>WOXC01005098.1:32500-427500 GCA_011680675.1 Gymnobelideus leadbeateri | reverse complement strand
AAAGACAATATGGACAGTTACTATAATAATGTATAATAAAAGAACGCTAAAATGAATTTAAACACCATGTAATTATAATGACCAATTTCAGTCCTGAAGAACAGACTAAGGAATTAATTTTTTTCTTCCCCTGGGGAGGGTCAAGGGTAGTGGGGTGTTTCATGTCCTGTGAGACACAGTTGCTGCGTAGACTGGTTTTACTTCTCTATTTTTCTCTTTTATATGGGAAATCTCAATTCACATGGGAGTAGGGGGGAAAGGAGGATGTATATCAGAAACTACTATGGCATAAAACCAAAAAAGTGTCAATAAAATTTTAAAGAAGAACCATGATTCTCTGTCATTCTGTTTTTCTTTCTCAGAAAGCCCTGCTCTAATTGTTTCCATTGGTTTAAGCCATATTCGTCTTTAAAGACACAACTTATGGCCCATCTCCTACATGGGGCTTTCCCTGATCACTCTGGGATGGGGTGAATACTTGTGAACATTTCTTACACTAATTTGCTTGTGTTCCTCATTACACACTTAGTGTAAGCAATCTTGCACTGATATTTATATTTGGGGGTATGTTTCCTGTCTATTCAACTACATCATAAGCTTCCTCAAAGTGGTCAAACTTTCTGTTGCCACTTTGTGATCCCAGTACTGAGAACAACCTTACACAAAATAGTTGCCCAAAGAATGCTGCTTATTGTCACCATGGCAATGATCCAACCAACCAACCAATTGAAAGAAAGATGGAGGAAAGACTTCCTATTCATAACTATATTTCTTTCTTAATTCTCAAACTCTTTTCAGTCCTAAGAGTGAAAAATCTGAGAATATAACTTTCCTTTTGTAGACTTGTTGATCCCAGGGGTGGGAAACCTGTGGCCTTGAGGCTACATGTGGCTCTCTAGGTCCTCAAATGAGGCCCTTTGACTGAATCCAAACTTCACAAACCAAAACTCCTTAATAAAAGGATTTGTTCTGTAAAACCTGGACTCAGTCAAAAGGCCACACTTAAGGACCTAGAAGGCCACATGTGGCCTCAAGATTGCAGATTCCCCACCCTGATTCTAGTCCCCTCAATTATACAAACTATTCTTTTCCCCCGGGTGTTAATAGCCAACACTTATATAAAGTTTTAAGGTTTATTAAGTTCTTTATTAATATGAAGTCATGTTTATCATTGTCATCTTATTGTCTCTGATTTCTAAAGTCTTTTATTGTTTTTATTTACATTGTTGTAGTCATTGGGCATAAATTTCTCCTGGTTCTGCTTTCTTCTCTCTAGAATCCTTTATACAAGTCTTCCCAAACGTCTCTGAATTTCTCATCTTCATAATTTCTTAGGGCATGGTATTATTTCATTACATTCACACATCATGATTTATTCAATCCTTCCCCATGTGTTGGAAAGTCGCTTATTTCCAGTTTTCCCACAGTGATTTTCTGATTAATTCTGTGGAGCTCCAACCTAATAAAGACACTCACTTCCATGTGCACCAGTGACAGGAATATATTTATAAAAATAATAGCAACTATAGCTCAGCAGTCATTTTGTGCCACCAACCTAATTATATAGTCCTAGAGTGTGGAGGGACTCTGTGGGAAAGATTCCTGAACTTTCTAAATTTTAGGGTTATTCAAGGACTTATGACCACTATTGACTTTGTGACTTGGCATTTACACAGACAAGCCCTGTTTTTAGAAAACAACAAAAATGGACAGGTAGATTGGTACAAATCTATGCTTTCCCTTGATCACAGAACAAAAAGGCACAGTTAGTGGGGTTTTCCACCATAGTTTCTTTTTCTTTTGTAGCTGTGACTACTTTATTTGGTTTTTAAAATGTTTTCAACTTAATCTATTTTATTTTTAATTGATGGAATTAAACAAACATTTCTATAACAGTATAATAAAAAAGATGATTGCACATGAAACTGAAAATCTATTATGTACAAATTGCCATTCCTTTCAAATATATAATGGTTATCATGTAAATTTCTTTTTTTTCCTTTTTTTTTCCTCCTCCCCCAGAGATGGAGATGATTAGACACAAATGTGTGTGTGTATGTAAAATCATTCTATACATTAATCAGTTATTTCTCTGGATGCAGAAAGCATCTTCCTTCATATGTCCTTTGTAATTAATTTGGGTATTTATAACAGTCAAAATTACTATATTTACTCAAAGTTGTTCTTAAAACAATATTGCTGTTATTCTATATAACATTCTCTTGCTTCTGACATTTCACTCTTGATTACGTCATGCAAGTCTACCTATGTTTTTCTAAGATCACTGAGGTCTTCATTTCTTATAGAATAGTAATATCTTGTAACATCTGTATCAATGATAATGATAATTTTCCACTGAAATCCACAGTTCTCTAAGACTCAGTTCTGGATGGGATTTTTATTTGCATTGATGGAGGAAATTTTCACAATGGGAGTTCCATACACAGATAAAATTAAGAGATTTACACAAGAGAGTTAAAAATAAGTTCATCGATGCCTTGGGTTGTCGAAGACTATGCCGCTGTAGTACAAACCTTGTTGAGTTCTAACAAGCTTGTAAAGGCTTCAGAAAGGGACTTGGTGATAGACTGTATATCTATCACTGAAGACCAATCCTGCTAAGTTTAGGGAGACTCATCACTACATTGGCCACAGAGAGATTAATTTCTCTGTTGCAATTGTCCTCAAAGATATTTACCTAATTCATAGAAAGTTTGGGATGTGTGTCAGAGGACATATGCACACTGATAGAATCACAAGAGGTTAAAGTATCTGAGTATGATGATGATAATATTAACAATAATTGTTATTTTTATACTTAAGATCTACAAAGTGTTTACTCAAAATAAATCTGTGAGATACTTAGTATTTATAGCTATTTTCTTTTTTTTAATTTTTTGCTTTTTGGAGGGCAATTGGGGTTAAGTGACTTGCCCAAGGTCACAGGCTAGTTTTTGTGTTAAGTGTCTGAGGTCGGATTTGAACTCAGGTCCTCCTGACTCCAGGGCCCAGTGCTCTATTCATTGTGCCACCTAGCCACCCCTATAGCTACTTTCTAATCTGCAAAATGAGGGAGTTGGTGTAGATGGATGCCAACATCATGCTCAGCTTTCTAATTAGATGATTCTGGGCATTTTGGAATGATTTATCCCTCTATTTTTTTTAGGCTTAGCAACTCCTCAGTTTCATAGCTATTGTATTTACTGTGCCACAGTAGTCAATTATTTTACAAAGAGCTAGTTGTACTTATTAACTTATTATTAATGTTAGTGTGAATCACAACGATTGTGGCCAAGAAGTTATATTGTGTTAGGAGTGAGAAACTGAGGTAGCAGCCACCACCTGGAGACCCAACATGAGAGTTCTAGTGCCAGGTTAAGGGAGTAACCCATAGGAAGATCCACATATAAACTACTTAAACGTGTCATTGGCCTTAACTTGGAGGGACAACGGATGATCACATCTTTCAATAATAAATAGTGATGACCTGCTAAGTAAATTGGGATTAGATTTGCGTTTGAGAGGAAGCTACTGATAGGTTTTGTTAGGAATTCATTGCCCCTTTGAAGCATTTAAGCCAATAATTATGGGTCTTTTTTGACGTGGGAAAACTAGAGTTCATCACCTTCCTTGATGTCACTGTGCTGTCTTTTATACTTATAGTGTGTAAACTTCCTGTTTTTCATTTGATCCAGCCTGTTTTCATGGTATTGGACTTTTGACTGCATGATTGACCAGAAATCTTCTACATCCTCCTTTGTCAAAAAGTTTCTTCTCACCTTTGATTTAATTCTTATACAGTAATGTTGTTGATCAATGAATTGACTGGTGATAGTACTTGATTGGTGAATTGTTCATTTTGTTCTTTGCACAGTTTGACTGCTTGAATCACTGAAGCCTTTCGACTTTGCCCTTCAATTGCTTATTAAAGGAATCTCAAACTTCTGATCTGCTTTTTTCCTGATTGGATTCCACATGTTTCTTTTTTTGTGGCGTTAATTATATAATGTGGCATTCCAGTCTTCTATTTCACATACCACCTAGATATTGGTGTCATCTTTCAATGCCTTTCTGTAAATTTGTAGTATTGCAACTGTCATATTGGTGTTTGATGCCTGTCCTTAGGAGTGAACCTTGATATCTCCACCTTTCTGCCTATGTTTCTTGCCATGGCAATGACTGCCACGTGTTCTATTGTATACATGTCCTGAAATTTTTTTTATACTCTCTGTCAAATATTATATGAGAATTCACTTGTTAATGATCATTCTATAAGGTACTAGCTTTTCTCTAATTATTCTTTTTTGGTAAAATCAGTCTGCTAGCTGGAGTTATTCTATCAAACTCAAAAAAGACCTTTTAAAAATTCTATTCTAAGCATGCCCATCTCCTTTTCAAAATCATTTCAGCTTATCTATGTTGTCTGTCATCTAGTTTATTAGGCATAATTTCTAGAGTTTGCATAAAGTAAAGATTTTCAATGATTTCAAGGTCTACATTTTTTTTCCTATCCAGATTTTAGTCGCTCCTAAATATCAGCTCTTATTTTATCTATTTCCACCAATCAACAAGGACTTATTAAACACCAACTATTTGCCAAGTAGTATGTTGTGCACCAGGAACATACGAACAAATAATGAAAAACAAAGCTCCCCACTGGCAAGAATCTTACATACTACATTCGAACCTAGGCTTAAGGATAAAGTGATTTTTCACTCCAAATGATTGTCTATCACTGGTTGGCAATGTGTTCTTGTGTGCCTTGGAACTGAAAGTACCTTTAATAAAAAGTAGCATGAAGCCTGGGCAGCTAATTGGAGCCCTGTATAGAGCACTGAGCCCCGAGTCAGGAAGACCTGAATTCAAATCTACCCTCAGACACTTACTAGTTTTGTAATCCTGAGCAAGTCACTTAACCCTGCTTGCCTCAGTCTCTTCATCTGTAAAATGAGATGGAGAAGGAAATGATAAACCTGTCATTTTTGTATCTTTAGTATCTAGTATCTTTGCTAAGAAAACCACAAATGTGGTCATGAAGAATCAGATACAATTGAAATGACTGAACAACAAAACAGGAAACCCTTGCCTATAACCAGTGGTCTCTGTTTTTGCTTTTGTTATGTTATTGTACTGTTGTATAATAAAATTATTCCTGTCTTTTGCCAATTTCATGTATACTTATGGTTTGCCTGTTTAGAGATCCTCACTGTTTCTATTAAAACATTCCCATTAAAATGCTGTCCACATCCAGAGAAAGAACTATGGTATCTGAAAACTATTTTCCCTTTTTTGTGGTTTTTGCCTTTTTTTCTGCTTTTCTTTCACAATCTGACTAATGTGGAAATACTTTTAACATGATTTCACATGTATAACCTGTATCAGGTTGCTTGCCATCTTTGAGGAGGAGGGAGAGAGAAAAGTTTGGCACTCAAAATCTTATTAAAAATATGTTGAAAACTTTCTTTACATAATATTGGAAAAAATAAAATACTATTTAGAGTTTTCAAAAGTTGCTTTCAATGGACCTTAAAGAAATAATGAATGCAAAAGCTCGTGAGAGTCTTCTATACTACCTTCAGATGCTATCTAATGTAGAAATGAAACAGCATAAACACTAGCTTATGAAAGTTGATAGCATGTGAGATTGACCAACGTCCTTAGATTTTCCCTAAAAGGAAAGGCAGCTGTCCCTGAGACTTGATTTGTCCAGTGTACTAGAGGTTTCAGCCATTCATAGAGCTTCCTGGTCATGTAGAGGGCCAGCCCTTATGGAGTCCACAAGCTTACAATTTCATGGATTTTCCATTGTCATGTAAGTCAGCACACTTTCTGACATAGAATTTTGTCTATATGGACACAAAGTGGCTTGCATATACCTGAATCAGTGCTGTATCCTTTCTGCATAGCCTTTCCATGCTATTGTTAAGTATATAGCTTTTTGGTTAAATGTTGGTTGGTCTAGGAGTGTCTTATTTCATTCCAATCATGAGTCTGAACCACTAGACTGGCCCAGAACAGTACCTCAGAATAACTCGATAGGCCTAATTAACTGTCACATTTGGAGGAGCTCATCTTCCAGAATCCCTTTGTTTTATTTTATTTTTTAAGAGGGTGGAGAAAATATTGAACATGAATAACGAGATGATAAAATAACATCTCAGTAGCCCAATAAATCATCCATGGAAATTTGCATTTAATTAATTCAAGGCTGTTCCTGTCATTTTAATTAATATTTTGTCAGTAAGTTTTAGTGCTGGCAAAAGGTGCTGAATCGAAATGAAATCCTGCTATCCCCTGAAATGCTGATAAGGATACAACAGCAGAGCCATCTGCCTTACCCTGAATCTATGCTGTGTCCCAAGACTGACTACCTGGGAGAAGAAGGGGATCTGTTTGCACTCTCTCGCTTTTCTGTTGGAATCAGAAGTCAAATCATTTCAAGTCAACAAGCACCTACTGTGTTCCAGGCCCTGTGCTAAGCTCTGGGGATAAAAAGAAGGGTAAAAGACAATCCATTCTCTCAAGGAACTCACAGTCTAATGGGGGACATAACGTGAAAACGACTATGTACAAACAAGCTATATAGAGGGTGAATCACAGATAATCTCAGAAGGAAGACACCAGAAGACAGGGGGTTAATTAGGATGGTGGTTTTCATATTGCAGAAACCTGACTACTGTGAACTCAATCATAGGATGCTCTCCTACCAGCCTCGAAGAGTTTGTTTTTCCTTACTTGTGAGAATTCCAGAGCAGTGACTTTAGGGTCTTCCATCTGCGTTCATCATGACTCTACCCTAACATCATTTTGTCCACAAGAAAATTTTGTTTATTGTGAAACACTGTCCAATGTTCTATATAATCCAAACATGGTAATTATCACTATAGCCTTTCCATGTAGGCCTGGAATATATCATACATTGTGCTTATTCCCCAAGTTGGGAACACTTTGGAAGACAATGTGGAAAGATTGGGAGTGGAGAGGGGGGAAGTGGAACAGAAATTGCCATAACAAGCCAAGGCAGGAAGGCCTAGACAAGATAAACAGACAGAAATGGGAAGCCAGAAATGGTCCAGCTGTTTCCTGAGGGTGTAGGACCCTGTGTGGGCTTATAGATATACATGTTGATACATATTGATTTGATAGAATGAAAGCTCATTGATGACAGGGAGTGGCCTGATTTTCATCTCTGAATCCCCATATGTTTGGCACCTCAAAGTGCTTAATAAATGAATGCTTATTGATTGACTGATTGATGGACCTGGAAAAAGCAACAGGGAACATGGCAGAACTTTTGATGGCCTTGGTGGCCAACAAAAAGACAGTTCACACAGATTTCTGTAACGATTTCAAAGATGTTTTTGATAATGAAGATAGCTAGAAGAATATTTTCCAGCTATGCCCACTCAGGATACTAAGTCTTTGTTCTATAACATAGATTCTCTTTTATTTAAACTAAATATGAGGGGTGGCTAGGTGGCGCCGTGAATAGAGCACCGGTCCTCCAGTCAGGAGGACCTCATTTCAAATCTGGCCTCAGACACTTAACACAAAAACTAGCCGTGTGATCTAGGGCAAGTCACTTAACCCCAACTGGCCTTCAGAAAGCAAAATAATAATAATAAACTAAATATTCCAAAGGAGGCTCCATGTGGCCTTCTAGATCCTTGGGTGCGGCCTTTTGTAAAAGTCCAACTTTTATAGAACAAATCCTTTTATTAAGGGGATTTGTTCTGTGAAGTCAATCAAAGAGCCACACTTGAGGACCTAGAGGGCTTACATGTGGGCTCGAGGCTGCAGGTTCCCCACCCCTGGATATTTTCTAAAGAACTTCGAGAATAGATTTAAAAGTTGGGACATTTTTAACCAGTATAGAAAGTTAATCATGAAAGAAATAGTAAATGCCAAGAATCTACTCATAAATTTCTCTTAATATTATCGGTTGTTCTCTTTTGAATAACCATTTTAAAAAGTAATGTCCATAAAAATGCAAAGAAACAAAAGAGTGTAGGCCATGAGCTTAGAGGATCTGAATTCAAATCCCTCTTCAGCTGCTTGTCATTCACATGACTTTAGGCCAGTCACCTAAACTTGCTGGACTTTGGTTTCCTCAATTATAAAATGAAGAAAAAGATGAGATTATTTCTAAGGTCAGCTTGCTGCTTTCAGTCTCTGAATACATGAAGTTTTTACTGTGAAATAAGATTGAAATGAACATGTAGGGCAACCTTGAGAAGAAAAAGGATTGACAGAGGTGTATTCTGCAGGTGTGTGAATAAAAGAAGGCCAGTCCTGCCTTAATGAGAAAGGCAATTTTGATGAGTTTTTGAATATGCTTTTAATATTTTCATATTAATATTATATGATTTTAATAATGATGCTAAAATGACGATGGCTGATATTTATATGTTTATATACTTCCCAACTCTACGTGGGAGGTATTATGACTATTTTCCCATTTGACCCCTGAAGATGAAACAGGCTGATGGAGGGGTTAAGTGACATAATCATCATCACACAGCTAGTAATTGCCACAAGTGGGATTTGAAGGAAGTCAACATGGCGGGGTACACAAAGTGCTGGATTTATTTTTATTGTGTTTGGGTTTAAACCCTGACTCTACCACTTACTAGTTAGAGTTATCCCTTCCATATTGCAGTGGCTCCACGACCTAGAAAATCCGTGTACATTTTTTGGCCCTCCCTACTAGAAAGGAAATCTGAGGGGTTTTTTCTTTTGCTTTTATGGAGTGTTTGCAGTACCTTATTGTAAAATCTGGGGTAAGTATTTGGTCATAGGCTCTCTGTCATCTGCTGGCTTTCATGTGTTGTGGGTGGCTTCCACAAAACTCCCCCAAATTTTCATTTAATTTCTTATGCTGACCAGTGATGGAGAAAGCCACAATGTGTGAGGGATAACTGAATATGACAATGAGGAAGTCACTTGCGCCCTCTGAGCCTGAGAACCATATAAAATAAGAAAGGTGGACTATTTGGCTTCAGAGGACCAGTAGAGATGGCCATTTAGAGAATAGGCAGGGGTTAGGAGTCTGTAGCCTTGAGGCCACATGCGATCCTCTAGGTCCTCAAGTGTGGCTCTTTGACTAAATAAAAAGATTTACTCTATAAATCTTGGACTCAGTCAAAAGGCCGCCCCAAGGCCCCAGCTCTAGTCTATGATCCTATGAACCCAGGACCACAAATAATGCTAATGCTCACATTCTTATACAGAGAACTTTGAGGTTTACAAAGCATCTTCCTCCCGCAAAAACCCTAGGAAGGAGATAGCGCAAATATTATTATACCTATTTTTTTTTCAGATGAGGAAACGATGCATTTAAATGATTTAGCCAAGGCCAGTCAGCTCCTAAGTTTCAGAGCCAAGACACAAACCCACTCTTGTCCGGTACCCTTTCTTCCATACAGCAACTTCCTCATACTTATGCATAAGGATTTCCATATTAGTTTAGCATCAACTGGCAAAAGCCATCCTCTTCTTATCATACTAGCTGCCTCTGGAGCCACTGGCCAGCTGATAATACCTAGGGACAGAGAGGACCCCAAAGCACAAGCCTTGAATTGATTCCTTCATTCTCCCCCGATGATAATATGACACGATGCATATAAATGCAGCCAACATAGCAGTAAGAATGTGTTATAACTCCACTAAACACCATTATCAAGGCATGAGACAACTGTATGGGAGATGGGTGGGGATTAATTGTTTGGAGAACCAGATTCAACACAATACACCTCCAATATGTTCTCTCCTTATATTTATAACCTTATAAGACAGGAAAGCCAAGTTCACTTGATGAAGATCATGTCAGACCTAGTACATTTTGGGAGGAGAGTTTCTTCTTGTTGAGATTGGGCATGGAGTTTAGAAGTGCTGGTTGAAGAAGGAAGGAGATTAACTACCCTAAGAAGTAATGAGTTCCCATCAGTAGATGCATCGTTCTTATTTGTATCTCCAGGGGCTATCATAACACCAGTGCCTGGCACACAAGGGAGGCCAACAGACTCTTTGATAACTGCTTGCTAAGCATAGGACTTATGCTTGATCTCAAATACTCCAATGGATTTTTAACCTCATCAATGCGGATGTTCCTTCCAACAATGCAGACTGTAATGCACGCATGCGCACTCATGCTGTGCTACCTGTTCTGTCTCCTTCCATAATTTCACCTCTAGGGGTCCATTCAATGTGTTGGGAAATCTTTCTTATTTTCTTCAGATATCACGGGGGCACCAGTGATGCATGTAAACTCTCTATCAATTATTTCCTCCTCACCATGTGACCAACCAGTTTCTTTTTTCAATCATTTTTCTGATGACATCCATTACGCAATTTTTTTCCTGCATCATTCTTTATTTGCTATGTATTACCATGAGTGTGCTGGAGTCAGCCTGAACTGGCTTGTGAGAGTCATTTATTTAATTTTCAAGGTGAGCATTTTAGAAATCAGCAGATGCTATAAATCAAAACTTTGCTTATTGTTTTGTTGCTGGTTTAGATTTAAGATGGAGAAAAATATAATATGATCATATGTTACTATTAATGTATTATATTATAATAAATGATAATAATTCAGATTAAACTAACTTTTTTTCTGGAGAGCTGACTGTTAAACATTTGTCAGCACATCCCTGGGTGTTGCAGTCTTCTCACCTCCACTGTATACTTTCCTATTATTCTGTTAGTGATACACATTTTTAATTCTTAGTCTAATGGTCTATGATGCAAAACTCTACAAACATATAGAATTATATAATTTTAGAGCTGAAAGGGATTTAAAAATCACCTCATTCAATCCTTTCCATTTTATAAAGGAAATTAATGTCTACAAAATTGAAGTGGCTTTCCCATTGTTACAAAACTAGAGGGTAGTAGAGAGAACTCAAATCCAGATATCCTAACTCCAACATCAATATTCTTTCCACTTCACTCATACTGGGTTTGAGGTCTTTCTCAAGTGGAAGAGTTTGTGGTGTAACGAATGTTCTTTGGGGCAACACATCAGACAAAAAGCTCTATTATCTTTCATTTTACCATGAAAATTCAAGGACAGCTTTAGCATGTGTGCTATTTAGGGAAAAAATATAGATCCCTGAATGGGAAGAGATCAAAGGAGATGCTAGGGCCAGCCATGAAAACCAGATGGTAGGGCTGAGGTTAGAGCCATAGGTCAATAGGAACAGTAGAAAACTTTCAGGTTTACCAGCCAGCTATTTACTTTTCTTTCTGTTATGGGAATTGTGCTAACAAAGGTACCATTATGGATTTGGACTAAAAATAGGCTAGGTAGCTATGCTTGGTTCTTGGCCACAGACTAGATCATAAGATTTTAGAATGGAAAGGTACCTTATAGAAGATCTAGACCAGTGATGACAAATTCAAAAAGAAATGGAGGTCACTAAACTATACATAAGGATCTCTGTGGGCCAAATAATAACTTAGAAAACCATGTATTAATATTATCTATGTTCTATTGTATTTTTATTTGGTTAAACATTTCCCAATTACATTTTAATCCTATTGGTGGGATCCTACAATGCTGCAAACTGAGTATCTGATACCTCTAATCTAGATCAGGGGTTAACTTTTTGTGTGTTATAAACCCCTCCACCAGTTGGCCAAAGTCTGTGGACCCTTTTTCAGAATCATATTTTTAAATGTATAAAATAAAATATGTAGGGTTACAAAGGAAACCAATTATATAGAAATAGTTATCAAAATATTGAAAAAAAAACAAGTTTATGGACCCTGGATTAATAATCTCAATCTAAATCGATCCCCTTCTTTTTATAGATGAGGAAACATAGTCTGAAAGATTGTTTGTGTGTATTTTTTATACACATATAAATATATACACATGTTGGAGCTGGGATTCAAACCCAGGTTTTCTTTTCCTTCTTTCTTTTAAAACTTTATTATATTTTCTTTTTTCTCTTTTTTGCTTTTTTGGAGGGCAATTGGGGTTAAGTGACTTGCCCAAGGTCACATGGCTAGTTTTTGTGTTAAGGTGTCTGAGGTCGGATTTGAACTCAGATCCTCCTGACTCCAGGGCTGGTGCTTTATTCACTGCACCACCTAGCTGCCCTTATATTTTCAATTTTTTTTTTAAATTTTATATTCATTTTAAAATTTTGAGTTCCAAAATTTTCCCCTTCCCTCCAACTCCTCTTCCACCAACTGAGAAGGCAAACAATATGACATCCATTATACATGTGAAGTCATGCAAAACATAAATCCGTATTAGTCATGTTGCAAACAAAAATGTAAGAAAAATAAAAATAATGAATGATGTAGAATATACTCCAGACTGTATTCAGAGTTCATCAGTTCTCTCTCTGGAGGCAGATAGCATTTTTCATCATGAGTCCTGTGGAATTGTCTTGGATCATTGTGTTGATGAGTAGCTAATTTTTTCACAGTTGAGCATCATTACAGTATTGCTTTTACTGTGTACAATGTTCTGGTTCTGCTGACTTCACTTTGCATCAGTTCATATAAGTCTTTCCAGGTTCTTCTGAAATCTGCCTGCTAATCATTTGTCATGGAACAATAAGTATTCCATATGCCACAATTTGTTCAGTCATTATGCAATTGATGGATATTCCATCAATTTTCAATTCTTTGCCACCACAAAAAAAGAGCTGCTTATAAATATTTATATATATATGGGTCCTTTTCCTTTTCCTTTGATAACTTTACAATACACACTTAATCCTATTTGTGGTAATGTTGAATCAAAGGGTATGTACAGTTTTGTAGCCCTTTGGTCATAGTTGCACATTGTTTTCCAGAATGCAAACCCATATTTTCTATCCCCAAATCTAGGACTCTTTCCATTATACCATGCTAACTCCGTACTCTAACAGTCTCATGAATGGGTATCATTGGTTATAAGGTGGAATATGCCCAAAGAAGTAAATGGATCAACATAAATGCATCCCAGTATGGAAAATCTGTCAAAGTACATATCCTAGCATCACTTTGTGTATTTGTATTTATAATTTTTTTCAGGTCCTTCCTCATCTTCAGGGGAACCAAATGTAAAGAGATCATAGTTATGTTATTTAAATGTATAGCAAAGACAATATTCAAATGAAGATTAGACTTGAGTGAGTTCAAGACATGCTATATAATGATCATATCTGTCAAAATTCCATGGAAATAGTCCCACAGAGACCATAATAATAATAACAATAATAATAACAATATATAAAATGAGAGACTTATTTGTTTGTTTTTGTTGTTTAGTTGAGGAGGCCAGTGGGAGGTTGAAATAATATGCCTGTAAAAAGGGATAAAAGACAAAAATAATAGAAAGGGAAATGATAAAATGGGAAATGAAAATTATATAAAAACAAAAGATAAAAACAGTTCAAGAAAAAAGGCATTGATGGGGTCCTTGTGATATATATATGTCTGTAGTATCAATCTGTAACATCAGTTTGTAAATGGGGTGCTTTGGGATTTATGTCTGTAAAATCAATTTGTAAAAGCAGTCTGTAAGATCACATTTCCACCTCCCCTTCCAGCACTCTGCCCAGCAACAACTCATGACCTGTTTATCTCTGCTTGAAACAATAAGTTATGTAAATGTTATCTCCCTTAGTTAGAGTGGCCAGTCCCACCATAAATTCTTCAATACCTTATCTATAGGGTAACTCCTTAGTCAATTATATACCCACACTGTCTCTGATGACCTTGGTGGGAGGCAGACTGGGCACTCTTTAGGCCTAAAACCACACCTCCAGCTAGCCCCTCTTGAGCTATTTCCCAGTGAATCATGGGCAATACACCTGCGCAGTTGATATTAAAAGTGTATGGTCCTTTGAGCACTGACCACTCCTTAACTCCTCCCTGATCCCACCCTTACTCACCTAGTTAGCATAATTGACACCTTAAAACTATGCCTGCGGCCTCTGTGAGTTTGCAGGTTCCATAAGAATCTAGCCTGCTGTTCTCTACAGAGTAACAATAAACTTTACAATTTCGGCTTCAAAGTCTGCTTGAGCCTGGTGAATTCCTTCCAGACTGGATGCCAGGAGAGGTATCCCTGGCAGAACCACTTACCCTCCCCCCCTCCTTATCACCCTTCCCTCTTCAGCATGTTCCTTACAATGACAATGTTAGGGAGATAACAGTTGTAATAATACAGATGAGGAAAATGAGGCCCAGGATGGTTAAGTGTTTGCCCAGGCTCATCCAGCTTTTAAGTGTAAGTGGAATTTCAAATAAAAATCTCTCAAACCCAGATATGTTGAGCTCAAATCTCCTGACTTAAAGTCCCAAAACTCTAGTACATCTGTCCTGTATAGATAAGGAAACGGAGGCTCAGAGTTTAAGTCGCTTTTCCCAGATCACAAAGCTTGTTCATATTGGAGCTGAGACCTGAAACCAGGTCTTCTGAGTTCTGATTCTAAGTCAGAAAGACCTGTTTGTCAGAAAGATTCTTTCCATTCTATCACTCACCTACTTTTCCTCACAGCATGTATAGTTCTCCTCACTCATCCTCAGAAAGTTCGTATGAAATAAGAAAGGGCCTATCTATTTCCCCCTGCACGGGTTAGCACAGTGAGTCACTGGGGGAGTTGGGTTGGGAGCCCTGGTTCTGTGCCTCTTGATGTTTTTTTGCTCCCTTTCTCCCAAGGATTCCATTATGAACACAAGTGGCCTTTGCGAGTAACTGACTTCAGGAAATAAACATTCAGGTCCCATGGGGCAGCTGCCAACAAACACCAACACATCTCCTATGGGGTAGTTTATCAAAATAATTCTGCAATTTAACCCAGTGGAATCCTCCTGCCTAGAGCTCCCAGGAACAATAAACCATGAGGTCCAGGGTAGGGCCTAATCCTTCAGGTAGCATAGACAGCTCTCCCCAATTCCCACCTCATTTGGACCCAATCATTGTCTAAGGCCAGCTCTTCAATTCCAGGAGTAGAAACAGGGGATGTTAGGCATTACAAAGGTTGGGCTGAACTGATCCTCCCAACCCACTTTTGTTTTCCCATAATTGTTCCCTGGGTTCTCTTGGCCAGGAACCAGGGCAAATTGGGGCCCAGCAGTCCCTCTGGGTCCTGCCTATCCTTTCTAGACCCAACCCTGCCCTTAGGAATTCTCCTCAAGATTTGTCTGGTGAACTTGCATACTTCTTCCTTCTTTGTCAGAGTCTTTAGGAATTGCACCCTGCAAAGGGTTGAAGTAATCAAGACAAAAGTAAGAATCACAAAGGAAAAAGCAGAACTTGTTCCTCTGGGAGAATCCCATAAAGCAAAAGCATCTCCTTAGAATTAATGAAACTGGTAGGGGAATTAGAAATGACAAGTGCACTTGGAGATTAAGGACTGTGTCACTTGATACTCATGTCCAAACCCTTGCACTATAATAAAGTATCGTAAATAATAAATTGGAACTTAATTAGCCATGGTCTCATAAAATCAAAATTCTCTAAAGAGCTTTTGTTCCTTTCAAGAATATCATTCTATTATGGGTGTGTTCTAGTGGAACACGGGTGGGGAGAGCTGGGTGTGTGACATCCATTAATGAATAGATTGGTATTCGAGTGGGGTGCTCAGGAGAGCCCCAACAAGCTGCTGAGGGGAACATGAAAGAAAAGAGCCAGAGAACCTCCCAGGGTCTGGAAATGAGGGCATGGCACAGAGATGTGTTGGAGCCAGCTAGGATAGACAGTCAGATTTGTACTTTGGAAATCAAAGAATGCTACAAATCAGGGCTTGATTTACTGTTTTGTTGACTGGCTAGACTTAAGAAAGTGATGAAGATGTTAATGCAGATACATCCTTTTTTTCCCCTGAGAGCTGATTGTTAAACATTTACCAGCACATCACTGCCAAAGACTCTTTTATTACCCGGAATAAGTAATAAAATTATTAAAATTTTAAAAAATAAATAATAATAATAATTATATTAATATAAATATTAAATAAATAACTAGAAATATAATAAATAAATAATTTTAAAATGAAAATTAGCTGCCAATGATTATATTGGAAAAAAAGCCCCTTTCCAGGTTTGTTATGCCATATTTGTTGTTCCATCATCTCCAACTCTTTGTGATCCCATTTGGGATTTTCTTGGCAAAAATACAGGAGTGATTTGCTGTTTCCTTCTCCAGTTCATTTTGCAGACCTGCAAACTAAGGCAAACAGGGTGAAGCAACTTGCCTAGGGTCACACAACTAGTAAGCATCTGAGACCAGATTTGAACTCAAGAAGAGTCTTCCTGACTCCAGGTCTGGTGCTCCATCCTTTGGGCCACCTAGCTGCCCTACTATATCATAGACTGCCCTAATTCTCATTACTCAACCACTTCCCTCAGTCTAGGTCAACCTTTTTGCTTGCCCATAAGCTATAGTCAAACATCATACAAAAATAGAAAGAATCAGAGACTTTTAAAGATAGAAGAGGCTTGAGGGATCATCTAGACCCCCTGTTCTTAACCATTTTTACATCCTGGATCCCCTCTGGCAGTCTAGACTTCCTTCAGAGAATGTTTTTAAATACATAAGATTCTGTAATGAAAATGCAGATTTGAAGATCTTCCCTGCCCCTAGGACCTTTGATTGGCTTAAGGCCCTTGGATTGGCTTAAGTGACTCTGAAAACCTTCTTTAATTTGAAAATATACTCTGCCCCCTAATAGGCTGAATGTGGTTACATGGAGCCTGTGGTAGGAGGCTTGGTTTTCAGGAATAACCACACCTTGATGCTGTGTGATTGGGCAGTGGGTCAAGAGGGTGGTTACATTCTCTGAGCCAGGAGAAAGCTATATAAACCCTGATGGGAGGCTTTGCTTTGGGGCTTACTTTGAGGAGTGTTGTGTGATTTGATGAGAT
Source organism: Gymnobelideus leadbeateri (assembly GCA_011680675.1). Lineage (NCBI taxonomy): Eukaryota > Metazoa > Chordata > Mammalia > Diprotodontia > Petauridae > Gymnobelideus > Gymnobelideus leadbeateri. The sequence goes on along the minus strand of WOXC01005098.1, from coordinate 410,631 downwards.
GAGACAGGCAGCCTTTGAGAGCCCCCCCCCCCCCAACCCTGGCTTTGAAAACCCAGATGTTGATGCTTCCCTCTCTGGTAACTGTGAGTTGATATTGATATAATGGTTGGACAGTTTGGAAGCCTGTCTGTTTGATCTGTAAGTTCTGTATACTCTGAAGTTCGGGGTGCTGACCTTTCCCCCTGAACTAGGTAATATATGTTTGTTTGATTAAAGTAAATTTGTTAACCCATTTTGAGTTGCTTTCCTTTACAAAAGCAGATCTAAGAAGCTGTGTTGGCAGCCACTCTGGGGATGCTGAGATGCTTGCTGTTACAGATTCCAAAAGAAATCAATTATGCTGAAAGACAGTCATCAAAATAAGAACCCCTGATCTAAACCAACTCCCTCATTTTATGGACTAATAGGAAGAACACTTACAAAATGGGGGTCCTATTGATAGTGAGTGCTATCACTTAAAAATTATTGATCTTTTGTTTGTATACAAAATAAATGAGAGGAAATTCCAGTGGAGAAGGCATTAGAATTTGGATGAAATTAGGAAGGTCTTCATTGAAGAGCTAGAGTTTTGGGGGAGTCTTGAAGAAAATTCGGGATTCTAAATGAGAGGCAGAGGAAGCAGAACATTCCAGGAGTGAGGGATAGCCAGGGCAAAGAAAAAGAGATGGGAGACAGAGTGTTCCTTATGAGGAACCCTAAGAAGACCAGTTTGGCTATACTATAGAGTATAAGTAAAGGAAAGTAATGGAGCTAGAAAGGTAGGAAGGGGTCATGTTGGGAAAGATTTTAAATGCCAAACTAAAGAATTTATATCTGACCCTAAAGTCAGTAGGGAGGAACTGGAGTTTATTGAGGATGGGGATGACGTCAGATGTATGCTTTCAGAAAACCACTTTGGCAGGTATGTAGAGAAGGGCTTAAGGTGTGGAAAATGTATCCCAGAAGAGGTTGAGAGGCCCTACATTTGGGACATTATAACTTCAATCAAGCAATAAACTTCAGTTACCTAGCTCAAAAGAAATGCTTCTGTCATTTTAGATGACTGTTAGGTATAGGAGAGCAATGTGGAGAGGTTCATACATGAGCCTTACAAAAACCATCTCTAAATTGTTAGTTTATTTCTCCTACTTATAAGAGGAGCTAGAATCTTCTTTGCCTTTCAAGGGCCATTGGCTAAGAGAAGTAATAGACCCAGGGCTAAATAAATAAAAAGAAATTTAATTTGCTTATTTTAGAGAGAAATATAAAATCTTCCATTCATTCACTTAAAAATTTTAAGAACAAGGAGCATCAAACTCTATTCAATAAATTTGGAATATTTCCTTCAGTTCAATTTTTTTTAGTTGATGGAGGAAGGGGATGGGGAGGAGTAAAAAAGGGGGATGATGTGGAAGGTCAAGAGAGCCAAAGACCTTCCTATACCCCAAGTAAATTCCTCCCTGGCTTGGTCTCACCCTTCTTCCTTCCTCCCATCTCATCATTTCTTCTCATCATCTCTGTCCTGAGCATGAGTACCTAGAATTTCTACTATCAGATTTGTCAACTACTCTTCCTCTCTGAAGCAGCAGATGAAAACAAAGAGAGACAGAACCCCTGAGCTGATGTTCATCTTGGGCTGGTCCTTAGAGCTGATCGTGTGGGAGGGCATGAAAATGATTGAGTCCCATTTGACATTTGTTTGGCAAAGAATGCTGACTTTGACAGTTGTATCTGTACTGTATCTCTGTCTTTGCTATGTATAGATCCTAGGAAAAGTCTCATGTATTGGGTTGGGTTGGGAGCAGGTCAAAGTCTTAGGTATGAAAAGCCTCAGAAGGTTGGAACAGTGATGGCTGATTGTCTGAAGGGCAACTTCAGCTGCATCCTTAACAACAATTTTATGGCTTCTGATCCCTTCTGTTTTCTCAGGTATGTTAATATTAGAAATTTCAGGACTGTACCCTGACAATATAAAATCACAAGACCCTAATTTTTTTTTAAAGAGACCAAGGGAAGGAAAGATGAAAGAGATAAACACAGAGAGAAGGCAACAACAACTTACAGAGGAGAAAAAATGAGCTTATGAGATTTATAAACACAGAGAGATACCTTCACAGTGACAGGTTACAGCCTTTGCCTCAGGCATGCCTAGAGGGAAAGATAGTAAATCTTAGGAGATAGTATCAGGCTCTGGGCTTTGAAGCAATGAAATCATTATGAATCAATTATCTCCCTGTGTTCTCCATGCCTAAAGCACTGAATTTCTTGACACAGAAGACTTAAGTGGGAAGGAACACATATAAAATATGCCCAGACCTCCTGAACACCTTCCTCAAGGGAAAGAGAGGCATCTTGACTAGGCATAGCATGGATATAGAACTGAAGCCTTAGGGAAGAAGAGAAACCTGGACCAACGGCTGAATTATCTCACTATTTGGAGGGCCTTTCCAACTCCTTTGCTTCTCTACTCTTAGACATTAGCAGTGTTTCATGGCTCTTTCCTTGATGTGATACACCAGCTAATTACATCTCCTCCTCCATCCCACTATCCATATATATAATCTGCAGCTAAAAGCCTACTTGCATGGAATTCTCTTTCTTGATGGAGACTCAATGCTCTGGGTCTCCATGGTGAAAGTTTTAAAGAAGAGAGATCTTGTTCTTATGGCTTCCAACGTTGAGAGGAAAGGTGTTTGATGTCAAATTTCCTTGAGGGAAGGAGTAACAAAACAGCTGAGGGTGAGACATCAGGGTTTGAGTCCCTTCAAACCCTGATGGAGATAGCCCAGCCCAAGAGTCTTGAGAATAGGAGTGCTCCCCAAACCACCAGACCTGCTTCCATTCCAGCCTCCAAAGCCATTATTAAAGATAGAAATCACTGTGGAGATGGGATCCATCTTCTTAATCACCACTAACAATATTCAAAAGGCAGATAAGCCCAGAGAGTGGCAGCAAACCCTCAGACTACCAGTCCCACTTCTAGCTCAGTTCTCTCAGGCAATATTTAGGGAAACAGCTCCTATGGGGAAAGATCCCTACCAACTGTCAACCAGTTGCCCCATACCAGTGGGCAAGTCAGCCTTGCTTAAGTAGTCGGGTGCTCTGAAGAAGGGACAAGAGGTAGCATGGGCCAGAGAAGTCAAACCAACACCATAACCACTTTGACCACAATCTTCCTTCAGAGCCTGATGGAGACAGTCCAGGACCTTAAGGATTAGAGCCTTGAGAAGAGCATTGCTTCTGGTTTGGTGGCCTTAGCCATCCTAGGAAGCAAAACCTGCAGAGATGCATTCTGGCAATTGCTCCTGAAGGTGCTACAGCCATAGCCACTGAAAACCTAGAAAGGAGAGTTCCTTGGCCACAGTCAACCAGTTCAACCAGAAACTGATTTGATTAAATCAGTGGAAATGGCATTAAAGAAGAAGAAAACCATCTGCTTTACTGATGTACCCTAAGGACTAGGGGACTTTTCCATCTGTCTTGCAGCTGAAACCTTCCATCTGCGTTCTCCCCCATGAGAATGTGAGTTCCCTGAGCACAGGGACCATCTTGCTTTTCTATTTGTGTTCCCAGCATGTAACAAAGGGTTTTGCATGTAGGGAGTATTTAATAAATGCTTCATTCATTCTTTCATTCATTTATTCAGAGATAGCTCTATGGAGAGAAAGATTCTACCTAGAAACCTGTATACAGAAGAAGTGACACCTTCACCCTGTGTCTACCCTGTGCACTAGAGAGTTTGGAGAATTTCTCCTGGGATGAGATCTGAGACCTCCAGTTCGGTGAAAATACCCTGCTCCCAATGGGAGAGCTCATTTGCTCTGTGCATTTTCTGGCATATTCTTGTCTGTATACCTGTTCTGATTTCTGTTTGGTGTTGACGTGGGTAAATAGGTCTAGTAGCCATTCACTATTTATGGTCTTTGTGGAACTGCCATTTGGTGGGAAGGTAGTCAAACCTTAGATACGTATTTTGGGATACTCCTCCTTTAAAGGATAGTGAATAGGAGCACAGCTTAAACCTGAAAATTATTTCCCCAAGACTAATAATATTTAGGAGAGCACATAGATATAATTCTAACCCAGTATCATTTCTCTGAGAACAGATTAGCTTCCTATTTTAACTAATTTTTTTTTGTTTGGTAATTTGGTGCTAAACTTAGTTGTGCTGAGTGCTATCAGCCCCCTCTAAATTTTGGTGCCCTGAAGTAAAGCCCTGGTTGTCCCATACTAGTTACAACTCTACCAGAAATCACTTTCAGATAAGATGCATTTCACAGATTCAGCTGTCACTCTAATTTCATTTGGCTTTTAGACTAACAATTTCTGATATTCCAGAGTGGCCAGCCTCTGGCACTAATCTTCTGCTTCAACTACCAGTGTCAATCAAAGTCTCCCTTGGAGAGGGTGGTTGAAGGAGATTCTAAGTGTCTGCCTTGCAACAATCTCTTCATCTTATGACCTACCAAATTATTGCTGATAATGACTTTAAAAGCCATGTTGTACACTCACAACTATGTCATATCTGAGCAGTGATTAATCACTTTATCAGGTATACCTGAACATATTCAATCAGGAATCAGTTTGCAATGATATCGGGGGGGGGGGGGGAGTATTTCTTGATATATGGATTTCCCACCAGCATTCATATTGACTAAGGCAAAAGCTTTGAGGTTAACATACTCAAGCAGATGTCAGCTTTGACACATATGAAGAAATTGAGAACTTCACACCACCTGAATGCTTTTTTCCATGTGCGGTCAAACATATTAGGATCTATGAAACAAGAACAGAAATCCCAGTAGAGCCAACATGTGACATTTCTAGTAGATAAGTACAATTCCATCAGGAATAACACTACAAACTCTACACCATAGTTACTGATGTTTCAATAAGATCTATTCCTAGCTTTTGACTTGTACTCTGGAGTCTCTCTTCGATGACTAGGATAGGAATAAGGGCATTACTTATGATTTCATTAGTACAAGGAACTAACTGTTGGGTAAGGAAACTCCCTCCATCAGCACAGTTCTTCAATTTATAGTCTTAGTTGATCTCAGACTAAGAGGTTAAGATCGTGCAGCCAGGATATGTCAGAGGTGAGATCTGAACCCAATCTTTCTGCCATTTATGATGGATCTCTAGCCACTGAGCCATGTAATCTTGGCAAATGGAGAGGGTGCAAATAATAACAACTAGGCTGTCTCTCAGCTGAGAGAGATGATGGAAAAGACCTACCAACTCGCTATGAATTTATTTTTTAATAGTAATTTATTTTTCCAATTACATGTAAAGATGATTTTTAACATTCACATTTTTAAAATTTGGAATTCCAAATTTTTCTCCCTTCTTCCCTTTCCCCCTCCCTAAAATAGTAAACAAATTGATATAGTTTATGTATGTGCAATCATGTAAAACGTTTCTATATTATTCATGTTGTGAAAGAAGAAACAGGACAAAAATCAAAAAAATTAAAGTGAAAATAGTATACTTCGATCTGTATTCAAACTTCATCAGTTCTTTTTCTGGGTGTGGATAGAATTTTCCATCATGAGTCTTTTGGAATTGTTTTGGGTCATTGTATTGCTGAGAAGAGCTAAGTCAATTATAATTGATCATGCTACTACTGTGTACAATGTTGTCCTGGTTCTGCTCCTTCCATTTTGTATCAGTCCATGAAAGTCTTCCCAGGTTTTTAACCAGCCATGACTTTAATGCTGGCAAAAACAAATGAGAGTAAGATGCCTGAGTGCACCCAGACCTTTAACAAAGAGATGGGGTTTTGCTGAGAAATCTTGGTCCCTTGTGTATCAAGACTGATGGAGACACTCCAAGTTTCTAAGAGATTGAGCAACTTGCCTGTTTACAGACCAGCCCCCAGAGAATGATGTAAAGGCAATTCACCACAACTACCTATTGGCCAGTTGGCAATTAGAGAGTTGTTTTGACTCTCTGGTGAGCAAGAGGATAGACGAGATGGAAATGACTCAATAGGCTCTGAGTAAAGGAGAATACCCACAGTAATACAAAGACAAGCTCAGAGGTGACATTTCCACTGAAGGGCTCTCTTTTCTCAAACAGGGAAATCCCAGTTTAGATGGGAGAAGATTGAACCTGGGGTAGAACCTTTTCTGCATAGAATTTCAGCCATTGAAACTCCTAGGATACAGTGGCAATTTGAGGAGTCTAGAAGTGCTGATAGCCAGCCTGGACCCTCTGCAAGCCAAGATATAGGGATTCAGACTATGATGAAGGTGCTGGCTAGCCTATACAGTGAAACAGTTCAAGACCTCAAACACTTGCTACCTATGTGATCCTAGGCAAGTCACTTAGCCTTAGTTTGTCTCTGTTTCCTTATCTGTAAAATGGGGATCATGATAATACCTACTTCCCAGGATTGTTTTTAGGATTAAATGAAATAATAATTTCAAAGCACTTAGCACAGTGCCTGGCAGAGAGTGAGCACTATTTAAATGTTACCTATTATTATTATATACATATTTCACCAATGAAATACCCGTAGTAGTTGCTATGAATATGCAGGTGTATTCCCAGGTTCGAATCACAAGATTTGACAGACTCTCCACATGGAAAACAGAAACAAAACATTTATTCAAACACCAGAAAGCTGAATCCCAACATCAGAAAGCCAAAGCAATCATAGCAACAAAGAAATCTATATACACTAACACTGCAAAGGGCATCATGATGCCCAAGCCTTCCCCCTGCTAGGGTCTTCCCACAAACAAACACTCACAGGTTGATGCCTGCTTCCTCTCTCTCCCTCAGCTCTAACTACTCTGACTCCCAGCTTCCTCTCAGCTCTGCTCCACCCTTCCTGCCTGTTTGGTAAGCTCCTCCCACCACAGGCTCCATGCCATTATATTAAGGGGCCAGGAAGATCTTCAAATTACCATTACCATTACAATACCTTAATGCACTTGTGTTCATTCTTTTTATTGGCTTGTTGATATTGTTACTACCTTTGTTTTGTCCTTTATGCTTTTTTTGAATATGTGTTATGATATGCATGCACTATGCGCTATTGTTGTTGTTTGTCCTTTGTTCTTGAAGAGGATCATGCCATCAGGAAGGTGATGCCATGACTTACAAGTGAATCGGACTTAGTAACAGAGGGATGCATTATTATTTTCCCATGGAATCCTGTACCTGGGACCTCAAAAGGCTAATTCACTATGTGCTCCTCCCCAGGCCTTAGTTTCTTCATCTGACAAATGAGGGAGCTAGATTACATCATTCCTAAGATTGCCTCCAACTCTGGACCTTACAATCCAACCTAAAGGACAGGTCAGTGTCATTTGTTATCTCTTGGACCCTGGAGGACTTTCAGCAACTTGCCAAAGATATCAAGTCATTACTGAAGGGAATAAGTGTGGGAGTTTTTCTCTGAATCCTAATCTCTTTCAGCCTTCACTCCCAATAGGACTCTTTTCCCTTCTTCAGTCTATTTTTTTTACAGCTGGGAAGAGGCAGTAGAGTCCAAAGGCCAGCCAAAAAACTCATTTCAGAAGAACTTAGGGGCCCAAAGTCACAGTGTCTTCTCTGCCTTTTGGCATAAATCTATTCAAATATGATATTTGGATTGGTACCACTTGTAATTTATTTCCAAAAAGTGGGATAAAAGGAGGTATGTGACTCCCAAGAGGATGAGTCCATACATTCCTGACTGGAATTAAGTCCTTGAGTCACACAAAGGACACATCTCTGCCTATTCTAATAAATTGTCACTCCATCTACAAAGTTGGCAAGCCAAAACTAGAACTACTACTCTTAGGAATTTTAGAAGGAACATAAGATGTATTCTTAGGAGGACAAGTGATTCCTGGCAGGACACAAGAAAGTAATAGGGTCATATATTTCAGGGAAGCAAAAACCAAAGTGTCCAGACGTGGGAAAATGACACCAAAAATAAAAGAATCTCTCAGAGCAGGCATATTTTAAGGTTAATTTATGCAGAATATAAATGTATATTTTCTTTAAAATGATAAAGCAATTTTTAAAAATGTCAGTATTATTTAGGAGAAAGAAAAAAATTCCAGAGAAAGTCAAATTGCTGAAATGGAGAAGATGCAAGTCATATTGAGGATAGGCTAAAGGAACTGGGAAAGGGATGGTTTTCAGGGGGAGGATGTAATTTGGCATATTATAAATCTGTATCATCCAATTTCAACCAGACCCTCCCCTGGTCGAAGCAAGGCAATCATTTTATTCCTTTCTTACTGATGTCCTACGTCAATCACCACAGAAGCTATTTTTCAGCTATTTTCTTCTCATGTCCCATCCTTTCCCGCTTTCTATCCTTTAAGTTAAGGACCTCAATTCTTTCTTTCCTGAGGAATTTGAGGCATTTCCCATTTTCTTATTCTCTTCACATAACAATTCTTTGACATCGTTCCCCATTCTCCATTCTCTCCTCTTTTCTCTCAGCATCTGATAATGAAGTAACTCATGTCTTTACCAAGGCCAGCAAAAACTTACTCTCTTCAGTTCCTTCCCATCTACTCAAGAACACTGGAGTCAATCACTCTAATTTTCAATTTTTTATCTATGGGCTTTTCTATACTGCTTTCAAAGCTGCCCAAGTCTCACCTATTCTTAAAAACCCTTTACTAGGCTGTAACATCCCCTCAAGCTGTCATTCTATATTCTTGTTCTCTTTCTCAGCCAAACCCCTTTAAAAAAAAAAAAAGCTGTATGTATTCACTGCCTCTATTTCCTCTCCTCTCACTCCCATCCCAACCATTTGCAATCTGGCTTCCAACATTTATCTTAAACTGCTCTCTCCAAATTTCTCAATGACCTCTTAACTGCAAGATACAGTCTTTTTTCAGTCTTCACCCTATTTGATCTTCTGCTGTATTTGCAGTGTTAACCATTCTCTCCTCCTCAATACTCATTCCTCTCTGGGATGTTTTGACATTACTCTCTCTTGCTCCTTTTCCTACATGTTTGACTACTCCTTCTTGTTCCCATTTGCTGACTCGTCATCCACAACATGTCTACTAATTATCATTTTTTCCCCAAATTCAGTCTTAGGTCCTCTTCCCTTCTCTACCCACACATTGTCTCTTGGTAACTTCATAAGCTCCCCTGGGTTTAACTATCATCTCTATGGAGATGACTTATAGACACTGACATTCAGCCTCAAATCCCTCCAGTTTCATTCCCCAATCACCTACTGCTTATTTGACTTTTTCAAAGTGAATGTCCCAGAGCTATCACAAACTCAGGTCCAAAACAGAAGTAACTCTTTTTCCTACCTAACTCACCTTTCTTCCAAACTACTTCATTTCTGTCAAAGGCACTGCCTTCCAGTCTCTCAGATTCCTAACTTTGGCACCATCTTCAATTCTTAACTCTCCCTAACCTCAAAACCCAGTCATTTATCAGATCTTGCCATTTCTACCTTGATAACATCTCTCAGATTCCACCCCTTCTCTCTACTGATACAACCCATCAGTTCAGGCCCACATCACTGTTTGCAGCAGCCCACTAATCAATCTTGACCCAAGTCTTTTCCTTAGTCTAGTCTATCTTCTATACAGCTATTAAAGCAATTTTCCTTAAATGTAGACCTTACCATATTCTGCCCTTATTCAAATTCTAGTAGCCTTTTACTGTCTCTAGAATAACATATGCACTCTTCTGTTTGGATTTTAAAACCATTTACAACCTGTCCCCAACCTATCTTTCCAGCCCCATTGCACATTTCTCCCCTCTCATACACGGCCATTCAACAAAACCAATCTTCTCCTTGCTCCTCATATGTGGCCCTCCAGGCCCAGGGCTTTCCACTGGCTATCCCCCATGGAACGCACTTGATTTCAACCTCATTGAATTCCTCTCTTCTTTCAAGCACCACCTTCTACATGAAGCAATTCCTGATTCCCCAACTACAGGTACTTTCTCTCCTTAACTACATTGTCTTTAACTACTTTGAATTTATTCGTACTTATTCTATATATGCTTACAAATGCTTGTCAATACCCCATTAGAATGTAAGCCCCTTGAGATAGGAATTGTGCCATTCTTTATACTTAGATTCCAAGTGCCTAGAATAGAGCAGACACCCAGTAAGTGCTCCTTCGACTAATTTTTATTGTCTCATGTCTTTTGATGATTTCTAATTTTATGGCAATGTATTTTATTAATTAATCTTTCCTTGTTAATTGTGCTTATTTGTTTTCCTTGCATTTCTTCAAGGCCAATCACTTTGTGTAAAATATTTTTACCTTCTGCCAAATCTTTAATTTTCTTTTCACTTTTTTGGAGAGATCTCACACCCATTGGTTCTGTCTTCTTTACAACATGACTTAATGGAAAATAGATTTAATATGAATTTATATGTATAGCCTATGTCAGATTGTACACTGTCTTGGGGAGGAAGAGGAGAAAATTTAAAACTCAAAAGTTTATGGAAGTGAATATCGAAAACTAAAAATAAATAAAATTTTGGGGTGAATCTGAGTGGAATCCGGAGTGACGGAGCCCACTGGAAGATGAAGAGTGGCAGAATCCAGCCCAGGAGGCTGTCCAGTGTGTCCGCACAGGTCGAGCGCAGAGCGCGTGGTGTCTGCACAGCCCAGACCTAAGAGCAGACAAGCAGACTACACCAGAGAGAGCAAAAGCCCCAGCCTGCAGACTTACCAAGGATGAATCGCAGTCATCTCTCAGACGGGTAGGATCATTGGAGTCAGGTAGGAGAGTTGGGCCCTCAGTGGAAAGAGCGGCTTCTCTGGCTGCATTTGGCCCCCAGCCTGGAAGTTTAGAAGCTGCCTGCCTGTATAATACAGGGGCTGGAATGGCAAAGTAAATTCTAGCTGCTCCAATCCTCCCATCCCTTCTTCATGAAGCAGAAAACCCAAAGATAAGTCTCCCACCCAGATTGAAATCCCAAGTTAATGGAAATAGCCCCAGGCTTGAGAGTCTCCAAGAAGGGGTGTAACTGAGATAGCCATGAGTCTGAAGAGAAGAGAGGGTGGGGTCCCAACAAGCCCCACCTCTCCTCACCAACAAAAGCCTACTTATAGCCCAGGGGTATAGAGGCAGAAATCTGAAGTGGTCAGATGCACCCACACCTAAGCATCTACATCCCTCATTGACTTCCCTGACTTAGCCATAAACTAGCCACCCAGAGGTATTCAAAGTCAAGGATCAGGCCCTAAACTCATAGCCTGAGAAACTAAGAAACAGGAAGTCACAATGGGAAAAAAAGAAGCTGAGAAGGAGAAGGGGAAGGCAAAAAAGTCTATTCAAGCATACTATGCAGGGCAAGAACAACAAAATACACAGGACAATATGGACTCTCTACCCACACCTGAGACCACAGAAGGAAACATGATCTGGTCTCAAGCCCAAATAGCATTCCTGGAGGAGCTTAAGAAAAATTTTAAAGACCAAATCAGGGAGGCAGTGACCAACTTGGAAAAACGTCTCAGTGAAGTAATTGGAGAAAACACCTCCCTAAAAAAGGAACTTAAAAAAATAACTGAAGAGCATAATTCGATAAAAATTAGAAACAATCAAATTGAAGCTCAGAACTCTATGATGCAGCAAGAGTCAATCAAACAAAACAAGACGATCAAAAAATTGCAAGAAAATGTAAAATATCTCACTGGAAAAATAACTGACCTAGAGAACAGATCCAGGAGAGACAACCTAAGAATTATTGGTCTACCAGAAAGCCATGATGAAAAAAGCAGCTTAGACAACATCCTCCAAGAGATTGTCAAAGAAAACTGTCCTGAGGTCCTGGAATCAGAAGATAAAATAACTATCAACAGAATTCACCGGACTCCTCCTGAGAGAGATCCAAAACTGAAAAGTCCAAGAAATATAGTAGCCAAATTCCAGAATTACAAGATTAAAGAAAAAATTCTACAAGCAGCCAAAAAGAAACAATTCAAATATCGAGGAACTACAGTTAGGATCACACAGGACCTAGCAGCTTCTACATTAAAAGAGCGGAGGGACTGGAATTTGATATTTCGTAGGGCAAGAGAGCCAGGACTACAACCAAGGATTAACTACCCGGCAAAACTGAGCATAATGTTCCAGGCAAGGAGATGGACGTTTAATGAAATAAGGGACTTCCAGATGTTCCTGATGAAAAATCCAGAGCTCAATGGAAAATCTGATCTCCAATTACAAGACTCAAGAAAGACATAAAAAGGTAAACAAGAGAAACACAGACTCACACATGCATAAGTGCACACACCCACACCCACAAACACACACTCATTACTTGGGATGCAACAAGAGCAAAACTGTCAGTATAATTGAGCACATCAACAATAAAACTAGCAGAAACCAAATGATCATCTCAATAGATGCAGAAAAGGCTTTTGACAAAGTACAACACCCATTCCTATTAAAAACACTAGAAAGTATAGGAATAAATGGAGCCTTCCTCAAAATAGTTGATAGCATCTATTTAAAACCATCAGCAAGTATTATATGCAATGGGGATAAACTAGAAGCCTTTCCAATAAGATCAGGAGTGAAACAAGGGTGTCCACTATCACCCCTCTTCTTCAATCTGGTACTAGAAAAACTAGCAGTAGCAATTAGAGAAGAAAAAGAAATCAAAGGAATCAAATTAGGTAAAGAAGTGACTAAGCTATCACTCTTCGCAGATGATATGATGATATACTTAGAGAATCCTAGAGAATCAAGTAAAAAACTACTAGAGACAATAAATAAATTTGGCAAAGTTGCAGGATATAAAATAAAGCCACATAAACCCTCAGCATTCCTGTACATCTCTAATGAAACTCAACAGCAAGAGATAGAAAGAGAAATCCCATTTAAAGTCACTGTAGACATTATAAAATATTTGGGAATCTACTTGCCAAAACAAACCCAGAATCTACATGATCACAACTACAAAACACTTCTCACACAAATAAAATCAGATCTCAATAGTTGGGAAAATATCAATTGCTCATGGCTGGGTCAAGCTAATATAATAAAAATGACAATTTTACCCAAACTAAACTATATATTTAGTGCCATACCAATCAATTTACCAAAAAATTACTTTCTAGAGTTAGATAAAATAATAACAAAATTTATTTGGAAAAACAAACAGTCTAGAATATCAAGGGAATTAATGAAAAGAAACGCTAGGGAAGGTGGACTAGCTATGCCAGATCTTAATCTGTATTATACAGCAGCAGTCATCAAAACTGCTTGGTACTGGCAGAGGTGTAGAGTAGTGGATCAATGGAACAGATTAGGTGCAGGAGACCCAGCAGTTAATGAATATAGCAATCTATTGTTCGATAAACCCAAAGACCCCAGTTTTTGGGATAAGAATGCACTATTTGACAAAAACTGCTGGGAAATCTAGAATACAGTATGGCAGAAACTGGGCATAGACCATTATCTAACACCATATACCAAAATCAAGTCCAAATGGGTGCATGATGTAGGTGTAAAGGATGATACTGTAAGCAATTTGGGAAAGCAAGGAATAGTTTACCTGACAGATCTGTGGAGAGGGGAAGACTTTAGGACCAAACAAGAATTAGAGAGCATTATAAAATGCAAAATGGATAATTTTGATTACATTAAATTGAAAAGCTTCTGTACAAACAAAGCCAATGTAACCAAGATCAAGAGGGAGCTGGGAAATTGGGAAATAATTTTTACAACTTGTGTCTCTGATAAGGGACTCATCTCTAAAATTTATAGAGAATTGAGCCAAATCTATATGAATACAAGTCATTCCCCAATTGATAAGTGGTCAAAGGATATGAACAGGAAACTTTCAGAGAAAGAAATTAAGGATATCTATAAGCATATGAAGAAATGCTCTAAATCACTATTAATTAGAGAAATGCAAATCAAAATAACTCTGAGATACCACATCCCTCCAGTCAGATTGGCTAAGATGACAAAACAAGAAAGTGACAAATGCTGGAGAGGATGTGGACAAATTGGAACACTGATACATTGCTGGTGGAGTTGTGAACTTATCCAACCATTCTGGAGAGCAATCTGGAATTATGCCTAAAGGATTATAAATAATTTCATACCCTTTGACCCAGCCATACCACTTCTAGGGTTATATCCCAAAGAGATCATAGAAGTGGGAGGAAGACCCATATGTACAAAACTATTTTTAGCAGCCCTTTTTGTGGTTGCAAAGAATTGGAAACTGAAGGGGTGCCCATCAATTGGGGAATGGCTAAACAAGTTGTGGTATATGAATGTAATGGAATATTATTGTGCTATAAGAAATGAAGAGGTGACAGATTTCATAATTACCTGGAGAGACTTATACAAACTGATGCTGAGCGAGAAGAGTAGAATCAGAAGAAATCTGTATACCATATCTGTGATGACCAACTATGACAGACTGGACTCTTTTCAGCAATGCAGTGATATAAGTTAATCCTGAAAGACTCAAGAAAGTGAGAAATGCACCATCCAGAGATATAACTAGAAAGAACTGAGCCTGAATCCTGATGGAAGCAAACTAAATGATCTTGTTCTTTTCATTGTTTGGTTTTATTTCTTTCTTACCATCTTTCATCCCACCTAATACAATACGCCTTTGTAATTGGAATAATGTCTAACATGAATGCATTTGCAGATCATATACTGGATTATATGCTGTTGTGTGGGGAGGGGGGAGGGAAGTAAAGGAAATTTGAAAATCAAGGAACTATGGAATTGAATCTTGTTAACTGAAACTAAACTAATAAATTAATTAAAAAATAAATAAATAAAATTTTAATGTAAAAAAATAAAATAAAATACAGTGCTATCAAATGGCATACTTCCTGCCTTCTCCCCACCTGGAACCCCCATGACCACATCTTGGGTGAGTTTTTTTTTTTAACTAATGACATTTTTAATAGGTTCAAAATTTGTACATAAAGAATATCTAGTTTGACCTTTCTCCTTCCCTTCACTGCAGCAGAGTATTACAAGACATGCCATTAAACATGATCCTCTGAAAGTTTTTCTTTATTAAAATATCACTGCTGGAGAATATTCAAAGTGTCTCAGTTTTTCTGAGTCTCTTCTTTACTTTTCCTATATCCAACCATCTCCCTGTTGCTCAAGTGATGAAAAACACATTTTCTATCTCCTGTGATTTTTGGTCTTGGATGTGAAGGTAGCTAGTTCAGGCATAGCCTTGAGAATTTTATTAAAGAGATCCTCCATATTATCTTCTGGGGTTGTAGTTTTCCCTATCTTTACTGTAATTTGAACTTGCTATTTTTTCTCAATCCACTGTTGAATCTGTTTAATTTTGGTGCCCAAATCATCATGTCCAGCAGTATTTGAAGAAAAGAAAAATCCCTTTAACCTGGGGTAGGGTGGTGTC
The DNA here is from genome assembly GCA_011680675.1 of Gymnobelideus leadbeateri. NCBI lineage: Eukaryota > Metazoa > Chordata > Mammalia > Diprotodontia > Petauridae > Gymnobelideus > Gymnobelideus leadbeateri. Next base: position 395,291 of record WOXC01005098.1, on the reverse strand, counting down.
CTGTTTTCGATTGAGCCTTTTCTTTCTAAGTCAAAGCTGTTCTTCATGAATCTGGCTTCCTGACATTAACTAGTACCCTGGAGGGTCTACATAGGCTTTCCATAAAACAAGTCTCAGGTTTAGTGCCTCCATTAGACCAATTACTGCAACTCAGTGCATCATTCCCATTACTATTAAGTAGATGAAGAGTTCCGTGACAAATTTTTCTCCCAACATTGCCAAAAGCTGATTTTGACATTTTTTTTCCTTCTCTGTTTCATCTTCTGTGTTTCCAGCTGTACTAAATGCATTAGCATATGCAGGCAGTGGTAATCTTTGGCAACAGTGAAAGCCCGAAACTGTGTTAGTTCTACCTTTTGTGCAATCTGTATACTCAAATATCTATCACTACAATTAATTCCAGTTTTCACAGTCTGATGTATGAACTTCCTCATAAGAGCTGTCATTCTGATGTAGGAGTGGAAAGAACAGGAGGAAAAAGCCCTCAGGTGAGTTCTTCTCTGGCTAGGCTTTCCCCAATAGTAACCTTCTAAGAACCATTCCCCTCATTGGATCCCTGTAAAGTGCTGAGGGTTGTAATCTATTATTGTGAACCTTATAACAATAAAAACTAACTTTTGTATCCTTGAAAACTGACCCATAAGTCTACTTTGCCACTGTGACATATAACCCCATTTGATATTTACATAGTGCTTTAAGATTTAAAAGGCAAAAAATAAAATAAATTTAAATAAATTTTTTAAATTTAAGAAATGATTTAAAAGGGCTTCCCCAAACCAAACTTACAAAGTTAGTAGTAAAAGTATCATTAGCCCTGTTTTACAGATGATGAAACTGAGGATCAGAGAATTTAATAGCCATTAGAGGCAGCACTTGAATCTAAGATTATTGTCTTTAGGTCTGGCACTTTCTAAAATACAAAATCTCCAATACTCATTTCCAGGAGAACCTCTGATATCAAGTGTAGACATATGAAGCAATTGTAAAGAGCAACAGAAAGCCTTTATCTGTCACTTTTTATCTATAAAACTCTCTGTGGGTAGGAACCATGTCTGCTGCATTTGTTTCTCAGGGAACACTCCTAGGCAAACAGCAGGCACTCCATAAATGCAGCTGTTGGCTGAATGAGCAGACAAGTAGACAAGTGCAAGGCCGCAGGCACAGACACTTATTTAATAGCATCTTCCATTATGGAATTGACCATAAAAGCTATAAGTGGCCCTTAACAGATGGCTGTGCAGGGCCTCCTCCTCTCCTCTGTACAGAAAGCATTTCTGATAAATATTTTTTCCTGTATGGCTCACTTTGAAGCATCTGGGGATAATTTAATGAAGAAAAATTGAGTCACCATCAACTTGTTTGCCTAGCAACTGAAAAAGGGGGGACAGGGAAAACACTCTATGAGGGTTGACAGTTACTGCCTATTGAATTTCCAAAGAAACCCCAATCTCGGCAGAATCTAGAGGGCTGAATTCCTAATGGATGCTGGGATTGGATTTTTGAACAAAATAGACCCAGATTTAGACTAACAGTGAGAAAAAAATCAAACCTTCTGGAGACAAGATAAATCAGATGGAATTTATAGACACATACAGCCTTGAAACATCCTTTCCTCCCCTTCTCTCTTTGTAATTTGTTTACCAAGAAAGGTTTTCCTCAAATGGAATCATCTGCTTCTTGAAGGGACCTACAAAATGTTCCTTTGGGTTTCCCCTGGGGTACTGGTTGTCTAGTTATGAATACCTTGAGCAAGGAACTGGACCCAAAAGAATATCCTGGATTTTCCTTCAGGAAATTCCCTCTTCCCCCACCCCCACCCCTGCTTCCTTCATTCTCCTCTCCTCCTCCCCTTCCTTTGGATTCCCAACCCCTTAGTCTCTTTGTTTCAAGTCTAGAATGCTTCCTTAGTTTGGTGTGTTCAGTCAGACATACATATGGGATTCCTGGGAGCTCATACATATTCATTCCGGGAAGAGAGCCCTGTTTTTTGGCAGCCCTCAGGAACAGAAAAGAATAGTCCTTGGAAGAATTGATGGAGACTTAGCAGAACAGGTCAACCATATAGCATGCAACTGTATACAGCTATTATCAGGATGGAGTTACGATTTGGGATTCCTAACAAGGTTAATTAAGAAGAAACCTCTAAGATCTAGTGGGGGAGGTGGTATGGTACAATGGACCAGGCACTATCTCTGGTGATAGAGAATCTAAGTTTAAATCCTACCTGTTACTTATATCTGTGTGACTTAGGTAAGCCACTTACTTAAACTATTAGGGCCTCAATTTCCTTCTCTGTAAATTGAGGGAATTGAACTAAATTACCTCTTAGAGTTTCAGCTAGATCTTTGATCCTATTGTTATATTCATCCATCCATTCATTCTCTCTCTCCTCTTCTCTCTCTCTCTCTCTCTCTCTCTCTCTCTCTCTCTCTCTCTCACACACACACACACACACACACACACACACACACACACACACATATACATACATACACACACTACATAATGGGTAAAGAAGACTGATTACTTAGGTTGGAGATGATATGTACTGGTGAAATGTAAGGAAGGATTTAGAAAAATTGAGTCTTATTGGATTCCAATGGAGGGAAAATCTATTCAATTCCTAAAAAGAACATGTGCCTATATATTTGTGTACATAAATATGTATGTGCACATGTACATGTACATATATTGTTGTTTAGTTAATTAGTCATATCCGACTTTTCATGACCCTATTTGGTGTTTTCATGGCAAAGATTTTGGAGTGGTTTGCTGTTTACTTCTCCAGCTCCTTATAATGAGGAAATGAGGAACTCCTACATATACATACATACATATATATATATATATATATATATATATATATATATATATATATACACACACACACACACACACGCACGCACGCACGTGTGTGCGCACAAGTGTGTTGGTGTGTATATAGACATCCATAAACAACACATGCATATCACCAAGCTCTCTCTCTATGTACATATATGTGTACTACATACATATATAAGGTTATATGTGTATGATAACATATAGAGTGAAACAAAAGTCTCGTGTAAGTATACCTGCATATACATAAAGTCTATTAAAGCTTTAAAACTGTATTAAGGCTTTTGGGATACTCTTTACACATATACAAATGAACACAAAAGCATTTGTTAAGTGCTTACCAGACACTGTAAGTTTAAAGACTAAGAGTTAATGTTAAATCACTATAATAGATTTACTTAAGGGAGGGAGGAAAGAAATGGTTTAAAACTTCTTTTAGGGCCAAGCTTCCTGGGGAGGATGCTTTCAGAATCAGAGATGCTTGAAATGATGAAAGTCCTGGCGGAACAAACAGGTAGCGTTGAAATTGTCATCTAAATTGATGCTTATAAACATTCTATATTGATTTTCCGGCCCTGCAATCAAGACCTGGCAAAGAAATCTGGGCAATTTCAGGCTTTCTCACACCTTTCCCGCTCATGCAAGGACATGTTTAAGTTACAAAAGTCCAAATGCATTTCCCATGGCTCTCTGGTGGGCTTTTGAAGAGGGAAATAGAATCCCCACGGTGTTTTAGCTTAGTTTTATTTTCAAGGCCCCATCCGATAAACTTCTGGTAGTGTAAAAATTATAGCTACTTCTCAAAGCACCCTATTAAGCCAGGTGACAGCTATCACCATCTCTACTCTCCTAACCAAATCCAAAAACACTCTAACAGACTAGGAAGCATGTGCTGAAGCGAACAAGATCAAGTCTAATAAAAATAAATGCAAAGTTATGCACCTTCATTAGGAAAAATACCATGCATTAAATCAAAGTGTCTCTCAAGACGTAGCTAGAAAGTACTTCCTTCATATGACAATGACTTGGAGGTCCTAGTGGATAGCAAGCTCAACATGAATTGGCAATATGATGTGGCAGCCAAGAGAGTTTTATTTTAGGCTGCATTCAGAGATATATTGGGGGGGGGGTGGCTAGGTGGCACAGTGAATAGAGCACTGGCCTTGGAGTCAGGAGGACCTGAATTCAAATCCGACCTCAGACACTTAACACGAAAACTAGCCTGTGACCTTGGGCAAGTCACTTAACCCCAATTGCCCTCCAAAAAAGCAAAAAAAAAAAAAATAGCAATATATATGGAATATTATCTGGGCATCATATTGAATAAGAGACATTGACAAATTAGAATATGACTCCAGGAGAGCAATGAGGTTGATGAGGAGATTCAAAATCATAACAGTAACAACTCATTTATAAACACTTAAGATTTTTCAAAACCCTTTCCTCAAAACAGACAAGTAAGTTCAGGTAGTATGTTATCCCCATTTTACTGATGAGGAAACAGAGGGTCTGAAAGGTGAACTAGATGGTCATTCAATGAAATAGAGGATTTTCAAGCATTCTTGATGAAAAAACCTGAGCTGAACAGAAAATTTGACTTTCAAATACAAGAAGCAAGAGAAGCATGAAAAGGTAAACAGGAAAAAGAAATCATAAGGAACTTATCAAAGCTGAACTATTCCTACATGGAAAAATGATAATTGTAACTCATGAGAGATTTTTAGATTGATGGGCAGGATTTGAAATATTTGTTTTCCCATATATGAAAGGTTGTCCTATAAAAGTAAAATCACTCTTGATCTACTTGGCTGTAAGGGGCAGAATGAAGACCATTAAGTGAAAGTTATAAGTAGTAAGATTTCACCTAAACATAAGAAAAGTCTTTCTAATGATTAGAGTTGTCTTGAAATGGACTGACATGCCTTAGGGGGTAGCAAGTTTTTCATCACTAGAGTTCTTCATGAAGACACTGGAAGTTCAATCTTGGAAGTGCTGTAAAGGAGATTTATGAATTGGAAAGATGTTTTACCAGAATCCCTTTCCTCTCTCCTGGAAGCTTCCTTTGCCTTAAGCATACCTTCCCAATTCTTCAGTAAAACAATTGTATCACAATTCTGATAATTTCGCGGCATGTAAATTGATTATTAAGAGGTAGTTGAGAGGAATTGTACTATGATGGCTTATGTGCATACTTGTGGGCCAAAAGCTTTCAGCTCTCAAAAGGAATAAAGTAATAATGATAGAATAAATGGCAGGATGTAGAAATGTTATTTTGGAAGGAGTTAAGCTGGAGGATAACCCTCAAACCATTCCCAATAAGAAGAAATTCACAAGAGCCATTTGGGAGGTGAATCTTGACCTCTGAAGTCCCTTCCTCAATTTATATGTATATATGTGTGTATGTATGCATAGGTATATGTACATATATACATATATGTATGTGTGTGTATATATATATATATATTCTATAAATCTATAACCCTATGATCAAATGATAAAATCTTAGAATAGACAGATTATCTAGTGAGGTCATAATTGTTTCGGGCATGAAGTTTTTCCAGATAAGAGCAGAAAAATCTCACTCCTAGAGAGTTTACACATTCATCTTCCTGATGATTTCTCTCACTCCCATCAATAGCAACAAGTTGTGTGTGATTTGGCAAATTTCCGCCTAATTTGACTACAGTAGACCATTAAACCCGATCACGTGAGCCTATTTTGGCCCTGAATTATCCAGTTTGCAAGTTTGTATGTGTCATAGTTGAGGTTTGCCTGACTTAGCCCAGTCTGGTAGTTTGAATTTGAAACTGGAAAACAAAGGGCATAGGTAGAGAATATAATTAATAAAAAGAGGTTTATTTAGGTGTAGCATGGGAAGGACGCTTGGCAAGGATACAACACTGGTTCAGTTAGATGTAGCTATATTCTCCAAATACAAACTTGTCTAATCAGAAAGGGATAATAACTCAGTGAGGAGTGTTGACTCACACAGCAATGGGAGCAGTCTGAGGAACACTGACTCCCGAAGATAGGTGATGTGTCACATCAATTGTTCCAAGGCTTAGCTCCCTGGCTCAAATATCTAAATGATGAAGAGGTCCTTGAAAACAGGGATTACCTTACTCTTCTATTTGGATCTTCAGTGCTTAACATAGAATTTTATGCATAGTGAGTGCTTTAAAGGGCTTTTTCGTTCTAGGGGCAAAAACAAAACAAAATAAAACCCCACTAGCTTAACCTATATGGTGGGAAACCTCATAGATAATGCTGTTACCATAGCATAGATGAGGTTCTGATTTATTTCATGCTATGTGTCTATGAAATAGTGAAAAGAATAAGTCTTCGAGGCACCATGGTGTAAGAGAAAGAGAATAATTAAACACAAAACAAATAAATATATAAAAAATTATAATTTTTAATAATTTGTAATTTAGTAATCTTCAACAAATTTAATCAACATTGATTAAACAAATGGAAAGGAAACATGATACACCATAACGAGGTAAATACTGCAATATTAGGATAGTTTAAATAATTAGCTGAAATTTACAGAGATATTAAATGTCAGGACCAGGACTCAAACACAGATCTGGTGTAAAGACCATTGCTTTTCACCACTGTCCCATACCACTTCTCCAGATAATGCCCAAGATTCTTCTGCCATATTGGTATGAATACAGTCCTATAAATTGTATTTGTTTTTCCTCTCTAAGTCAATTGCCTTTTATTAGTTCCTATCAATATTCTTCCTTGTTTATTTACCAGTTCTCTATTCTGCAGAGAAAATTCCAAATTCTGACTATTATCTCTGTGGAGTCTTCAACCAATTTAATTTTTATTTTATTTTTTGCTTTTTTGGAGGGGGAAGGGCAGGGCAATTGGGATAAAGTGACTTGCCCAAGGTCACATGACTAGTAAGTGTTATGTGTCTGAGGCTGGATTTGTACTCAGGTCCTCCTGACTCCAGGGCCAGTGCACTATTCACTACACCACCTAGCTGCCCCACTTGAACCAGTTTTAACATTGTCTCAACTCCACCATCCAAATCATTATAATGGACCTAATTCAAAGAACATTAAGCTTCAGATTGACTTTAGGACCATAAAATAAAAAGTTCATACAGATGTATCCATGCAAAGTCACTGCCACATCTTCCCTAAAATGATACTAACAAGTTGTTTGGAAAACAAATACAGGACTTAATAGTAAAGAGTTATTTCTACATACTTTTAAAAAATATCTACATGCTTTAATGCTATCGAGCTTATACCTAGGGTACTCAGGAAATTTCTCTCAATCTCAAACAAAATATAGATAGGTCCTGAGTACTTATGGTAGTAATAGTGCGGGTTTTTTCTTTCACAAATATCTCATTCTTATGAGGATTTTGGGGGGATTTCTGTGAAACACATCTCAATTTATAAATAAAATTATTCTTTTATGATCAGCTGTATTAATGTATCACTTTATTAATGAGGGAAATGTTTCTAACATTCCTCTGCTATTCATTAATGGAATAATTTTTCAGTAGAATCAGTTTCAAAAGATCATTTGATTCATCCTCCTGATTCTAACCACTTCTATTAATTGGCAGGTCTTTAGTTCCAGCAGATTCAGAGATGAGCCTAAGTGAACCCTCTTTTCTACTCTATGAATTCATTATCACTTATTGTGGTAGACCAGCTCTGGCTCAGATGAATCTAGTAGTACAGGTTAAGAATTAGAATGGAACGGGATATTTGTAGACTGCCAGTTAACCATCACCATAGCATGGAAAGGATATTCAGCAAGGATACAGCACCAGTTTTGGTAGATGTATCACCTCACTCCTGTTCCACCTTATCTTTATAGATGGAGAAACTAATGTTAGGATAGAGTATATAATTTGCCAAAAGATAACAAGACACAATAAGTGTCTTGACCAGAAATGAGACCTGTCTGAAGGATGTGCTCACTAAGATGGCAATGGAGCATATGCTAAGTCTAAGGGGCACTGATTCTTCATAAGCTGACCTCTTTGTGGCCTTAGGAAATGGTTAAGCCAAGATGTTGGCTTCAGTCATAGTCCCTGGGATAGTCAAATCTTAGGGACAGTTCCCTTGCATTTTAGGGAGAGAAACTAGCCTGGCCTATATTGCAGACCTTTGTGTACATTACTCCCACCAGACTTGCCTTCTTGCATTGTTGGTAGGTTAATAGGCTTTAGAGAGCAAAGGAACTTCAGAAAAAAGTCTGCTCCCTCATTTTACATGTAACATTCCCTATACCAAGTGGGTTGGGTGGTTCTTTGAAGGGCATGCCTTTTATGATACAAAAGTGACTACTGATTGAGAGATTTCTGAACTTTTCATGCTGTATATAATATATGTGATGGAGGAAAGACTTGGGAAAACTGCTGAAATGGAATTTGACAGAGGTGAGGTAGGCAAATGCAAGATGTAAACTTTGAAATTACTAACAGTAATCCCAGAACCACAGATCCATGAGGAAAAACTTGCCTCATCCCACCCCACAATATATCCCTTGATTCCTAGCACCGGTAACCCCAGATACTGCTAAGAACATATTTCTCTGGTGAGATTATTCTTTCTTGGATTGAGCTAAGATTTTATCTCATTCCAGAGTCAAAGAACCTATTTACTTTTGTGTATTCTATTGTCTGCCCCAATCTACATAACTTCTCCAATTTCTGTTTCACTGCTTGCTTGGATAAATATGTTTTGTCACTATCTGTGATTACCTGAGTGGGAGGAAACTAAACATGCCAAGAATAAGCTAACTGTCATCCTCCCCTTTAGAGCAACCAGGGAAAGCAGATGTTAACCCCTAAAAGAACATTATGCCCCTAAACTTCTATGCATAATAGATAGATATAATTCCAGCCCAATATCCTTCTTGGAGATAGGAGAATGGAGGAATGAGCACCCAGTCACCACCCTCCCCCATCTACCCAACGTTGAAATCAGTCTCCCTTGGAGATATGGAGTAGGGTGTTTTAGAACTTAATTATCTAAACATATCCTACAACGTGGGCCATCCCAGGTCCCTGTGGGGTGGGTTAAACTATTCCAATGAAGAATACAAATGAAGAAATGAAAATATAAAACAGTAAAGCAATGAACCCAGGGTCACCTAACTAGTAGAAGAACTGGGATTTTAATACAGTTAAATTGTCAAATCCATACCACATAGCACTATGAGCCATTAGAATTTTCTAATTTAATCTTGAACATAGAAGTAGAATGATCATTCTTTGGAGATGTTAGATCTTCAAAATGACACATCGAAAGAATAATGTTGCAATTTTAAAAAGAATGGCAGCTGGGCTTCCTTTCAGAGAATTTCATGATTTTATAGCTTACAGAATACTGTGGCATGATGATTCTGCTAAGGAGAATGAATTTAGCATGCTGGAAATACTTAGTAGTTCTGGAAGGTCTCTGGCCAATAATTTTTAATTCTTCCTGTTCACAGTTTGTATGCAGTCTTGACTCAATTAAAACATTCAATTTCCCCATTGGCCCAAGGACAACAATTCAGACCAACATCTGGATTTAATATTGCTTCTCTCTATAAATGCTTTAGAGGCTGTTCATTAGAAAGAAGGCTCTCTGAGAAATTTGCCTCTCTTGTACTGCTGAGTATAGTGCCTGGAACATAATAAATGCTTAATAAATGTTTTTCCTTCATTGTGTCTTTCACGGTCAAGAGATTGCAGACAGAATTTTGAATACGAGGGGAGTTTTTTGCCAATTATTGAAAAAGAGACTATTTTGTGCTATGTTACAAAAGAAATAAATTTCAATCAAACTTGACTAATAGAAAAACTCTTAATTGCCAAAACATTATCCATTTCTGTGTACCCAGAAGGGAGTCAGCTGGACTTAGAGGTCAGTTATTTTCAAATAATCCTTCGCAACTAGAGAACATAAGTCATAGGTTTAGAGTGACAAGGGGCTAGAGGGCTCACCCAGTTCGGGAGTTCTTAACCATTTTGATATCACAGACTCCTTTGACAATCTGGAAAAGCCTTTGAACCTCTTATCAGAAAAATTTGTTCTAATTGAAGAAAATGCTGAATTTTAGTTAGGAGTTAGTGAAAATAAGAGTGTATTTTTCCCATCCAAATTCATGGATCTCCTGAAATCTATCCATAGACCCAGGACCCCAAGTCACTGATACATCTAAGTTCAACCCTGTCTGGCATCTTGCTTTGGAAAAGTATTTAAATGGGAAACAAAGAGACAGGGCAGGCTGGTCCCTTAAGACCATGAGTATCTTTTTCAGATTATATATAAAGATTATATTATATCTATATCTATATATATATTATTATACTATATATGTATACATTATGTATATTGTATATATAAAGATTATATTCTTAAGAAGGACCTTGGCAAATCTAACAGAATTCTGGAAACTGGTTCTACTTACTCACTTTCCTACTGGAACAGGAGATGGCTTCTTTGCTTTGATACTTACACATCAAACTCTAGTTGAGTTGGGTGAGAATGGTCTTATTGATGTGCATTCAGTGCTTTTCCCCCATCACTACCAATTAGACACACTTTCCCTAAGGAGCAAGCGAGATAACTAAATTACCTTGAATTCCCGCTCTGCCTTCTAATTGTGTGACCTAAGGTAAGTTCTAAATTTGTGATTCATGAGCATTTCCTTTCAGAAAAAGAAACAACAAAAGAAAACAAAAACCCATCCCATCCCCAGGGAGAGCACAAATCATACTCACTAACTATACTCTCTTCTCTGGAAGAGAGTTTGTTCCTTGGAAGGAAAGGTATGGCAAATCTAAGCAGCCTATTAAAAAGAAGAGACCTCATCTTGCTGAGAAAGTACAGTGGCCCAAGCGTGGGAAACCTGCAGCCTTGAGGCTGCATGTGACCCTCTAGGTCTTCGAAGGTGGCCCTTTGACTGAATCTAAACTTTACAGCACAAATCCCCTTAATAAAAGGTCCTGTTCTGTAAAACTTGGACTCAGTCAAAAGGCCACACCCAAGGACCTAGATGGTTGCGTGTGACCTTGAGGCTTCAGGTGCCTCACACCTGAGTCAATGCTATGGTTTTTCCAGTAGCAATGTATGGTTGTAAGGAAAGATGACAGCTTCACAATAGACACTTTTGAATTGTGGTGCTAGAGAAGACTTTTGAGAGTCCCTTGGACAGCAAGGAGATCAAATCAGTCATTCGTTAAAGAAATTAATTCAGGCTATTCACTGGAAGAACAAGTACTGAAGCTGAAGCTTAAACACTTTGACCACATGAGAAGACAGGATTCATTGGAAAAGATCCTGAAGTTTGGAAACATTGAAAGCAGAAGGAAAAGGGGATGACAGATGACAAGATGGATAGATAGTGTAATGGAAACAACGAACACGAACTTGGACAGACTCTGATAGTGGAGGATAGTGGTGTGCTATGACCCATGGGCTCACAAAGACTCAGACACGATTAAACAACAATCACTGCAACAACAATTTCTTCTGGGTCTTTCCATATGCCACTGTATATAGTGAATATATAGTGTCCACATGTAAAGGAGGATCCTATGTGTAATACAGTCCATTTTCTTCTCTCCCTCCCAAAGCACCCTGCAGGCCAGATGGTCCAGTGGGGCAGGACTCCAGAAGGAGCCCTTCCCCTCAAACTTCCTGTACATTCTATTTTCCTCCTCTTGCCTGGACAAATTCTCCCATTCATTAAGTTACCTGCCTCCTTAGCAGTTTAAGATTCAGACCCATACCTAGCCTTTCCCATGTACCTTCCAAGGTTTCCCTCTTGTCTCAATATCCTTTGTGGCTCCTCTTCTTTGGAGAAGTTCAAGTTCATCATCACAGACACTAAAGAACTCTGGGTAAAAAATTTGCTGCCATAATTATCAGGTCACAGAACTGGAAGAGAACACAATGGCCATCTAGGCACCAGAAGACAAGTGAGAGTTACACTAGCACAGAAGATGGTTCTAGAATCATTTTTTTCAAGAGCAATAATCTGTCCTACAATATGGAACTTGTTTTTATTGAAAAAGAAATTCTGCAAGAAATATTTTTTCAGGAAATTGTCTTCGAGTATTTTTTTGCCCTGATCTACCCACAGAGGTTTGACTTAGCTCACACAGAAGAACAGAAGAAGAAGGAAATTAGAACAATCCCAGCAGAAAAGTCCCTGGACAGCAGCAGAGATGACTGAGTTGGTGAAGCTTATCTTGCATACAATCCATGCCTATTTTCCTGATTTTAGATGCCAATTCTCCAGGTACCTTGTCCCTTCATGCTTCCTTTGAAACTCTCTTTGCCCTCTCCTCCCCCTCCATTAACACTTTCATCTTCTGTCTCCTACTTTCTCAAGACAGGAAAAATGATAGAATCTTAGACTTCATATTCCAGGAACTGTCTAGGTCATCTGTATCATCTTTTTCACAGGAATCCCTTCCACAGCAGGTAGCTATCTCATATCTGACGGAATACTTCCAGTGATGGGGAGCTCTCTATTTCAAGGCAGAAAAATTGCCCATTATAACTGAGAATGTTCTTCCCAATATTGAACTGAAACCCACCTCCTGGATATAGTGGAAGAAGCGTTCATCTTGTAATCAGAAGACTTGGGCAAGTTACTTGATTTTACTCACAGAGTCACAAAGACCATATGAAATAAACTGTCTCTGAAAGATAGCATGATACAGCAGAAAGTGGGCTGGATTTGTTGGTAGAACACCTAGATTTGAATTTGAACTGCTGCCTGAAGTCAGAAAGACCTGAGTTCAAAGTTGACCTCAGACTGTTACTAGATAACCCTGGGCAAGTCACTTAACTCTCTGTGCCTTAATTTCCTTTACTGTAAGCAGCACTGACCTCCCAAGATTGTTGGGAGGATTAAATGTGATATTTTTTTTTTTAAAGTGCTCAACACCATGCCTGCACATAGTAGGTATATTCCCTCCCCGTCCTATTGTGTGACCATGGGCAAGTAACAATCTTTCTGGGTCTCAGTTCCTCATCTGTGAAATAAAGCAAAAGAGACCAGATGGCTTTTGAGGTCCCTTCGTGTGCTGAACCTATGGTCTTGTGTTAAGCACTTTGTTATTAATATTAATATTAATATAAATAGTTCTGACTTTTGGAACTAGGCAGAATCAATTTAATTATACTTCCAAATGATAGCTTACTGAATATTTCAATACTGGTTCAAGGGATTTGAAGCTGGAAGACAACTTGGAGATCATTTAGTTCAATTCCCTTATTTTACAGATGAGGAAACCAAGAAACAAAAAGGTTAAATGCCAGCTATGACATTTCCTTGGTAAATGATGTCTAGTTATGATGTCAGTTGGATAGGGGCCTAATATTGTCACCTTCTAATTAAAATTTTCATTTTAATAGGGGAATTTTCGGGCTGTAACTCAAAGGAACATAATGTGTGGGATTCCTGGTACCAATGCAGGGTCATTAGAGAAAATATACAACCTCCTTTCAAATCACACTTCATGGATCAAATCTACCCTGCTTATGACTAAAATTAGCTCTTCATTGAACAGAGGCAAAGGCCAACTTTCAACACTGGTGCCCACAGAATTTGTGGACTTAGAATTGTCTTCACATTAGGCAAAAAACCGTTCAATTTCTTCTTTATGCAAATATGTCAAAAGTATAGTAAGGGGATTAAGTTGGCCAGGTACCAATGCTTGAAATTCTTAGGTCTACTGTTGATTCTCTCAGTGAACTTGATCAAATCATGGTTTATCTGTTTGTTCCTTCATTAGTGAAATGGGGATATTTTTCTTGCCTTACTCTAGAGTAAAGATTCTTGTCCTAGTGTCTAAGGACCCTCAAGGAGGGGTATGGATAGATTTTGGGGGTGGGAAGAATGGTCTATAAATTTGGATATGATTAGGGCAGCTAGAAGACACATGGATAGAGCCCTGGGTTTAGAATCAGAAAGACTCATCTTTCTGAGTTCAAATTCAGCCTCAGACACTTACCAGCTATGTGACCCTGGGCAAGTCACTTAATCTTGTTTGTCTCAGTTTCCTCATCTGGAAATAGAAGCTGGAGAAGGAAATGGCAAACTGCTCCAGTATTTCTGCCAAGAAAACCCCAAATGGGGTCATGAAGAGTCAGACATGACAGAACAACCATGAATTTGGATGTGAAAAATTTGCATCTTTATTTTAACATATCTCCTTTGTAATTCTATGTTGCATGATATACATATAAAAATCTTTCCATGAGAAGGCTTCCAAAGGCTTTACCAAACTGCCAGAGGAGTTTACATCACACACACAGAAAGGTTAAGAGCCTCTGCTCAACAGGGTTCAAGACTGTAAACATTCTGTATGAACTGAAAATGTCCTGTGTGAACTATAAACATTCTGTGTGAGCCATAAACATCCCCTATGAACTGTAAACATTCTGTATGAATTGTAAACATTCTTCATAAACCACAGATCTTCTCTCCCCCCACCCCCACTCATTTGTTCTTTTATTTTGTGGAATCATTGGGACAAACACATCAAGCTTTCATTGTACTAGAAAAATCTATTTCTCTATTCCCATACGGGGAGTTATTTTCATAGCTATTTCATGCTATTCGTGCTATGACAAAAACATTTACATCTCAATAATCCCAACTTGTCAATAGTTATGCTATAGTCTCTAGTAATTGTCATTCATGCAGAGAAATCCAGATCTTTCGTAGATGATGGTCATCTATCTGGGACCATGTCCATTAATCCTGTCCAAAGGGAAAAGATATTAAACAATTAACTATCAACATACTTTTTAAGAGCTTTATTAGGGAGGCAAATGGAAAGTTACTTTGCGTTAAGAACAACCAACACTGGGAACCATTAAAAAGTGCTAGATACACATTCAGACTTTGAGAATTTAGCTTTGAGGAGATAAAACAGATATAAAAGATGGGAAAAGTAGTTGCTCAAAAAGTTGTTTATGTTACTAATCCTAAATCAGGTCATTAGTCCTAATGGCTTTGTTTTGGTTTGTTTTTTTAAATAATATTTTCCCAATTACATGTAAAAATTTTAAACATTTATTTTCTTAAAAATTTGAGTTCCAAATTCTTTCCCTCCCTTCCTTCCCTACTCCCTCCCTAAGATGTGAAGCAACTTAACATATGTTATGCATGTGCAATTATGGAAAACATTTCCATGTCTTTTGAATATTTTTCCCAATTATATGTAAAATAACTTTTACCATTCATTTTTTAATTGGCCTAATATTTTTCAGTATTCCTAAATTGGATTTGCCTCTAGTGGGGCAGTTAGATCCAGGGTCACCCCTGGAGTCTGGTAGATATGGGTTCAACCCTTGCCTCAGATATTTATAAGTTGTGTGACCCTGAGCAAATCACTTAAGCTTTGTTACTCTTAGTTTCCATATCTGCAAACTAGGGAAAATAATGTGACAGAATCAAATGCAATGACATGGAAAGTGCTTTGCAAATGTTTAGTACTAGTTAATTTTAAACTATTTTATTTTCACTAAAAAGCATTTATTTTCTCTCCTCTCTCACCCACTAGTAAAAACAAACCAAAATAAAACAAAAGAAACAAATATTCCTAGTTAAGGAAAATAAATTTCTCCTTTGGCTGTGTCCAAAAAAAAGATTTTTATTTCCCATTCTATAGCTTGCCTCCACCACTACTGTTAGGAAGTGGACAGTACGTTTGATCATCTTCTAATACTGTGATTGATTAGTAATTGAAATTAGTTTTTCAAAAGTACTGCTCTCTAAGTTATTCTCCTAGTTCTGCTCACTTCATTCCTCATAAGTTCATATAAGTCTTCCCATAAAAGTACCTCTTTTGTAATTTCTTATAGATTTATAGTACTCCATTCCATTCATATTCCACAGTTTTTTTTTTTCAGACACTGCTCAGTTAGTGAGCCCTCTCCTGCCTTAGTTTCCAAGTCTTTGCCTCTATGAGAGAAATGCTATGAATATTTTAGTACATATGAGTCCTTTCTTCTTTCTCTGATCTCTTTGGGGCATAGCCCCAGCAGTTATGGTGACTTTTGGACATAGTTCCAAACTGTTTTCCAAAATGACTGGACCAATTTGAAGCTCCACCAAAAGTGAAATTAATGTGTTTTCATAACCATTCCAGCATTTGTAATACCCCTCCCCTTTTTTTGGTCAACTGTGCCAGTCTGATAGGTATGAGTGCTATTGTTACTATTAGTTAGAACGTCTAGAGACTACTTTGTTCAACCTGAGAAATGGGTTGTTTTCAGGACCTGAGTTCTTCAGGTGATATAGAAAGGTGGCATAATGGAAAGAGAGTGTCATCCCTGAAGTCAGGAAAGACTTGAGTTCAAATCCTGCCTCAAGTACTTATTAGATGTGTGACCTTGGGCAAGTCCCTCAAACTTTCTCAATCTTAGTTTTCTCATCTCTGTCATGGGGCTAACAATAGCACCTAGGTCACAGGGTGATTGTGAGGATCAAATCATGTAACATATGAAAAGCATTTTTGCACACCTCACTCAGATTCTATATGTGTTAGTTTTGTCCTCATCATCATCACCATCACCACCACACCATCTTTGAAGTTTGGAACCCATCATATGAACTGGCCTTGAAGATTGCAAGGATTCATCATGGCCAGTATTACTTTTTCCTAGGAGTGGCAGTGGTCTGCTAGCTACCTGAAGTAACCATTGAAATCCTTGCAATGGACAGATCATGATAGAGAGGACCATGGAATGACAAATTTAGTGCTGAAAGGAATTTTAGAGACCACGAAGCCTGATCTTTCATTTTATAGGTGAGGAAACTGAGGCAGAGAGTGGAAGATTTATGCAGAAGAAAGGAAATGAGTAACTTCACTCTTTCCCTGGCTATGCCTCACCACAATCATTTTTTTTCCCATCAGGACGGCCCTTTACCTCCTTTTCACAATGTTAAATGTTTTGGAGACATGGCATAGGAAGGGATTTTGCAAAATTCAGGTTTCATGTCCATTTCACTTTAAGAAATCCTCTACCAGGTAATCACATTAAATTGCTTTGCTTGCCGAATTCCATTTTAACGTTGCTCTC
This sequence comes from Gymnobelideus leadbeateri, assembly GCA_011680675.1. NCBI lineage: Eukaryota > Metazoa > Chordata > Mammalia > Diprotodontia > Petauridae > Gymnobelideus > Gymnobelideus leadbeateri. The sequence continues at coordinate 378,378 of WOXC01005098.1, read as the reverse complement.
TCCCTCCTCCCTCAATACAATCTAAATTATAGACCAGCTGGCTAAGTAGATTAAAATCCTTTTTCTCTGCTCTTTATGCAGCTCTGAGGCTTTGTTCTAGCAAGCAAAGCTGGACACAGTGTTCCAATAGTGAAATCTCTTGGAACAAAATTCAATCGGGTTCCGAGCCATCCTGCCTCAAAGCACATTTATAAGCTAGCATCTTCCATTTAGTCTCCAGAAATTCTCATTTCCATCAGGCAAGCATAGAGCCCTGGAAGATTAGATTATTTTTAAACAATGTGAATGTCCTTTGCTGATGCTCTCGGGGTACTTTCCATGGGCCAATTGGTAGGGGATTAGAATAAGGACTTCATTAGCAGCTAAGCTTAGTCTTCAGGTCTTGACACTGTAATTAAGATAGATAAGACTTTGATCCCAAGCCTGCATTTCCATAGACTCTGAATGCCTGAGGACCTTCTGAAAATATTTCCTGGGGACCTCAAAGATGTTCTCAGTTCCCTGAAGAGTAGTTTTCTAAACACTATAATGCTTTGCAATATACTTCAGTCACTTTAGTGAATAGTTTAGAAACCTAAATTCTGCTAGCCACACGCATATTAGAAAGAAAATTGCTGTCAACTTATTGGCTCCCATTGCCAAGGTCACTAAGACTGTGATGGGAAGAGGGGCTATGTTCATCCACTGAACTCTTTAAAACTGGCAAGATCCCCCCACAAAACTGGATGGGAAGAGACCTAGTCCAAGGTAATAGAAGCCTAGGCCTTTCCTTTCTTCCTTCCCCCATCATTTACCCCAAGTATTTGGGATATAATCTCTGAAATAATCTCTCTGTCCTTGCTAGCCACTCCCCAAACCCATCTAATTCAATGCTTTTATAATAGGAACCAGAAGATCTGACTGAATCCCTCATAAATCTGGAACAAGCTTTCTTTCTGGCTCATCTGACTTCATCCAATGACATTTTTTTCTTTTTCCTTTTTTTGGAGGGGGAAAGGCAGGGTAATTGGAGTTAAGTGACTTGCCCAAGGTAACATGGCTAATAAGTATGTCGAGTGTCTGAGGCAAATTTGAACTCAGGTCCTGACTCCAGGGCCAGTGCTCTATTCACTGCACCACCTAGCTGCCCTTATCCAATGACTTTCAAAGACATTGTTAAAAGCTTATATTGAGATTGCTCAGTTGAGCATTAAATCACTTTAAGTGGGATGAGTTGATCTGATTAAGTAAATTTCAGTGAGCTCTCTCTCTCTCTCTCTCTCTCTCTCTCTCTCTCTCTCTCTCTTTCTCTCTCTCTCTCTCTCCCTCTCTCTCCCTTCCTCTCTCCCTCCTTCTCTCCAACCAACAATCTATGAGTAGTAGTAGCTGTCCCACTTGGGACCCAACTGGCCAATTCCTTTTGGATAATGCTTCTCCCTTCCTTCCTTCCTTTCTCTGTCCACATGAAGAATCATATTCTTACAAATGAGTACTCTGCCCAAAGGAATATAAATTTCTTGTTAACAGAGTTCTAGAAAACTAGGCTTTGCTAAAGCCCATTGGGATTCAAATGGAGCTACTTGACTATGCCTTAAACCCAAAGTACTCTGGTTCTCATTGATTGGCAAATAATAGGTCCCAGTCCAAGCCTCAGTTGACATACCTTAAAAAGGCCAAGGTCTCCCACTGCATCTGGGGCCATCTCCATTCCTCCTGACCTCTGTCTTGCCACTGGACTCAGATGACTCTGGAGGAGAGAGTGAGGCTGGTAACTTTGCACAGACCAGCCTCACTCAAATCCAATTCACTTGAAGTCAAGACATAGACTCTGATGTCATTGGTCCTCTTCAGAATGAGAATGAAGCACAAGCAACAACATTTATCTATATGTGGGTAGACATTACATAGATAGCATCCAGTAAAGTTTTTGTGTTTAATCTTGGGAAAGCAGACAAATTCATCTTGGTATTCTTTCTAACAAGTTAGATTTTAAAAATGCTGAAATGACACAAGTAAATGATCTCCAGAAAAACAAATCTAAGGAAGCAGAAAGCATTGCTCTAAGTGGCCAAGACACAGAAGATAATGGTGCTTTATCTTTGAAACAGGTCTATCCTCAGACTTCTCTTCTTCTCTTAAAAGGGCTATGGTTACCAATGCATCTGAAACTTCCAGCAGCCATAAACCAGCCCCTTCTCTGATATCTGCTGCTGCCTCCTTCCATCTTAGGAAATAATTTCAATGCCCTGCTGGGAGTGATAGGAGTTTTATCCCCAGACATCATCTCCCCACTTCTATTTTTCTCTCATTCCTTCTCTAATATCTATTGCCTGGTTAACATGAAGGGAATCCACCATTACCTATCAGGAGCTGTGAACGTATAGTCATATATCTATTCTAGATTTAAAAAAATTTTTTCAGTTAAATTCATAAAATTGGCACCATTCATTTTTACATCAGTTTCATTCCTAAATATATCTCACCTGTTTCCATCCAAGGCCCTCAGCCCAAGAACCTTGGGGATAATAGCGCTTCTTGAACCACCAGTCCCACTTCCAGACCAGCCCCACTAGCCATCACTGAGGGGAGAAATGCTTGTAGAGAAAGGGGCCCTACCTTCCTTGTCACCATCAGCAACAACTGCTAACACCAATAGGAAGATGGGTGCACCTCCCCCGCCCCAGACCACCAGATCTGCTTCCAAACCAGACCTCACAGCCATTATCTGGCTGAGAAGAGGCCAGTCATCTTCACCAACTGCCAACTAACTCCCACATATCAGGCAAGCAAACCAGCCTAGTTGCTGCAGTGAGACACCCTGAGGGAGAATACAAGAGGCAGCTTGTAAAAGGCAAGTCAAACCACCACCATCACTGTCCTCTCCCTTCACATCCTGATGAAGGCAGCTCACAAGCCCTCACAACTTTACAAGAGCCTTGGGGAACAACAGCGCTTATAGCCCACTGCCCTTAGCCATTAGCCTAGGAAGCAACCCCTGGGGAGAGGTAGTTACTGAAGACCCAGAAAAGAAAGTCTTTGTCTCCAGGGTCCTTGACCCTGTCAAATGGTTCAATGTCAGGAACTAAGATGGTTTAATCAGTGGAAATGACATAAAGAAGAGGCACTAGCATCTACTTTCCTGCTGCACCCTGAAGACCATGGGACCTTTACATCTGAGTTGCAGCTGAAACTGCATCTATTGTCTCTCCCCTAGCCTCCTTAAAATTGGAGCTCCTTATAGTAGGAAGAGTCTTACTTTTCATTTCTATCTCCAGCACTTAGCACAGCACATTGTACATAGTGGATGCTAGTAAATGCTTCATTCATTCATTTGTCCATTCACTCACTCAATTCATACATTTCATTTCTTTCTCCAGAGAGTCATCCATTAGAGAGAGAAAAAGAGAGAGCTAGAGAGACAGAGGGGAAAAGAGAAAGAGACAGATGGGAGGCAACAGACACTGACAGACAGCCAGAGAGAAAAAGGGAGAAAGAGAATGAAACAGATAGGGAAAGAGAGAGAGAGAAACAGAGTATTTCAATTCCATCAGTCAAGTCTGACCTTATATGTAATGTTCCACACCCATAATCCTCTGTCTGTGCAAAGCAAGAAAGGTGTGTTTGCTACACTATTAAGGGGGGGAGGAGAACTGGGGAGGAAGCTTAATTACTATAATTACATAATGTTCACTTTTGTTTGTTCTTGGTTTTATTTTTTTTTTTTTTGTTTTTTTCTGGATTTGATTTGTCTTCTATTATTTCCTTATAATCCCAGGCATGGAAGTTATTCCTTGTTTGAGAAATAGGGTAGAGTGGCAAAAGTCTAGATTTGGAGTCAAAAGAGCTGGGCTTAAGGCCAAACAAACCCCACCACTTACTAACTCTTACCCTAAAATAAGTAGCTTCTTTGAGGCTTAGTTACTTTACCAGTGAAATGGGATAAAAATTCTTACCAACTAGACACCTTACTGTTTAAGGGCAATGTGATTAACTAAAACAAGAAACCCACCCCCACTTAAATTAAGTGATAAGATATCCAATCAACCAACCTTTGAGTTATCGGAAAGACTTTAGATGAAGTATGGGGAGAATTTTTAAAATTTAAATAACCTTAGCCAAGAATAGCGTTTAAATAGGCTGAGTCAACCTGACCACATACCCCAGAAATCGCCTATAAATGATTAATCTAGTTTAGATCTGAAGTAATTTGAGAAATTAGAGCAAGTAAAAATCTCTGAGGAAGAATAGCCTGGAGGATATGGAAAGGCTTGGACCTAAGTCCCCTTTCCCCCTAGCCAGGAGGATCTTGTATCCTCCAAAAGGTTCAGTGGATAATGGTCCTAATTTTCCCACCAGCATCCTCAAATTAGCTGATGGCAGTGTCTGCTTTGGGAGGCAAGGACAAAATGAAGGTAGATTCTTGACTTCACCAGGAGGTTAGCATGCCTTTGGAGAAGATCTTGAGTACCTCATAAACAGAAGAAAATGACTTCCAGCATCCAAGAACTGTGAGTTAGCCCTCTGCCACATATATTCTCCAAACCTGAGTCCACTTTTTCCTGGACTCTGTAACTACTCTTGGATGTGAAAGTGAGGCCCATTTAGGGGCAGCTAGGTGGCGCAGTGAGTAGAGTGTCGGCCCTGGAGTCAAAAGGACCTGAGTTCGGATCCAGCCTCAGACACACACAAACAAACAAACAAACAAAAAAAACCTAGCCATGTGACTTTGGGCAAGTTACTTAACCCCAATTGCCCTCCAAAAGGCAAAAAAAAAAAAAAATGAGGCCCATTTAATAGGAATGTATATGTAAAGCCTATATCAGATTGCAGGCCATATTGGGAAGGGAGAGAGGAAATTTAAAACTTATGGAAATAAATGTTGAAAACTAAAAATAAAAAAATATATAATTTAATTAAAAAAAAAAAAAAAAGACAATGAGACCTAGAGGTGTTAAGTAACTTACCTAAGAGCAAGTAGCTAGAAAATGACAGAAATTTGAACACAGCTCTTCTGATTCCAGGGATGAACTCCATATCACCAATCTGCATTCACACATAAGCAGTGTGATGCCTTACTGGATCAAACACTCAAGAAAAAGGTTCAGGAAAGCCTTAAGAACCACCAAAAGCAGAGTCAGGAGAACCTGAGTTCAAATCCTGCCTCAGACACTTAACACTTACTAGCTGTGTGACCTTGGGCAAGTCACTTAATCCCAATTTCCCTGCCCTCCCCACTCCAAAAACAAACAAACAAAAAGAACCACCAACAGTCTGACCAACCTGTAAAGTTATCAAATGCTCTTCCCATTCTTATAAGGGTCTTTCTTTTCCATGGCCTGGGGCCCTTAGCTATTTGTGAAGCTAAGCTAAATTATGTTTTGCTATACCTGGTACTTGAAGTGTGGGAAAAAGAATAAGAATAGTTCTGCCCCCACTACCTCCTGACCCCTTACCCTCTTCTTCTCAAGTCCACCATGACTCCTTCTGTCTCTTTAACCACAGAGAAGGAAAAACAAGGTAGGTTTGGAGGAACTGTTTCTTTTATCTGTTAGTTCCTTTAATCCATTCTTTTTTTCTTTCTTTCTTTCTTTTTTTTTTTTTGGAGGGCAATTGGGTAACTTGCCCAAGGTTACACGGCTAGGTTTTTGTTTGTGTGCATTAAGTGTCTGAGGCCAGATCGGAACTCAGGTCCTTCTGACTCCAGGGCCAGCGCTCTACTCACTACCACTACTCGCCACCTAGCCGCCCCTAATCCATTCTTTAAACAACTCTGAGAGGTAAGGTACTGCATATCTGACAAAGGAACCAAGGCTGGCGGAGGCTGATTTGCCCAACATCAACCAGTAAGCTGAGAAATTGGAACTCAAATCCTAAAGACTCAAATGAGAATACAGAGGAAATCTATAATAAATAAACTCATCTCAGGCTTTCCTTGGGTCTGCTACTCCTGAGGAGCTCTGCTGGGATTAGGAATTATTTGCTACCAATGAAAGCTTGGATTTTCTTCAGTAGCCATATAAAGAACAGGAGGAAGAAGTGAGCACAACTAGGTAGAAAGATATTAATGCATGTGGGGTGAGTGTCATCAGAAAGGCAAGGAATCATCTGGTCTCCACAGTTGTTGCTCCCACTCCCTTCTATGTGCATTGGTCATGGCCCACTGCTGCCGCCCCTGCTGCACCCTATACCCTGGACCCTGTTTCCCACTTGCCACCCATGCCTTTGGAGGTCTCCTGGGAGAAGGAATGGCCAGAGAGGTGGGGCCATGCACCTCCGCCTCTTGCAGCCACCCCAGAGCACACCCTATGCTCATGCACTTTCAGAGGGCTGCACACTGAGGAGAATGAGGCCTTTGACAAATTCCTGACAGATGATATTAAAGAGGAGATGAAAATCCAGAAACACTAATCCCTCTCAATGATGTCTGGGGCTTGGGAACAGGGCATACAAGGGACAGAAGCCACGTTAGTCTGGAGATTAGCTGCAAGAGGTTCATGGTCACATTCACTATTAGCAACAGTATCCCACCAACATTTGATGACGAGCCACCAGAGGGAAAGAAAGCCCAGAACAGCAAGAGCGTGAACTTAGATCAACCCTGACCTTCGTGGTGAAGGACCATATCAAGGAGGCCCTTGTGCTGGACGGCTACCGTCCAGAGGACAAGGTTGGATGGGAAGAAGAGGAGCACGACATCTTCTCCATCAGGGAAGGTAGCTTTCAGCCCGCCACCAAATTGGACTGGAAGGATACAAACTACACATGTGCTTGCACAAATTCCCTGGACTGGCCCTGTATAACCACTTAGACTTCCTGGCTGACCAAGGGCTGGACAGCACGTTTGTGGAACAACTGATCGAGCTTAGCATGGCCTTTAGAGCACCAGAAGCACATCAACTTTCTGGAAGATCTGAAAGGGTTTGTTAAGTGTATGAAGCCAAGCACGAGCAGCTCTCCAGAGGACTGCTGCTGTGAATAGCTCTAAGGTTCTGATTACACAGTATAGTGAACTCTCTATTTATTCAGTAACAAACTAAGACAAAACATTCACAGAAACCAAAGGACAGCATTCACAATGTCATTGCATAACAACTTGTCACCAAAATGCCCACATAGTTTTCACCAAAGTGGTCACATAGTTTCAAGCAAAAGATAATATTCATTTAGTAACACAATTATTTAGTAAATCCTTAATTCAATCATCCTTAAGGAGGCAAGCTTTCTTAATTGACACAAAGTACAAAGGTCAAAGTTCTCTACCCCTAGGTCACATTGTCTTAATCTCTTCAATCAAAAAGTCCTCCCTCTTCTTAATTGGAGAAGTCCTTTATTCAATCATCTAAATATAAAGGTCAGAGTTCTCCACCCCTAGGCCACAGTAAGTCGTGATTTTCTCAGTTTGTATTAGATATTCAAGGAAAGGTCTTTTCATCTTGACTTGAGTCAGGCTCTCAGCTTCCATGGTTCCTTTTCCATGGTCCCACCTCCTGCCCAAATCTATCCAACTGTCACCTAGATTAAAGGGCAGACAGCTCGCAGTTCCTTGTCCAGATCCTCATGCAGTTCCTGTTCCATATCAAAGCTCACAGTGTCTGGTCCACCTTAAGTCCTTCACAGTTTCTGTTCCTGGGAAGACAAAGCTTAACAAAGCCACAATAACATTAATACACATTGCCGACATCCTCATCAATTCACTTTCTGCCTGTGAAATCAACATAGACCCAACAACAAGGTCTGAGAAACCACCACAAATCATCAGTATAGTCCCATGACTTCTGAAAATGTCAGCAAGACCCTCCTCAAGGATTTCTGTAAACATACAACAAGAAAATCCTCTTTCAGGGCTTCTGAAGCATCAGCAAGGTCCCCGGGCTTATGTAACAACAGCACCATCCTCTATCAGTAAAGGAATCTAAGAAAGTAACATCAAAACAGATAAAGTACTGGCACCACAGCCATGCCTCCTCCCAGTTCTTCTCTCTTCTCATTTCTCAGTTCTTCTCAGTTCTCAGTTTAGTTCTCATTTCTCTTTCGCCAGCAGTAGCAGCCCAGCCTCCAGATGTTAGCTTCCAGCAGTTCTGGCTCTCTAGCTTGAGCTTTTAATATCAGGTATTAGCTCCTCCCTATTCCAGCCCCTCCTGTTACATCAGCAAGTCCATCCCACTGTGGGATTCACAAGTTCTGGGTCTTAACACTTGACAGAATCATGAACTTGGAACAAGGTGCTAAGTACCTATTTGATTGCAAATACAAGGGGCAGGGAAGATCTTCAAATTCCCATTATCATTACAAAGTGTCAATAGGGAGGCCTGAGGCTGCAGGCTCCTGCTGTGCACCCACAGCCAGTCCTTCCAATACCACCAGGCATAAATTATATCCCCTAACCCTTTTATTTCCTTTTTCTGTTGGCATTTTTGCATGCCACCACAGAATGACAAGAAATAAAACCCTTGGATCCATCCGAAAAAAAAAATGCCAGTAATATTTCAGTCAGTTAGTATTTCTTCAGGAGTTACCACATGCCAGGCACTACGCTAAGCACTAAGGATACAAAAAAAAGGTAAAAGATAGTCCCTGCCCCCTCCAAGAGCTCACAGTCTAATGGTGGGGACAGCATGCAAACTATGGGCAAACAAGCTATGAGATAAATGAGATAAATAGGACATTCTTATAGCAATGTGCCTCTGTCAAGGTGCATTTTAGATATACAGTGAACTTGTAAGGACTAATTTGAGACACGTAGAAGTTAGAGGCAAGAGAAATTAAGAGTATGACCAAGGAGGTCTTTGGAACCTGCAGCACCATGCTCTTTAGGCCAAGGAAGGAGGAGGAATTATGGTCTAGTGGAGAGAACATTGATTCCGAAGTCAAAGGGCTTCAGCTCAATTCTTACCCCTGACCTTTGAGGAAGTTATTTGGGGATCATTGATTTAAAGCTGGAAGGGAGCATCTAGTCCAACCACTTCATTTTATAGATGAGGAGGTCCTACAGAGTTAAAGTGACTTGTCCAAGGTCACATCAGTAGTAGGACTTGATCCTGGGTCTTCCTGGTTCTCTATCCACTGTGCCATGCTTTCTCTCAATAGACCATACAGCTTCTCCACCTAATCTCCCCAAGACCTAGTTCCTCATTTGTTAAAAGAGGAAAGTCTATCTGAATAACAGTCTAGATGGCCTTTAAGGTCCCCTCCAGGTCTTCAGCTATGATCCTGTGAAGAACAGGGACAGCACTGGTTCGGTGATAAGCCATCTTTATCTAGCCTTGATAATTCCAGATTCCAGCAAGCTCTTGGCTCTCCTCATAGTTGATTGGTAGGTTGCTTTGGTCCTTCATCACTTTCACACTGGGTTGCCTCAGTGGCACAGCTTTTATAGAGAAAAGTAGACTCAAACTCATCTGTCTGGTTTCTCATCTCCTGGTCACAAGCAGACAGATTGTAAGAACACAAATTTTGAGCTACAAGGAATCTTAGATGCCATATAGTATAACTGTCCCCCAACCCCAATCATTTTCCAGAGAAGAGATTATGGCCCAGAGTGACTTCCAGTCGGATTCAGTGGTAGGCTGAAAGCTAACTTCGCTGGTAGAGAAGATGCCACTCTCCCCCCTTCCCAAGATCATATAGATGGAAAGTAGCAGAACTAATATTTGAACTCAGGTGCCTTGATTCAGAAGCCAAGATTTTTTTCCAAAGCCCAGTGAAGTCCAGGCTACATAGGCATGGGATGCAGAAGTCATGTAAAAGGCTAATAATCCCTAACCACCCAACCCCCCAAAAGAGAGAGTTTTTTCAATTATCAGGGTAGTCAGTTCAAATTTTGTGAGGAAAACTATTTTTTGTCAGCTGAACAACTTTTGAAACCTTTTAAAGCTATACTGATGTACATTGTCCCACTGCCAAAAAAAGTCAGAAAATGACACAGTGTCTTTGAAGTCAGCTCTTGTATTCAGTGTTAATAATCATGTTAAAATGGGCTTTTATAATACCTGAACATCTCAAAATGCCCTTTTAAAATGTGAGTGGCCATAACATTGAGAGGTACAGGAAGAAGAATGATTACTACCCACTCACCCCCAACACATCTGCATGTTCATTTTCATTTTTGTTCATGTCACATTTTTCTCACAGCCTCTCCGAGTCCTATTCATTCTTCAAGTTCCAGGTCAAGATGACAAAGAATCAAAAAACATCAAACTTGGACGAGAGGCTTGCCCCAATGTTGATTCCTTTTTCCTTGTTTTATGCAGCAATTTAAGGACAGTCTCCTCTTGAGGAGGCAGTGGGTCTGGATCCTGGACAAGGTAGAAGGTGGTATCTGATGTCAGTGTTACATTGAAATTGTTGGCTGTTTTGGAAAAGTGAAGTGACAGTAGCACAGTGTTGAAATGGTAGTCTAATATTTTGCCCCTGAAATTATATCCAGTAGGAAAAAAAAGAACCTTCATTAAAAGCCCTACTCTGATACTGCCAGTTGACATGGAGATGACCCCTGGGTTCATTGTTTATTATTATTTTAAAAATAAGCCTAATAGCTATTAACAAGAATAATCAAATAAACATACAAAATATGTAATAAAATCTTACACCAAACATATATTTTTACCATACCTTTTAAGAAAGTGGAACCAAACAGATTAACAATCAAATGAAAAATAGGTTTATATGTGTCCTCTTCTCAGTCACCTAAAGTTCCACTATCTTTGGCATAGTTTTCCTAATTTTTTAAAAATGTGATTATTATTTACATTTACACACACACACACACACACACACACACATATAAGTCTCATTGTGGTTTTGCTAATTTCACATTGCACTAGTTCATTTAGGTCTTTCCACATGTAGACAATAAAAGTTCTGAGGATCCTTCACCCAACCTCCACTCTCAAAGGTTAGCCTCGGGTCCTAGAACAAGGACATATCTCCCCTTCAGGGTTATAGGAGTACCCTTGAGAAGTCTGGAGTGATTCTCTAATACAGAGGCACCAAACATGCAGCCACTTTTTGGCCTGTAACACTTCCAAGTGCTCCCTGAATCAGATTAAAATACAATTGGGAAATATTTAACAAAATAAAGAAAAATACAATAGTGTTTTCTAAGTCAACATATGGCCCCCTGAAATCCTTATGTATGTTTTAGTGGCCCTTTTCAATCTGTCTGATACCACTGCTCTAATGCCATCATAATGAGTCTCCATGATAAATTTAGTCAGCTAGCCTTAATTAGCTTTTGGAAAGAGGTATTTAGAAAAATAGTATTTATAAAGGGGTATATATATGGTGGTATGGTAAGGATAGTTGGAACAAAACATCTCCACAAAAGTCTGTTAAGTTCTCCCACAAATATATACAGAAGCCAAAAGAAAATGGGTTTCAGCTTAGAAAACACATGGGGTAACTCATAGCATCTGGTTTCTGGAAATCCTTCTTTCCCCTCAAGCAAGGTGAAATCTTTAGTGAGGTTCTGCTTGGCCACCAGTGAATATGCTGCCACCATCCGTTACCACTCCAGGGGGACATCCATGCTGGGAGGCTGATGGTTAGATGGAAAGTCCAAAGTCATCTGGACCCTCCAGATCTTGCAAGTTCCTTCTCAGGCCAAAGAGGGTGAAGGCCAAAGAGGGTGGGGGCCAAAGAGGGTGGAGGTCAGGGTAAGGGGGAGGAGACCAGGCCAAGCTTCCTCTTTCCCTTCCAGGTATTCCTCTTCTTTCTCTCCCAGGTGGTTTCTCTTCACGGGACTTTACTAAAAAGACACACATTTATTCCAATTTCTCAAATGACTTCAATTTGAAACTAGCTTGATCATTTACAAATGACCCTTAGGGCATGATCAAGTTTCTTCAATCTATCCAAAAACAAATTTTCCTATGCAACATTATTCCCATCCCAAGTACATTCAGCACTCAATCTAAAACAAACCTGTGAATGAGACTGTTTGGGCATCTTATTACTTTATTTTTGGGGGTTTTTTGGTTTTGTTTTGTTTTTTTTGCTTTTTGGAGGGCAGTTGGGGTTAAGTGACTTGCCCAAAGTCACATGGCTAGTAAGTGCTTATCATTTATTTTAAGTGGGGTAGAATGGCTTTATTGAATAAATCAATCAAACCAAACTCTTATTTAACCAAACTTCTTCAGCCCAGAAAACTTCTGGCTCATCCTTTATCTGGGATCCTCTGATTAATACACAACACCGTATATCAATAAAAATCTCTTTTGTTCAGCTAAAGCTTCTATCTGGTTGTACCAGCAATTAATAAGATAAATTATTTTTCTCCCTCGGTTGACCATAACCTCCTTCTCATCTGCATTTAATTCCTTAGGGATACACAGAAACAAAGAATACCTTTAAGAAACCAGAAGGGGGAGAGGTCAACTTTTAAAGAAATGAAGATTGAGAATATAGGAAGAGCTGGAGTAATATGAGGGGGGAAGTGGGAGTGTTACCAGTTCCATTACCAGCAACAAGGATAACAGTTGCCATGTTGATCACCTTGCAACTTTCACATGGTTGAGCTAGAGTCTTACATTTAGAGTATTGCCCCACTTTGGGGCAAAAGGCAGGGAGCAGCAGGAATAGAGATATTTATTGGGTGGCACTCCAATTAGCCAGCTTCCCATAGTCCCTCATTCTCTCTCTGTCAGCGGTCCTCCCACCCATCCCTTAGCACTCTTGCTCACTTCTCACTTCTTCCAATTTTTCAGTTCTCCTGTTAGAAAAGAGGAAGATATTGATTCTTCAAACACAGTAATGGCCCAAACAGTCCTTGAATCAGAATACACAGAGGACTTCTGTCCTGTTCTACATGCAACCATCTCACTTCCCCTCTAACTCCTTCAGTAAAGGGCTACTGTTACATTAGCATTCTTCATATTTAATGTATTTACATAGGCTAATATTCTATTATATTAATACACTTTCATTTATTCATCACTCTCTAATTTTTAGAGATGCATATAGGTAGTTTCCAGATTTTCATTTATATAAATAAACCATCTATAAACATTTTTTCAAATAGATCTTTTTATCTCTTTTGTTAAATTTTTAGGAAATTATAGCAAAGAAATCTGTGAATCAAAACGTATGTACAGTTTTGTGACTCTTATGGCATATACCAATATTGGTCTCCAAAACATTGTATCAGACTACAGTCTGACTAATGACATCTCTGAGTGCCTATATCCTGAGAGATCTACCAAAATTGAATTTTATCATCTTTTGTAATTTTTCTATTTTAGTGGTCTTAAGTTTGTCTAAATTTACATTTCTTTGTTTTTAGGAAACTTGACTATCCCTTCTTGTAGTTAAAAAGTTTGTATTTCCTCCTTCAAAAATTGTCTATTCATATCCTTTGACTATAACTTCATTGGAGAGTGGGTAATACTCTTGCAGATATGTCTTTTTTCCTTATAGAGTTAGGAAACCAGCCATTTATACAATATATTTAATGTGAATTACCATTGTCCCCAACATATTTATTTTTCTGTTGAGAGGTATTGCTTCTAATTGTGTAATACCCTTTTATAGTTGCATAATCAGACCCATTGATCATTTCCAATAATGTCTTCCATTTGTCTGATTGCAAAAATGTTTCCCTTCTCATTAGTTGAGAGAAATACAATATGCCTGTTTCTCCCAGTTTTTAAATGATTTGTGAGAAGGAAGAAAAGGAAGGAAAAAAAAGAAATTGACATGTTAACTTTACAATATATTTAAAAGTTATAACAAGTTGTACATAATAGATTTGCAGATTCATGTGCAATCATTTTTATTATAGTATGTTATAGAAAAGCTTATTTTATTTCATAATTTTAAAAATGTAAATAAAATTTAAATATATGTGTATATATATTTAGATCAATGATCCAGTTTATGGTAGTATGTGGTAGGAATTATAGCTCCAAACCCATTGTTTATCACTCAAATATCTATTTTTTCCCAAGTGTTTCCATTCCCTAGTGTTTTTTAGACATGGGCTAATCAAACACTAACCTCTTCTCCACACTGAAATCTATTTCTGGGTTCTTTATTGTGCTTCATATATCTATTTCTCTATGATTTTCTAGTACCACATAGTTTATTTTTAAAAAATAATTATGCAGCTGCTGAAATGTACTAACAGAAGAAGTTTACTCCCTGGGACTTTCCTACAATAATGAAATCATAGGTCTCATTTAAAAAATATTGCTTGAGATGTGATCATATAAATCCTCCCTCACCAATTTGTTTTCATTGTCTACCTGAACATTTTTGCCTGTTTATATGAATTTTGTTATTATTTCATCTAATTTATGAGATAGCCTGTTGTTATTTATTTTCATTAAATTTATAACTGGGTTGGGAAGTAGGGACATTCTAACTATGTTAAATCAAGTTAACCATGAAAGGGGGCTACTGCCCCATTTCAAAGAAGTACAGTCTCCAAAATTTTGAAGGGAACTGAAGGTCATCGAATTTAAATCTTCCCTGCATAAGAATCCCTTCTATAGCACACCAGAAGGCATGGTGGCTAACCCAGTGGTCAGCGATACAACTTGTACCAGAAGACCTCCACTGAGATGTTCCATTACCTCTGCCAGAAAAACTATATGATTTAGGAATAGCTCTAGTTATTAAGAACTATATTTTACTGTAAGGAGAATGAGTTATTGTAATGGCATAAGTAGGATATAGCATATCTTGGGGCAGGAATTATTTCATTTTTGTCTCTGGGTACTTAGCACAGTGCTTGGCACATAGTAGGTATTCAAAATGTGTTTGTTGAATTGAATCATCCTAAATCTCCTTCTCTACAACTTTCATACATTGCTCCTACTTCAATTTCTTCCACAAAACAACTCCTCAAATATTTAATAACTACAAAGTTCTCCCTAAGTCCTTTCTTCTTTCATGTCAAACATCTCCAGTTCTTCCAAGTGATCACCACATGACCTGTTGTCTAGTTTTCTTGCTGTCCTGATCATCTTCTTTGAGACACGCTCCAAATTGTCTGGGTCTTTCCAAATATCTGGTGCTCAGAAATAGGCATAATATTTCTGGTGTCTAGGTGGGACAGATTTCAGCAGAATTAGCACTTCCTCTGGTCCTGGACAATAAGGTTTCCTTTTTTTTTTTTTTTTTGGAAGGCAATTGGGGTTAAGTGACTTGCCAAAGGTCACACAGCTAGTTTTTGTGTTAAGTGTCAGAGGCTGGATTTGAACTCAGGTCCTCCTGACTCCAGGGCTGATGCTCTGTTCACTGCACCACCTAGTATAAAAGTATAAAATTATTTTTATTTATTCCTATTCAATTTCATTCACTGTCCTTTCTGGCTTCAAGTCATTGATGGACTATTGGGGTGTATCCAAATTGGTGACAAAAATATTCAGCACCACAGGATTCTAGGTTATCATCCAAAGTGTGACAGATACACTAAACACCCTCCAATTTATAACATGGCTCCATTCTCAAAGAGGATGCCTTCTTTTTTTTTTCTTTCCTCCATTATGCGTAGTGCACTTAAAACAATTTCTGGACACTTCTAGTCCAAACCAGTCATTATGTTGTGCTATGGCAGGGAATCTCTTTTTCTTCTCTTGCCCATGCAACCCCTCATCCTCAGTCCATACATACCAAGTTTATGAATTAATGTTGATTTGTTCCTTGTAAAGATAATTTTCTAGGAGGGAAAGAAGGAGGAAGTAAGCAGCAAGGGCAAAAAAGAATTTTGATAACATCTTTTAAATGAAAGAGTATCTTTCAAAATTGAATATAACCTCCATTTGGATAGACAAAGCAATAGTGACATGTTTGAATAATGTTTAAGGGGTGGCTAGGTGGCACAGTGAGTAGAGCACTGGCCCTGGAATCTGAAGGACCTGAGTTCGGATCTGACCTCAGACACTTAACACACACAAACAAAAAACCTAACTGTGTGACCTTGGGCAAATTACTTAATCCTAATTGCCCCGCAAAAAAAAAGAAAAAAAAAACAAGAAGAAGTTTTTGAATAATGTTTAATTATATAAATTTATTTATTCTTTAAAATTTTTCAAGATTAAACAACAGCAACAAGACAAGGCCAAAGACATATTCTTTGGGCAGCCCACAGAAGAATTCTTTCCAAGTTGATAAACAGGATCCAAGATCCAGACCTGAAACTCTTGGGTATATGGATAAAATCTCTTTGTCTCATTCCACTACCTAGTATTTTCTCCTTGGCATATGAAAAATTTTTATGTTTTATCCTCACCTATAGCTTTCCTTAAGAAAATCAGAATTTAGTTTGTTTTGGGGAGAGAAGTTGGAAGCACCCACTTTTGAAAAGAGACAGGATCAAAGTAGGGAATAGACCAAGTGGGAGGTGGGATAGGAGGGAGGGAAATATAGTCAGTCTTTTACAATATATCTACTATGGCAATGTTTTGCATAGCTACACATCTACAACATATACTGAATTGCTTATCTTCCCAGTAAGGGTGAGTGACAAGGGAGGAAGGGAATGAATCTGGAATTCAAAGTTTGAAAATCAAATGTTTGAAAATATATAAATACTATTATTAATACTATTTTACATATAATTGGGAAATAAGATATACGGGTATTGGGGCACAGAGATTCACTTTGCCCTACTGAAAAAGTTGAAGGGGGTATGGGAGAAGATATGGGAGAGATCAGATGGAATGAGGGGATATCCTGTGGGACTGCTATTCTGGGGTGGGGGGGTAGGGAAAAAACAGGGAAAAAATTGTAACTCAAAATCTGGTGGAAATGAATGGTGTAAACCAGAGGTTAATAAAGCATTTGGGAAAAAAAAAGAATTTAGCTTGTTTTGTTCCATCTCAAGTTTTCCCCTGGCAGCATCAGAATTTAACTCATTCTAAGTCTGTACAACAAAAGGAAAAGGATGCTCATTTCCCATGCAAGTATCCAGGCTAACAAAACATTTAATTTAGGAACAAACTATATTTAACTCTATAGAACAATTGCTGAGGACTTATATTTGAACCCATAATCAGTCAATTTTCCTTTTTTTTTTTTTTTGCTTTTTGGAGAGAAGAAGGGAGGGCAATTAGGGTTAAGTGACTTGCCAAGGTCACATGGCTAGTAAGTTTTAAGTGTTTGAGTCTGGATTTGAACTCAAGTCCTTCTGACTCCAGGGCTGCACTACCTAGCTGCCCCAGTCAATTTGCTTTGACTGACTATTTTCCTTACAACTTTCCTTCCTTTTCTGATGGGCCTCTAATTCCCAGGGGATTTGGACAGTAGGAGTCAATTGCAAAATCTGCCAGGTTTAACATTTACTATCATACCCCTGTGTTGCTCTATAAAATTTACTTGAGCTCAGCAGGAATGAAGTAGAAGGTCTAGGAAAGAAGTCATCACCAGATTGAAGGCCTGGTAACTCGAGGTCAAGAATAATAATAATAATAATTAAGAATAAGAATAATGGGCATTTATATAGTGCTTTAATATTTGCAAAGTATATTACATCTATCATTTCATTTGAGCCTCCCAAAGCCCCCATTTGTAATGCTTCCCTGAGCATGGCTCCTCTCATCAGGGAAATTGCTCAGAGTTGCAAGAGAAATCAAAGAATTCATCTCACTGATAAATCCTGCTTCCCTGGTAGAAATATAGAAATAGTGTTCCAGAGTTGTCAAGGGCCAGTTCTGACCCGGTCTATACATGGGAAGAGTCTGGTCCAGGATTTCTCCCAAGCCAGCTCCCCGTGAAGGCTATATTATGTCTTAAGATTGGCTCACCATCTCTTCCTGACTTGCAGGAGTTTAGGACGCGATAACCGAGCAGTGACCCAGACATAGATGCATGCAAGGGAACAAGGACATAAAAACATACAGATGTGCATAAATGAACAAGGACATTAAACATTTTCTCATGGGAACCTAAGAGATAATTGCTTTGCATTCGTAATATAAACCCTGCCCTCTGATCAATTAATCGGAACTGCCATGAGAGATCTCACCTGGCTCGCATCCATCATTCCACACTTCTCAGTTCAGCCTGTGCCCATTTTGATGAAGGCATCACAGAGTTATAATAACATTCTGCTGGATGAAATCTCTTTATAAGGGGAAAAAATGAGGATGAGAGCCCTCTTTTTACTCTCGACCTTCAAAGTCAATCTCTTGGACCAACCTAATCAACCTTTTTTTTTTTTCTTAGCAATTGGGGTTAAGTAACTTTCTCAAGGTTACATGGTTAGTTATTTTTATGTGTGGGTGCTAATTTTCTGAGGCCGGAACCGATCCCCGGTCCTTCTGACTCCCAGGCTGACGCTCTTACTCACTGTGCCACCTAGCTGCCCCCCTAATCAACCTTCTAATGAAGTTTATTCCTTTACATAGTAGAATTTGTCAGGGTCTAAGAATTCATCGACTGAGTTCAGGAATTCATCAGTTAGTATTCTATTGCCTAATTTGGTTATCCTTCTTGGAGAGGATCACCTAGGAAATCACTGTCCATCACTGTTCTGTGCCTGCCTCTCACCAGCTCTCCAGCTTTCTAATTTTTAGCCTTTGCTCTGTATTCTTCTTTGAAGGCTAAGCTCAATTATGTACCTTTGATGTATGATCAACCTTTATAAATGATTTTTCATCATTATCAATATTGTGCCAAAAGGGTGGCAAATATTCAAGGCAAGATAGGGTAACCTTGTAGAGATTTCACATGTTGCTATGGAGTCATCATCAAAGGCTTCATCAATGAGGTAATTAGAATAAAGAACTATGGCAGGCCAGATAAACTTCCAAATTCTTTGCCCTATTTATTCAACCTAAGCTGGATCTATCTAACCCTGTTATCCTTTAGCTTATATCTCTCCCTCTTTTCCAAAAGCTATCATGAGAGACATTGTCAAATACTTTGCTAAAATATAAGCCTATCTAATTTAGCTTAATAGAAATAATATTCCACTGATAGTGGAATAATCACAAAAGGAAATAAGATTAGTCTGGTATGACTTCTTGATGAAGCCACTCTGGTTTTTAGCCATCCCTTTCTATATACACATAAATCATTCTCTTAATATGAGTGATAAAAATCAGTAACCCTTACTGGCCTATGGTTTATAGAATCCACCCTATTTCCCAGTGCTTAGCACAAAGTAGTATCTCAACAAATGTTTATTGATTAGATGATTTTTTTGATAATTGTAAAATTTTCCCTTTTCAGTTTCTGCAATTTCTTTTGTTCTCCAATTTTTTTCAAAGGTTACTGACTATAGCTCAGCAATTATGTTTATCAATTCTCTCAGTACCCTAAAATGTAATTATTCTGGGTGTGGTGACTGAAAATAATTGAGGACAGCTAAATGATTTCTTAATATCTGGTTGTGTTTGTTTCTACTTTCTGCTATGAATTTTTGTTCTATCTTTCCCAGGTCCTTTACCTTGGAAGAGAAAAGAGAAATCAAGAATCAAGCCATTCATTCCCATCATTGCCATCATCACCATCAATAACCCCAAGCTTTATTTGATCCTACTCTTTCCCCAACATAGCTGAAAGCATTTTTTTATTGTTCCTGCCTCATGCATCCTGTGCAGTAGAGCTCCTGTCATTACTTTTGTAAGAATGCTACTCTTTGGTAATCATCCTCAGTAATTTCCCCTTACTTCTATCTTCCATACATGTCCTTTAAAAGTTTATTAATAACTTTTATTAATTACTAGTTTATTAATACCTAATGCCCATAATTGCTAATGCATATCTCCCTGTCTTAGAAAGTCATCCCATATAAAAACAAATGAAAAAGAGAAAGAAAAAACTTCATCAAAACTAACCAAGACATCAACTAAGCTTAATTACATGCATTGCCCCATACCCATAGCATACTACCTTTGCAAAGATGGAGGTATTTTCCCATAGCTCGTCTTTGGGACAAGCTAAGTCACTTTAATTTGACAGAATTCAGTTTTGATTATTTTGTTGATGCTATTTTCATTTATAATCATTGTGCATTTTTTCTGGTTCTACTACTTTACTTCGTATCAATTTACATCTTCCTATATTTCTCTGTATTCATGCCATTCATCATTTTTTATTCTATTACATTCATGCACTACAATTTATTTATCCATTTCCCAACTAGGAGGCATCTACTTTGTTTCTAGTTCTCTACTACTACAAAAACTACTACTATGTGTATTTTGCTGAGATTTTTCTTTTAATCATTAACCTCTGGGCTACATGCCTAGTAGCACTTCTCAGTCAAAGGGTCCAAGACATTATAGTCACTTTCTTGGCACAATTCCAAATTGCTTTCCAGAATAGTCATATAAATCCACATCTCCATCCTGCATCTTTCTTCTCCAATTTAGTTTATTCTGATTTTTTTTGTCATTTTAAAGAATTTGCTGGATGTAAGTTGTCATGATTTACTTTTCTCTTGTCCATGATTTGGAGTAAGCTCCCATAAGCTTGTTAATAATTTGTCATTTTTTATTGTTGTTGGAGTTGTTTTTTTTTTTCTTATATCCTTTTGCTACTTAGCTATTAGGGGATGACTTTTGGTTTTAGGTATTTTTGTTAGTTCCCAGTATATCTGGTATATAAAGTCTTATAGAAATACTTCTCACAAAGGTATTTTTCCTAAATAAGAAAAGAAATGCCTTTTAGTTCTAGTTGTATTGATTTTTTTTTTCATGAAAATGCTCTTCAGCTTTATGTAATCAAAGATATCTCTTTTATCTTTGTGATTACTTCTATCCATCTTTGGTGGAAAATTTATACTTTGCCATGGACGTGAAAGATTCCAAGTCTGGCTCTCTTCTAGTTTTTTTTTAAATGGCATAACTTTTAATATTCAGGTCATATATCCATTTTCAGCCTGTTATGCATATGGAATAAGATGCTTGTGTAAGCCTAAAACATGCTAATCCATTTTCCAGTTTTCGCATCAGCTCTTGTCAAGTAGGGAGTTCTTCCTCAAGTAATTTATGTTCTTATTTTATTGAATATTGGGTAATTAAATTAAATCATTTTCTTTTTTTTCCTAATCTAGCATATTTCCCTGATCTACTTTTCTATTTTTTAATCCTTGCCAAATAATTTCAATAATTATTGTTTTAGAGTATAATTTGAAGTCTAAAAGGTGCTATTCTCCTTCCATTCAGATCTTTTTCATCATTTCCCTTAAGTTTCTAGAATTTTTTTATGCTTCCAAATTAATTTAATTATTTTTGTCTAGCATGGATAAACACTAAATCTGAAAATTAATTTAGGTGCTATTGCTTTTTTTTTAATATTGATATAGTCATGCCATAAACAGCAAATATTCCTCCAATTGTTTAAAATTCAGGGGTGGAGAACCTGCAACTTTGAGGCCATATGTGGCCTTCTAGATCTTTAAGTATGACCTTTTGACTGAATCCAAATTTAATTGTTCTGTAAAATTTGAATTCAGTCAAAAGGCTTCACTTAAGGATCTAGAAGACCACATGTGACCTCAAGGCCACAGGTTTAAATAATTCTTTATCTCTTTAAGGAACATTTTGTAATTATATCTATATAAGTCTTATTTTGTTTTGGAAGACCTGCTCCCAGATATTTTGTGTATTTTGGAGTTATTTTGAAAATTACTTCTTTCTATTTTTTCTCTTGGCTGTTAGTATCATTACATAGAAATTCTGTTGATTTTGTGGGCTTATTTTGTATCCTTTTCTCAAGTTATTAATTATTTCAATTCATTTCACTGCTGATTCCCTGGGATTTTCTAAGTAAATCAATTTTTTTCTTGTCTTATTATTATTGTTAGTATTTCTAGGACAATGTAAAATAACAATGGGGAAAGGAGGCATCCCTGCTTTATTCCTACACTTATTGGGACAGCTTCTAGTGTTTACCCATCTTATATAATGCTAGCTTTGTGTTCGTATAACTCCTTCTACCATAGTAAAAATAGTCTTTTTGTACCCGTGTAAATGGTATGTAAATGAGTTCTGTACTTTGTCAAAAACTTTTTCCATATATATTGGTATATTCCTGTCCTATAGGATGTTTTTGTTTTTATTATAATTACTTATATTGTTTTTCTATTGTTGAATGTACATGTGTTTTAAAATTCTGAGTTAGTTGAATTCCCTATGCAGTCACTTGGTATCTCTTTTGGTGGTTTCTCCTTTTTTCTTTCCTCATCAGAATTATTTTCTCTTTGTGTTTCCAGAATATAATTGATGAGAACTTCCTATACCTCTTCAGCCAACTTCCCCTTCAAAATCTTAGGTTTTTGAACCTTATCATTATTTCTTTTTTTATATTTTATCAATGCATTTTAATAGAATAATCACTTCCCAATAACTTCCCACTCCCACAATAGTATGTGCTATTAAAAAGAGTTAAGTAGAGGGCGGAGCCAAGATGGCGGAATAGAAACAGCTCGTCCAAGCCTCTCTGCCCCCAGATTCTCCACAAACTATGTAAAAAAGGACTCTGAAAATCTTCTGGAGCCCCAGCACCCACAGAACGACACAGAGAAGTTAACCTCCCGCTGAGGACAGCCCAGCACCCTGCAGGAAGGACCAGCGCAGGGGTCTGGGAGCCGGCAGCGCACAGAGCGCAGGAGCCGAGCCGAGCCCAGGTCCACGTGAGCCGAGGTTTTAGCCCCAGGGCGGCAGGGCCAGCAGCCCGCTGGAGGAACCCCAGAACACCAGGAACTGTGGAGATTCCAGAATTATCAACATAGACTTGCCTAGGACAAAGTAAGAGGTTAGTGTCCTATGGACTTTGGGACCTGTATTTGGGAATGCGTCAGCTCCCTCCCCTGGGGGCTAGAAGCCACTGAGGAGACACGCCATTTTGTAGTTTTCAGAGGCATTTCCGGCTCCCAGCCTACAAATCGTGGGGAGATCCAGCGATCAGTCTTGGGGGTAATCGCTCTTGCTTTAACCTCCCTGGATCTGGATTGTGATCTAGGGTGGAAGTTGTGGGTGGGTTTACAGCTTGCCAGAAACGGAAGTTGCCCCCCACACGTTTGGGACAAAAATTCCTCTATCTGGCCTTAAAGCCATAGTGTGGCAACAAGCCCAAAAAGTCAAGCAATTAAGTGGCAACATGCCAAGGCAAAGGAAACAGAAAAATGCAACCCTAGACTCCTATTTTGGGGGCATAGAGCGGGAAAAGGACTGTGAGGTCAGAAGTCCTGCTCCAAAAGCCCCAGGGAAAACATGAGTGGGTTGCAGGCCATAGAGGACCTTAAGAAGGACTTTAAAAATCAAATAAGAGAAGTGGAGGAAAAATTAGAAAGAGAAATGAGAAGGATGCAGGCAAAGTATGAAATGAGGGTCAACAGCCTGACTGAGGAAAACAACACCTTAAAAAATAGACTAACTCAAATGGCAAAGGAGGCCCAAAAGGGCAATGAGGAGAAGAATGCCTTAAAAGTCGAATTTGCCAGATGGAAAAAGAATCTCAAAAGTTCACTGAGGAGATTCATTCCTTCAAAGTTAGACTGGAGCAAATGGAAGCTAATGACTTTATGAGAAATCAAGATGCTGTTAAGCAGATCCAAACAAACGAAAGATTAGAAGGCAATGTGAAATATCTCATGGGAAAAACCACTGACCTGGTAAATAGATCCAGGAGAGACAATTTAAAAATTATTGGACTACCTGAAAGCCATGATCAAAGAAAGAACCTAGAAATCACCCTTCAAGAAATTCTCAAGGAAAACTGCCCTGATGTTTTAGATCAGAGGGCAAAATAGAGGTTGAAAGAATCCACAGATCACCTCCTGAAAAGATCCCAAAAAGAAAACTCCCAGGAATATTATAGCCAGGTTCCAGAATCCCCAGATCAAGGAGAAAATACTACAAGCAGCCAGGAAGAAACAATTTCAATATTGTGGAAACACAATCAGAATAACCCAGGACCTGGCAGCTTCTACACCGAGGGATCGAAGGGCATGGAATATGATATTCCAGAGGGCAAAAGAACTGAGAATGAACCCAAGGGTCACCTACCCAGCAAAACTGAGTATTTTGTTTCAGGGGAAAATATGGTCATTCAGTGGAATAGAGGACTTTCAAGCATTCTTGAGAAAAAAACCAGAATTGAATAGAAAATTTGACATCCAGACACAAGAAGGAAGAGATGCCTGAGAAGGTAATCAGGAAAAGAAATCAAAAGGAACTTATCAAAGTTGAACTATTTACATTCCTATATGGAAAAGCAATAACTGTGACTGATGATATCTTTCTCACTATGAAAATAATGGAAGAAGGGGTGTGGTCATATGAATACATATGTGAATGTGTGTGTATAAGGTTACAGTTATATATGGATAGAGGGCATAAGTTGAATTTGTTGGGAAGGGAGAATACTCAAGGGATGAAATTATGAGGTGAGAGAGGAAAGTGGCAAGAGGAGATGGGGAGAGACATGGTAGGGTAAACTATCTCATGTAGGGAAGTGGGTGCAAAGGAGGGGGAGAATAAGGAAGGCTAAAAAGGCAAAACCACATTCACATTGAATTTGGTTCAGGGAGAAAATGACATACATACTAAATGGGATATCTCAACCTGCAGCAGGATAGGGGGAAGGGGGATGAGAGGAGAGATGATGGATGGGAGGGCATCCTTGGGGTGAGGGGAGGTTGGAAGCACCCACTATAGAAGAGGGACAGGATCATGTAGGGAATGGACCAGGTGGGGGGTGGGATGAGTGGGAGGGAATTATAAGCAGCCTTGTACAATATATCTACCATGATAATGTTTTGCATAGCTAGACATGTACAATATATACTGAATTACTTATCTCCCAAGAAGGAATGGGTGACAAGGGAGGAAGGAAATGGATCTGAAATTCAAGGTCATAACATTAAATGTTTCAAATATATATATAAATACTATTATTAATACTCTTTTGCCTATAATTGGGAGATAAGATGTGCAGGCATTGGGACACAAAGATTCATCTTCCTCTAATGGAAAAGTCGATGGGGGTATGGGAGAAGGTATGGGAGAGCAGATTGGAGGAAGCGATATCTTGTGGGACTGCTATTCTGGGAGGTTGGGTAGGGGAATAATGGGGGGAAAATGTAACTCAAAATCTGGCAGAAATGAATGATGTAAAACAGAAGTTAATAAAGTATTTGTTTAAAAAAAATATATAAAAAAAAAAGAGTTAAGTAAAACCATATGATGTAGTAATTTTGACTGACTGGATACGCAACATTCTGCAGTGTCTGTTTTCCATTACTGATAGCAATTTGCAT
This sequence comes from Gymnobelideus leadbeateri, assembly GCA_011680675.1. Taxonomy (NCBI): domain Eukaryota; kingdom Metazoa; phylum Chordata; class Mammalia; order Diprotodontia; family Petauridae; genus Gymnobelideus; species Gymnobelideus leadbeateri. Next base: position 353,189 of record WOXC01005098.1, on the reverse strand, counting down.
ATTATAGGAATTAATTGCTGTCTAAATATGTAATAAAATTCACTTAAATCATTCTGGACAAGGATTTTATCCCTTGGTAACTAATTTATGATTTTCTCAATTTCTTTGTCTGAGATTAGATTGTTTAACCTATCTAATTCCTGTTTTGCTCACTTGAGTATTATATATTTTTGCTGACATTCATGTATGTTTTCTTTAATTCACAGTTTGACTTACATATAATTGGATAAAGTAGTCTCTAATGACTCTTCATTTTCTTCTATTTGCTGTGAATTCACTTTGTTTTTCCTTGGGAATTTGATTTTTCTCTCTCTTTTCCTTTGTTCAGTTTTACTAATGGTTTCTTGATTTTTGTTGGTCTTAATAACAGTAACAACAACCACCCAGTTCTTTGACATCCAGAAACGAAGAAAAAAATATTAGACTGATTCAGTAAAAACCTGGTTCTATTCTTGCTTCTGATACTTAAAAAGTTGTGTGTTTGTGGGTAAGTCAGCTAATGTTAGCGTCCTAGTTTTTTCTTAGTTTTCTATTTTATTTATTTTGGCCCTGGTTATAAAAATTGCTTCTTTTTTTGCTTACTTTGAAGATGTTGGTTTGCTGATTCTTTAGGTTTTCTTTTATTCCAATCTCAATTCATCATCTCTTTCTTTCTCTATTTTGTTGGTATGTTTTCAAAGATATTAATTTTCCTTGGAGAACTGCTTGAGGTACCTCCCATATATTTTGGAATGTTTTCTCTTTGTTATTATTCTCTAAAGTAATTAGTTATTGTTTACATTATTCTTTGACATAGTCACTATTTAGAATATCATTATTTGAGGGGGCAGAGTCAAGATGGCAGGCTGCTTCAGAGTTCCTGGTCTGCAGATTGTAGGGGGAACAAGGGACCATTCTGAGGGTTAATCACTCTTGCTTTAACCTGCTTAGATCTGGATCACTCTCTAGGGTGGAGGTCCTGGGGTACATGACCAGTTTACCAGAGCGTGTGGAGTCTTCAGAGAGGGCACCCAACTAATAGCTCCAGCAGCTGCAAAAACCCCAGCAATTTGTGACAAAGCTCTCCTGTCTAGTAGTACAGTTCCACTGTGGCAAAAAGCTCAAAAGTCAAGTAATTGAGTAGCACCATGAGCAAATGAGAGAAGCAAACACAGCAGTCTGACTCTGTATTCCTATTTTGGTGACCAAAAGGATCAGGGCAAAGTTGGAACTCCTGCACCAGAAGCTTCCAAGAAGCTTATAGGCCATAGAGGAGCTTAGGAAGGATTTTGAAAACCAGATAAGAGAAGTGGAGGGGAAAAAATAGGAAAAGAAATGAGAATGATGAAAGAAAATTATAAAATGAGAGTCAACAACCTAACTGAAGAAAATAACATCTTAAAAAAAATAGACTAACTCAAATGGCAAAAGAGGCTCAAAAAGGCAATGAGGAGAAGAATGCCTTAAAGAGCTGAATTTGCCAGATGGAAAAAGAATCTCAAAAGCTCACTGAGGAGATTCATTCCTTCAGAGTTAGACTGGAGCAAATGGAAGCTAGTGACTTTATGAGAAATCAAGATACTATTAAACAGATCCAAACAAATGAAAAAATAGAAGGCAATGTGAAATATTTCATGGGAAAAACCACTGACATAGAAAATAGATCCAGGAGAGAGAATTTAAAAATTATTGGACTACCTGAAAGCCATGATCAAAAAAAGAACCTAGAAATCATCCTCCAAGAAATTCTCAAGGAAAATTGCCCTGATGTTTTAGAACCAGAGGGCAAAATAGAGGTTGAAAGAATACACCAATCACCTCCTGAGAAAGATCCCCAAAAGAAAACTCCTAGGAATATTATAGCCAGGTTCCAGAATTCCCAGATCAAGGAGAAAATATTACAAGCAGCCAGGAAGATACAATTTGAATACTGTGGAAACACAATCAGGATAGCACAGGAGCTGGCAGCTTCAACACTGAGGGATTGAAGGGCTTGGAATATGATATTCTGGAGGGCAAAGGAGCTGGGATTAAAACCAAGAATCATCTACCCAGCAAAACTGAGTATATCATGTTTCAGGGGAAAATATGGTCATTCAGTGGAATAGAGGACTTTCAAGGATTCTTGATGAAAAAACCAGAGTTGAATAGAAAATCTGACATTCAGATACAAGAAGCAAGAGAAGCATGAGAAGGGAAACAGGGAAAAGAAATCATAAAGAACTTATCAAAGTTGAACTACTTACATTCCTACATGGAAAAAATGATAATTGTAACTTATGAAACTTTTCTCAGTATGAGAATAGTTGAAGGGAATAGAAATGTGTATATGTGTCTGTGTGTATACATATACATATATGTATGTATATGTCTATATAGGAGGGTGTATGGGTGTATGAATATATATGTGAGTATGTATGTATATGTATGTGTGTGTATGTGTGTGTGTGTGTGTGTATGTGTGTAGAGGTATACATAGACAGAGGGTATAGGACCAGTTGAAGGAAGAGATGATACTTAAAAGGTGAAATTAAGAGGTGAGAGAGGAAAATAATGACAAGATATGGGTAGAGATAGAATGGGATAAATTATCTCATATAGAAGAGGCAGGGGAAAACTGTTACAATGTAGGGGAAGCACAGGAAGGCAAAAGAGAATGAGTCAACCTTATTCTCAATTAATTTGGCTTAGGGAGGGAATGACATACACACTAAATAGGGTATCACATCCTACAGGAGAGTAGGGGGAAAGGGGATGAGAGGGGGGATAATGGAAGGGAGGGCAGGATGGGGAGGAGGGAAGTTGGAAGCACCCACTTTTGAAAAGGATCAAAGTAGAAAATAGAATAAGTGGGAGGTGGGATGGGATGGAGGGAAATATAGTCAATCTTTCACAATATATACACTATGGAAATGTTTTGCATAGCTACACATGTACAACCTATATTGAATTGCTTATCTTCCCAATAAGGGTGGGTGTTGAGAGAGGTAGGGAAAGAATCTGGAACTCAGAGGTTTAAAATCAAATGTTTAAATATATATATTATTATTATTATTTTACATGTAACTGGGAAATAAGATATACAGGCACTGGGGCATAGAGATCTACCATGCCCTACTGGAAAGTTGGAATGGATGTGGGGGAAGATATAGGAGAGAGCAGATTGGGGGATGGGACATTCAGTGGGATCGCTGTTTTGAGGTAATGGGTGGGGGGAAAATGGGGAGAAATTTTGTAACTCAAAATCTTGTGGAAATGAATGATGTAAACTAAAAAATAAAAAATAATAACTTTAGATCCGTATATTTTGTCCATGTTTTTAAAAAATTTATTATGATTTTTATTGCATGAGCATCTATAATAGCTATGATTAATGTTTCTGCCTTTTTGTACTTATTTCTGACTTTATGTGCTGGTACATGATCAATTTTTGTAAAGGTATTATTGATGCTGAAAAGGAATGAATATTCTCCTGTATTGCCATCCACAAATTGTCATAGATCTTATAAATTTATTTTTTCTAAAAATCTCTTCAGAACTATAATTTAATTTTAGAGTTCATTTCTTTTATTAATTTTTAAAATATTTCTATTGTGTTGTCTATATTATCTTAAAAAAATTTTCCTACAGAATCAGTAGGCTGTAATAGAAAAAGTCTTATTTTGGTAATCAAAGTTCAATATTACCTTTGCCCCTTACTGCTAAATGACTTTGGTCAAGTCATTTTACTTTCTTAAGTTTTTGTTCCCTCACCTAAAAAATGAGGAAATTGAACTAAATAACCTCTGAGGTTCCAAATCTATAACCTTTCTTAGCACCTTTTAATTCAAATTTCTGTTCCTGCAATGTTTTTTTAAAAAATTTTCTATAAATACTTCTTTTCATTTGGTCTTGTAATCTTCTTATACATGTTCATTCTTGCTGAATTTCTTTGAATGTGTCATTTAATCATTCAAGAATATCTCTCAGAATTTATTATGTTACTTCTCATTTGCACTGCCTCTGGAACTTATAGGGATTTTTTTTGTTACTAATGTTACCTGGGCTTCTCTGGGCATGCCCTATTCTAAACATGGAGATGTCCTTAAGGGGCCTTTTGAGTATGCCTAGTTTGTTCAACATGGAGCCCACTGCATCTCCTACTACATGGGTAGGGGATAGCCTCCTTTGGCTTACCTCCACCTTTAAAACGAGACGTAGACTCACCCAATCCCTCCTTTCAACTAAGGAGAGAGACAGAGAGAGAATTATGTATTTAAATATACCTATGTATAACCATAGACAGCTATAGCTATAGATAAATATCTATATCTATCTATAGATCTATATTTACATTTATCTAGATATATTGATATAGATGTGATATATATAAAGATATGATAGCTATGATATAAATATAGATTAAAAAAAGCTTGTTTGCTTTAATCCACTGTAGAAGGATATAGCGAACCACTTCAGTATCTTTCCCAAGAAAACACCATGGATGGTATAATCCAAAGGGTCACAAAGGGTCAGATACAACTGGACAACAACAACTTTTTGTTTTCAGTTCTTTGCTATCAAAAACAGGGTAAAGTGACTTGCTCAGGGTCACACAGCTAGTAAGTGTCAGAGGTAAAATTTGAACTCAGGTCTTCCTGACCCCAGATCCAGTGTTCTATCTATCCACTGTGCCATCTAGCAGCCTAGATAATAGTCATATGCTTTAAGTGGGGAAGTGGCATTTCAAGCAGCATTTTAAAGTAGATTTGTATAAATGGTAACTAGTCCTTTCATAATTTACATCATTCATGTCTCTTAAACCTCTCTACTTTTTATTTGCACACACCTGGCTGCATACATGTCATAAATGATTTTTTTCTCTGAGTTTATCCTGAGGGACACTCCAGATAACTATTATAAAACAAGAAGATGGACAGGCAGTCTAAAGAAAGAAAGGAAGGAAGAAGGGAGGGAAGGGGAGGGAAGGGAAGGGAAGGGAAGGGAAGGGAAGGGAAGGGAAGGGAAGGGAAGGGAAGGGAAGGGAAGGGAAGGGAAGGGAAGGGAGGGGAAGGGGGGGAAGGGAAGGAAGGGAAGGGAAGGAAGGGAAGGGAAGGGAGGGGAAGGGGGGGAAGGGAAGGAAGGGAAGGAAGGGAAGGGAAGGGAAGGGAAGGGAAGGGAAGGGAAGGGAAGGGAAGGGAAGGGAAGGGAAGGGAAGGGAAGGGAAGGGAAGGGAAGGGAAGAAGTTCATATACTAAATCAGGAAATCCAGGTCTAGGCGGGCTCACTCTTGGGAATGAAAACTGGAGCATGGGAGGCATGCATCCTGACAACAGCCAAGTCCCCAAACCTCTAGGGACAGGTAGATGACAGTGACAGGGCTTGGGACCAGGAAACTGGGAGCAGCTCCAGGCACTGCCCCTAAACTGGAAATAGTCTGTGTCCACAAGATAGGAAGAAAAAAACAAAACACTTCATAATTGTCCTGACTTTCAGCCATTAGTGGGGCTCTTAGAGAGCCTCCATTCTGTTACCAGAGCTCTGAAGGACACCAGTAGACACCAGCAGAGTCAGTCCTCATAGCTTGGAGGTCCCAGCTCTCCAGCACAGAATTAAAGGCAGAAGAGATTTTAGAGATTACCTAGCTTAACCATTCATTTTACAGATCAGGAATCCGAAGCCTAGGTTAGGGAAATAACTTACCCAAGATCTATCCAAGAAGTGGCAGAGTCAGGGAGAGAGAGCCCAGTTCTTCTGATTCCAAATGTAAGGCTCTTGCTAGTACTTCAGCTGACACTTGCACTCATCAGCAATCATTTTAAAGTATCTACTATGTGCTTGATAGTGACAAAAATTAGAACAGTCCCTTCCCTCAAGAGGGCACAAACGATGTAAATTATGTCCCTTCCATACTTACATCTAAAAAGTGAATGCAAAATAAAGATGAGGTGATTTGGGGGGGAGGGGAGGAGTGTGCCTCAGCCTTGTGACTGGCAGGGGGTCAGGGTAGGCTTCATGTAGAATGTGGCTCCTGAACTGAGTCTTGAAGATTAGGGATTCTAAAGGTCAGAGGAGAGGAGAGAGTGCATTCCAGGCCCGGGAGGATCACCACTGCAGAGTTAGGAAGTGGAGTCTTGTGTACAAGGAACTGTGAGGAGGCCAGTATGATTGGCCCATGGTTTATATGAAGGGGAATAATTCATAATAAGGGCAGGTGGCACCATAGTGCATAGAGTGCCAGATGCAGAATCAGAAAGACATCTTCCTCAGTTCCAATCCAGCCTCAGACACTTGCTAGCTCTGTGACCCTGGGCAAGTCACTTCACCCTGTCTGCCTCGGTTTCCTCATCTGTAAAATGAGCTGGAGAAGAAAATGGCAAACCACTCCAACATCTTTACCAAGAAAACCCAAAATGGAGTCACGAAGAGTCAGATATGACTGAAAAGCAATTGAACAACCATTATCTTGTGGACTATTGTGAATGTGAGTAAGAGAAGGAAGGGGAAGGGATGGGAGAGGAGGAAAGGGAAAGAAGATGACTGCAGGAGATCCCTGAGGACCCTCAATCCAAAGATCCTTCTTGGAACCATAGGGAAAAAATTCCTTCTAGCTTTAAATTTTCTGATACTAAAGGAGAGGAAGAAAGGCCCTAAAGAACAAAAAATAATCAAAAGAGAAAAAAAATTTGGGCAGGGAGGGGAACAAAAGAGCAGAGCTGAGAGTAGTCTTTTACTCTGATCAGTCATGAGTTTGGTTTTTTTTTTTGGTTTGTTTTTATGTTGTTACCTCCAGAAAAAGAATAGAAAATGGAGAGGAGTCCTGATAAGACCTTGCTCCTAGACTGGGGGAAAACGAATCTTTTCACTTGATGGGTTAAAGAATTAGGATGGGAATGTCTTTTGGACACCCCTTTGGGAGCTGGGGATGGGATAGCAGTTTAATTGAATTTTTTAATACTTCTTTCTTCCCTTTTTGTTTGTTATATCTATTGATGCTTTCCAGCCCCTCCTACAGATGTTGGGGTCTAGGAGAGGGCTTGTTAATCTACACTTACTCTAGATTTTGTTTTTTCTGATAAGCCCTTGGGTTTAAAAGCCAGGCCTATGGTCAACCAGATAGAGGAAATCCATGAAGTCTTAAAAGGTAACTTAGTATGCATCTATGGATACCCCAGTAAGCATCTGGAGCCCATTAAGACATCAATTATGTACAGATCAGAGAGACAAGAAGCTACACTGGGTTGCTAGGGAAAAAATGGAAAAAAGGTGGCCAACTTTTTCTGCCATCTTTTGCCAGCCCAGACATTGTTATTTGCATAGAGCAGATGAGAATGATGGGAGTGATTTAAAATAGGTCCCTAACCTTGGTTCAGCTCAGTTCATTTGCCATTTATAGAAGTAGAGGCCCAGGGATATTTGCCCAGTGTGCTGGGGGTGGGGAGGAGTGGGGTATGATGTGATCTATGAATCAGGGGTTTCTGGTCCTAAATTAAAGGGGAGTTGAACTGGTGACTTTTAAGAGGCTAAAGTTAAAAAGAGGTCAAAGAAGACTTTTGTGCAGAGTTCAAAGAGCAGAAGTCATTTTAGCTTGGGCATCTGTTATTTTCTTTTAACAGCCTGACTGAGGGGGAAGAGCTTCATTTATCAATCATCATGGACTGAGAGAGGAATGGAGAGAATTGTAGCCCTCCCTGCAGGGCAGAGACTTACTAACTAGAGCAGCCCTAATGGATGGTGGATTTAGTACAAGATGATCTGGGGAGAGCTGGATACCTGAAGACTGGGTGGAACAAAGAACTCCTGTGTGACTGGCGGGGAGCCAAAAAGACATGATGCCTGCCAGGAAATATTAGAGAGAGATGCCTGACACGGCAGTGATTTCAACAGAAGATATCAACAGTTCTCCAGCATCAGACGTGAGTGTCTGCTTCATGTGTGTGCCTCAGCCTTGTGACTGTGTCCTTACGTGAAAGCTCCATGGTCATACATGTGCATGCCTACACGTCCTCTCTATGCCCATTCTTCTCATTGAATGTGTATCCATTTGTGATAAAATAAGTTCAAAGTTTATGGGAAGGAGGGGGCTCAAAGGAGAGGGAGAAGGGAATGTCCTACAATTACTTTTATTTCTGTTCTATTTCATAAAATTTGCATTTGCTTTAAACTAAGTGTGTCTTCTGGCTGACTAGTCAGTCAGTAAACATTAATTGCCTACTCTGTGCTGGAGTGAAAATTAATAATAACTGAAAAAGCAATCTGAGCTAAATGATTTATTAGCAAAACAGGAATAATAAACTATGCTAAGTGCTGGGGGTGGAAAAAATACAATGCCCGCCCTCAAGGAGCTTATACTCTAATAGGGGGAAATAAACCACACAAGAAACATAGAAAGAAGCAATAAAGAAATTGCTGCTAAGTGACTTCAGTGCATGATGGGAAAGTCTGGGAAGTTCCAAAATGGCACAGCCTAATGAGAAACGAAGTGTTCTGAACTAAGCTCCCCCTTTAAATAGAGGTTTTGGCATGCATGGTTTCACCTTCCAGAGTGACAGAGGGTGGTGATGAGGTAGAGTATGAGGCTTTTGGGACCTTACAGGTTTTCTCAGTGATGAGCTTCCAGGGAGAGTCCCAAAAAAGTATAGCCAGGTGACAAATGAGATCAGAGTAAATCCATTGCCTTCTGACCAGTTGCATTGATCATATATTCTAGTATTGGATAGAAATGTAAGGGCTTAATGTTTTGGGTTTTGCTTTAATATATTTGTTTTACTTTATTTTGTTTTTTTCCGAGTCCCTCCATATAATGGATTGATGCCAACAAAATAAAAATATAAGACTTGGGGAAAAAAGAGTAAATCCATTGGTGGGCACTTGTGAGCTATGCTCTGGAGAGAATTCTTGCCAACAAAGTAGCTAGAATCTGAAGTATTGCCTTCTGGGGCTGATGAGGGAAGGGGCACTAGGTGCTGCCCCTGTTTCACAAATAATACACAGGAGCCACTGGAGTTTTTGAACTCTGGCCTCTAACAGGTTCACTCTTGATCTGGTCAGACAGGAAGGACAGGAAGACAGCTTCGGAGGGGTTAATAATCTTACTTTATTCTAGTCTAGTCTTCTCAAGAGGGCAGCTGATATTGGGAGCACCAAGTCCTCCAGCATTCCCTAATCACTCTTCTCAAAGTGGGGAGAGAAAATGAGTTACAACTCTTACAGATCACCTAAGCCTCAATGGGGCCAGTTGAGGCAAACACAGACTCTCCCCAAGCCTTGATAAGGGCCAATCAAGGCATACACAGCATTACACTGTCATATTCCCCTATGGATTCCCCTATTCACAGACCAGTACCTACCTTCTCTATAGGGCAACAGACAAAGAAGGCATATTGCCAGCAATAGTCTCACAAGTTTACATGATCTCATCACTATATCTCACTGTGCAGTTGCACTGGATGTTTACAAACTGAAGCACAATTGTTTGTATTGTTTATCATTATATAATGCTGCACAAGTATGGTGGAGGTGTTTACAAGTCATGAGCCTGGGAAATAGAGATCATTATGGACATGGACCATGGGAAACTAAACTAAGAAAGAATAATAAAAATTCACCTTATATACACTAAATCCACATTACATACAACCCCCATGCTCTCTCTCTGATGCATGATGCTAAATAAATGCTAATTAATTCTTACTTTTTGAGTATCATTTTTTTAGACTTTATTCATCCACTAACCTTTGCTGATGACAATATTACCTTGAATATGTTACACATAAAGTTCAGTACATTGCAACTTTATTCTCACTAGAGATATTTTATACTAGTATCTCCCATATAGAGTTTCAAGATATAATCTAATCCCATTTTAAAAATCTAATCAGGGTAGATTACTTTTGCAGCTGACCAAGCTATCTTCCATTGATCCTATTTAAGACATTTTCTGACATTTTTTCCAGACCTAAAGCTGTACTCTAGTTAAGGGCTTGAAATTCCCTATACAATGATTATGGAAATGAATGATGATGGCTATCCTATAGTAAGCTTTGGATGGGCTGGTTTGACAGGAATGAACCAGCATATATCCCATCAATGAGGCAGCATGGTACAATAGAAAGGCTTTAGGATTTATAGACACAGGCTCAAATCCCATCTCTGTTGCTTCTGTCTCAATGACTGTAGTGGCAACCACACTGGCATAACCAGTATGGCTACTAGCACAGGTTCTTAGATCTGTTTTACTAGGAAAAATAGCTGGTCAACAATTTTTTTTAATCACATTCATTAGTTCAGGGGGAAAATCAGCACCCTGAACTTCAGAGAAAATCCAAACAAAGAAAATAGAGAGGTGTATGGTCCCACTATACTGGGCTAGCGCTTAACCATACCTTTCTGGTCGCCTCCACGACCCTGGTCACTTCCATGACCTTTTGGTACCTCTCTGATCACCCCCCTATGACCCTTCAGATTAGACAAAGGAGACAGACACCAAGGTGCAGTGTACTGCCCGTCTTTATTCACCTCCTCCTCATTCACATCCTCTCCATTCACCTCGAGTGAGCTTCTCCCTCCTTCCCTGGACCTTTATCTCCTTTTCCCACTTTGCACCTTCACATGCCTCAGCAACAGGCTCCTCACAGGAGGGGAGTGCTCTCCTGTTAGTAGCGTGTGCTCAATACCCTGCAATCCTAGAACCTGTGTAAAAAGACATGGTTCATGGGGCAGAACATACTCCTCAGGCGCCTCTTGGACCCAGCCTGAGTTGCGCTGTCATTTGCCTGAGTTCTCTGTGAGTTCACAGAAGTCGGGTAAGGTCTTAAAGGGCCCTTACAGAGAGGGGCAAAGCCAAGGTGGTGGAGTAGAAGCACAAACTTGACATGAGCCCCCACTCTAATCACTTCCAATACACGTAAAAAAATGACTCTAAAAAAACTTCAGAGCTACAGAACCCACAAAGAGACAGAGAAAAACAAATCTCCCACTGAAGGCAGCCTGGCAGGCTGGCAGGAAAGGTCTATTGCACTGAGCTGGGAGCCAAGCACAATCCCGTGAGCCACGGGGTTCTGGACCCAGGGCAGCCCTGACCAGGAGCGGCCTGAGCAGACTTCAGGAGAGTGAATCACTAGCAGCTGGCAGTTTCCAGATTTCTCAACGCATAAACTCCAAAGACAAAGTAAAAGGTCAGTGGGGAACTCTGTTGGAACAGGGAGGGATAGAAGAACCAGATCCAGCCATTGCCCCTGGGGTGAGAAGTAGGTGGGGGATGCCACAGCTGTGCAGCCCTTCCATGTGGCTGCCTCAGGGACTCCTGGCCTGCAGATCATAGGGGGACCAAGAAACCATTCAGAGGGTAATTGCTCTTGCTTTAATCTGCTTGGATATGGATTGTGGCCTTGGGTGGTGGTCCTGGGGTGTGTGGCCAGTGAGCCAGAGCTTGTGGGGGCTGTAGAGAAGGTGCCCTCCTAATAGCTCTGGCAGCTGTGAAAACCCAAGCAATTTGGGACAAAGCTCTCAGCATTCTGGAAGCACAGTTCTACCATGGCAAATACCTCAAAAGTCAAGTAACTGGCTGACAATATGAGCAAGCAGAGGTAGCACAAACAAAGCACAGAATCCTTTTATGTATGGGGACAAAAAGGATCAAGGCATGGAGCAGTAGGAAGACAGTGAAGTCAGAACTCTTGCACCAAAAGCTTCCAAGAAAAATATGAACTGCTTACAGGCCATGGAGGAGCTCAAGACAGATTTTGAAAATCAAGTAAGAACAAATCTGGCCTCAGACACGTAACACAAAACTAGCTGTGTGACCTTGGGCAAGTCACTTAACCCCAATTGCCCTGTCTTCCCCCCTCCAAAAAGCAAAAAGCAAAAAAAAAAAATCTAAAAAAAAAAAAAAAAGAAAATCAAGTAAGAGAAGTGGAGGAAAAATTGGGGAGAGAGATGAGAATGATGCAAGAAAATCAGGAAAAACAAGTCAACAGCCTGCTAAAAGAAGCCCAAAAAAATACTGAAGAAAATAACACCTTAAAAAATAGATTAACTCAAATAGCAAAAGAGGCCCAAAAAGCCAGTGAGGATCCAAACAAATGAAAAAACAGAAGGCAATGTTAAATATCTCATTGGAAAATAGATCCAAGAGAGATAATTTAAAAATTATTGGAATACTTGAAAGTCATGATAATAAAAAGAGCCTAGATACCATCTTTCAAGAAATTCTCAAGCAAAATTGCCCTGATATTCTAGAACCAGAGGGCAAAATAGAAATTGAAAGAATTCACTGATCACCTCTTGAAAAAGATCCCAAAAAGAAAACTCCTAGGAATATTATAGCCAAATTCCAGAGTTCCCAGGTCAAGAAAATACTGCAAGCAGTCAGGAAGAAACAATTTGAGTATTATAGAAACACAATAGCAGGATAACACAAGACCTAGCAGCTTCTACATTAAGGGATCGAAGGGCTTAGAATATGATATTCTGGAGGTCAAAGGAACCAGAACTAAAGCCAAGAATCACCTACCCAGCAAAACTGAGTATAATGCTACCAGGGAAAATGTGGTCACTCAATGAAATAGAGGATTTTTCAAGCATTCTTGATGAAAAAAAAAAAACAGAGCTGAACAGAAAATTTGACATTCAAATACAAGAAGGAAGAGAAGCATGAGAAGGTAAACAGGAAAAAGAAATCATAAGGAACTTATTAAAGTTGAATTATTTACATTCCTATGTGGAAAAACAATAATTGTAACTCAAAAGGCTTTTCTCAGTATGAGGTTAGTTGAAGGGAATGTGTGTGTGTGTGTGTGTGTGTGTGTGTGTGTGTGTGTAGGAATGTGTATGTGTATATAAATATATGTGAGTGTGGGCATGTGTACATTCATGTATACATAGAGAGAGGGCACAGGATGAGTTGAATATGAAGGGATGATATCTAAAAAATAAAATTAAGAGGTGAGAGAAGAATGAATTTATTGGGAGAAGAAGAAAAGGAGAGATAGATTAGGGTAAATTATCTCATATAAAAGAGGTAAGAGAAAACTGTTACAATGGAGGGAAGAGCAGGAAGGTGAAAGGGAATGGGACAACCTGATTCTCATTGAATTTGGCTTAAGGAGGGAATAACATACATACTCAGTTGGGCATTTTACCCTACAGGAAAATAGGGGAGTAGGGGATAAGAGGGGGGATGATAGAAGGAAGGGCAGATTGGGGGAAAGGGTAGTTAGAAGCAAACATTTTTGAAAAGGGATAGGGTCAAAGGAGAAAATTGAATAAGTGGGGGGTGGGATAGGATGGAAGGAAATATAGTTAGTCTTTCACAATATAACTAATATGGAAATGATTTGGGTAATTACACATGTACAACCTATATTGAATTGCTTAAATTCCCAGTGGGAGTGGGTGAGGAGGGAAGAAGGGAAAAAAACTGGAACTCAAAGTTTTAAAAACAAATGTTTAAAAAAAATTTGTTTCTTACTTGCAACTGGGAAATAAGATATATAGTCACTGGGGTATAGAAATCTGCCTTGCCCTACTGGCCTCACTTTCTTCTCTAGCACCAAGGGAGTTCAGTGACCAGATATAGATCAGAATGACTGGAGATGGTCCAGGATGAAGTAGGAGACCTTGACCTTTTTTAAGCTAAGGTCTTTAACAGGTCTCAGTTTTGACTGAGGCAACACCCATTCAGTGATTAAGGTTAAGTTTGAAATCAGGTAAGAGAATGGCCTCTTTTATCTAGTCAACAACAATAAAAAAATCAATTTGGGAGGGAAAGACCCTTAGGATTTCTCCCCAAAACAATTGCTATTTACATTCACTCTGAGAAGATCAGGGCCCAAACAACAACCAAGTGGGGCTTGGTCTGGGACCTATTGGTCAATTAAGGAGAGAGCCAGAGTGATTTCAATTTAAGGCACAGTTTTTAAGAAAGATCCAAGATATCTTGTGAGGTTTCAGTGATCAAAATTTACATTCCTTTGGGCAGAGCACCCACAGGTAAGGGTATGATATCCTGTGTGGACAGAAGAAAGGGAAGAGGGAAAGGTTGTGTTGCTCAACTGGCCAGTTCCAGTTGGGTAACCAGTGGAGCAGCTCCTACTAAGTCTGGGGCCAGTGTCACTGGACTGAAAAGTATGCTACAGGGAATAAGGTATAAGAAGACTGGAAAGGTGGGAGGGGGCAAGCATATAAAGGGTTCTGAACACCAAAGAGGATTTTCTATTTGGTCCTGGAGGCAATAGGAAGCCACCGGAATTTATTGAGTGGAGGGTTGACATGATCAGACCTGCATCATAGGAAAATTTCTTTAGTGGTTGAATGGAGGCTGAAATGGAGTGGAGTTGGACTTGTAACAGACCCACCCACTGGCCAGCAATAAAGTGATGAGGGCCAGAATTAGAGTAGGGGCAGTGTCAGAGGAGAGAAAGAGGGTGTATATGAAAGATGTTACAAAAGTGAAACAACAGGTTTAGGCAGCAGAAGGCTGGACTCTGTGCCCTGAAGCAGTGACTGTAAGAGCCTTGCCTACCTCCCCCTCTCCCTTTTACTTTTGGGTGGGATCTAGTCCCACAAAGTGAGCAAGCTGCCCAGATCGGCTTCAACAGATCACAGATCTCATTACATTATCTTTTCCCTCCCAAACCCATCTGTCTTCCAAACTTCAGGATATAACCTGAAGTTATAACCCTCCCCATTCTTATCAAGGGCAGAGCCATCCTCCCAGTCACCCAGGTTCACGTCCTTGTCATCTTCAGCTCCCTATTCTCCCTCACCCCACATATCCAATCAGTTGTCAAATACTGCCAGTTCTTCTTTCCCATCTTTCCCAAATGTTCCCATCTATCTACTTAAACAGCCACCACCTTAATTCAGACCCTCATCATCTCTCACCTGAACTGCTGTAATTGTCTCTGCCTGGAGTCTCTCTGGCTGCCAAAATGATTTTCCTTAAGTTCAGGTCTGACCACGTCATTCCTCTGATCAGTGAACTCCAATGGCTTACTGTTGACTATAGAATTAAATATGATTTCATCTATATTTAATGTTTTAAATATCTATTTTTCTGTAAGTTTTAAAACATTAAAATTATTAGAATAGTTAACATATGTATAAAATGTATGTAATTTATAAATTAAGTAAACATACACATATATGGACTGATGTGCTGAAAAATTTTTTGCTTATGGGGTACATAATCAAAAAAGTTTGGAGAATACTATACTATACCACACTCCCTTCTCACTTATCACTATTTATGATTATATATATATTATTTATAATTGTATATATATGTGATTATATACACCTGCAACATCCCCACCCACTTTTCGAGGCAGAATGGACATATTGCCAGTTATAAGAGACCTCCCCTAGAGGCTGGAAGTACAGGATGGGGAGAGAGATTGCAAAGCCCAGGCTTTGGACCACACAGAATAACTGTGTGGTCCCCATATCAAAAGAACTCAAATGAGCAGTTAACCAGTTCAAAGCCAGGGAGCAGTGCTACAGGAGGCAAAGGAAGTTAACACTTGGCTAAATTCAAGCAGTTCTCTAAAAACGAGGCCTCTTTCCTCTCAAGAGCTCTTCACCTTTTTTGTGTCCTAGATCCCTTTGCCAGTCTGATGAAAACTGTGGACTGGCCCCTTCTTAAAATTTTGTTTCTAAATGCATATAAGAAAATGCATAGAATTACAAAGGAGATCAATGATATACAAAATATCTGTGTCAATATATACAGATATGTATCATATACATATATATCAGTAAATCATTATATATAGATTATCTATCTACATCTATATGTCTACACACACACACACACACACATAGCTCATATACAGATCTCATAATATTAAAAAGAAGAAAACAAGTTCCCACCCCCTAGGTTAAGAGCTCCTGCTCTAGAAAGTGGACTCCATTACTGTTATGGACAGGGCAAGGAATAGAGGTAGAATCCATGGATAGGATTTCCCCAAGCCAAAGACAGTCTTCTAGATATCACTGGGACAACTTGGCCAAACAGGTTCTCGACCAGCCAGAGGCAATGTGGTAGATTTCCATGGAACCACTGCTCTGGGTTAGGACTAAGGAAAGCATAAGGCAGGACCATTTTTAAGCCATGCTTTTACTATAGACTCTAGGTGAAACGGGATGATCCTAACAGCTTGTATCTCTATGGTCGAGTCAAGGGTATTGAAGTGCTTTCTTCATGACAACCCAGTGAGATAGGGGTACAGTATAGGTATTATTACCCCCATTTAGCAGATGGAGTCACCAACCAAGGTCATTGTGACATCTTTGGAAGGTAACCCAATCCCTTCACAAGAGCACTTCGGGGTAGGAAGAAATTTGCCTTTAGAAGTACAAGTTTTAGAAGGAAAACATAAAATAAGTAAAGTGATACAATGACTCCACCCATTTGTCCACCCAACAGCTATATATGGAGAATATTTCCTAGTCATAAAAAGCCAATCATTTTAATGACTTTTCATGTACAAGGTCAACACCCCCCTGTGATCTTTCACAAACCTTTCTTTAATTTTTTCTTTAACTTCCTGTATTTTCCACTTATCACTGAACCAAGGGAAGGCAACCAGACTTTCGGTCCAGGGTACTAAAATTCCAGGTCAGGATGAACTTCCTTCTTGAAGGTGGTTCTCTAGCCCAATTCTTTCCCCCCAATTTTCTAGGAATCTACCATCCACCATGAGGTTTACTGATTGCACAACTCATCTGCGTCTAATTGAGGCAGACTATCCACCAGGACCAAATTTTTCCCTGTGTCTCAGATCCAGTATGTTTTGTACATTTCCTATACTTAGATTCTGGATTGGAAGTGGAGAGGAGCTACATAGAAAAGGAAGCTTTCCTTTGCAATACAAGAGATTCCTTGTTTTGAGCACATCCATTAAGTAGATAAGCTGGATTTCCAAAAAGACAAGTGAGGGGGATGATTATTTACCTTATTATAGCAGCTCCCCAAGTACATTTAAAAATCATGTTTAATTTGCAAATTTTTGATTTTATATGCACTGGTTTCATTGATGTGTTTTGGGTTTGGGATTGGGTTACCTTCCAAAGAAACATTTACAAATTAGTCACACATACAAGCAAATGAGTAAAACTAATAAAATATGACTTTATCTGAAAGTACATGCACCATGCAATGTTAAAAGAACACAGTTTTGAGGACTTTGACAAACTGGTGAAGAATGAAATGAGCAGAACCAGGAGAACAAACAACTTTGAAAACTGTGAGAACTTTGATCCAGATCTTATATAAGAACTATGATTCCAGAGAACTGATGATGAAACATGCTATCCATTACAGAGAGGTGATAGATTTAGGGGACGGAATGAAACAAACACATTTTTGCATACAACCAAATTTGTTTTACTTGGCTATGTTTATTTGTTACGAGGGGTTGTTTTTTCTTTTCTCTTATTACCTTCCAATGGAGTAGTGGTTCAGAAGGAAATAAAATATTTCTGTCATTTTTTTTTTAAATAGGGAGGTAGAAGATGCTACATTTGCGGAATATTGCACACACTTTCAGTATATTCAGTATATTGTTGTATATTCAGTATATTGTTGTATATTCAGAAATATTGTGGGGTCAAAGGAAGTAAGGGTTTAATTTGAGGGCTTTCTGTGCAAGAAAGGAGCCCTACCTAAAGCAACTTTATGCTCCAGGAGAACCTTTTTCTGCCTCACCCAGCCAGACACACCACCTACACTGCAGAGGTTTTCAGATTCTACTCTTGGGGACCAATCAAGGGCATCCTTTGGAGGGGAACACTCTCCCTCAATAACTGCACAGAATGACAGATCTGTGATCCAAAGATTAACTTCAGGGGTAATAATACAGCAGGCTAATTACTGCCATGCTGCTGCACAATACTAAAGAGCCATTTAAATGTTTTATAATTAATTAGCAATCAACTTAGATACTTATGCCATTGTGATATGCAGAATTACACACAGCTGGATTTTTTTTTTAATGAATGATGAATCAGTCATGTGTCGTTCATCAATTTCAGGTTCCTGGAGTCCTGTCACTGTAAATGATGAATCATCTGCTTTCAGATCCATTCTTCAGTGGTTAAAACATGTGTTTTGATAAGAGCGTAATGATATCTTATTATGCTAGATAGCTGGAGAAAAAATTGGCAGGGGAAAATGGATCAAAAAAGCTCATATCAGTTAATTAATGCCATCCTCCCATGATCCCTTTGGGAAGTATTGGAGAGAATTTTTCTCCCCCATCTCACTGACAGGGACTTGTCCAAAGTCAGATTATTCTTCTTTGACCTTGCCCTTCCCTCCCACTTCCCTTCTCTCTGCTGAGATGATGGGATATGGGACAAAGACCACTAGCATGGAAATCAGGACTTTGAGTCTATTCCTAGATTTGTCACTAATTCCCTCTTTATGAACTTTTAGTTTCTTCACCTGAAAAAAAGGGTGGGGGGAACATACTAGATGCTCATTAAGGTCCTTTCTCATGCTAAAATAGTGATAAACTTGAAGTCAGGGAGACTGGAGTTCAAATTATGCCTCTAACATCAGCTATATGATTATGGGCAAGACAGCCTCTCTGAGCCTCAGTTTCCTCATTCATAAAGTGAAGGACTTGGACAAAATGATCTCTGAGGTCTCTTCCAACTCTAAACCTATAAAGCTATGGACTAATGACTATTTTTGATGATGAGAGAAATTATTATTTCTTTCATATTTATAATCAATTATTAATTGAGATTAAGATTTTTCCTTCCTATTTCCTCATTCAGAAATCAGCCTCTTGTAGGTTATTTAGCCAGCATCTGAAGGACATTACTGATAGGTGAGATTACCCAAATCCCAGCTAGAAATCCTTACAAGGAGAATCTAATCTAGGTGGAGTTCTTAACCTACCATTGTTCATTGTTCACTTACTGGGTGGAGGATAGATCTTTTTGCATAGAATTGGAGTAGTCTGGCATAAAATGAGTCTCTCTTTGCCCTTGAGTGACTGGATCAGAGTCAGTACACAGCCACTCGTTAGGATAGGCCCACCTCTCATTATAATATTCAATCTTTCATTAAATATTAACTAATCAGAGTTGATTCCTATCTGTTGGGAACACCCATTCTTCCAAGGAAATATAAGTGTCAAGAGGCCTCCATGAGGGGTCTCTGGTTTATGAAAGTCAAATCATCATTCTCTTATTAATTATTCACTAACCATAATTAATACAATGATTAATTACCCAGAAATTATGTTTGTTGGACTTTTTATAAGTCACACTAGCTAGATATTAAACTAAGTTGTTTCTGTGACTGCTGAAGTTTTGCAAGCTCTGCCAGAGTCTTCTATATGTTGAAGTTAAATTCCAGGTCCCCTTCAGCTCTAAGCCTGGTCATATGACCCTTATGAATGAACTAAAATACAACAAATGGCATGAAATCTGTTAACCCCTTAAAGGGATCTCAGTGCCCAGGTGTCCTTATGAACATCAAATAAGTAAGTAATAGATAAAATAAAAATATATAATTCTTCTCAAGGGCAGTCTTTAACTACTGAATTATGCCATAAAATAGACCTGAATTCTGTAGATGAAAAACTAGATGGAGCCCTACATTTAAGAGACTTTTGTTGTCAGGAACCTATTTTTAGAAATATGATCCAATTCTCAATTTGTTTTTGACCATAAAGACACTGAGGGATGGAGAATGCAATTTCTACATATTTTCTCTTGCCTCCAATTTTATAGCTTAAGAGCTTTTTTATTCACTATACTGTGCCAAGGAAAAATGAACTCATTTGAAGAAGCTTGCTGGTGAGACACCTTCCTCTACTTTAACCTGCCTCTCCTCTATCTTGCTCTAAGACAAGGGTCCTTAACATATTGGGTGTGTCCCTTTGGCAGTCTGGTAGAGCCTATGAGAACCTTCTCAGAATCTTGTTTTCAAAGGAAATACTAAATTTCAGTTAGAGAGGAATGAAAATAAAGACATTTTTCCCCTATCTAAGTTCACAGGTTCCCTTGAAGGACCATGGACCCCAGGTTAAGAACCCCTACTCTAGATGGGAAATCCTTAGACATTTTTAATAACTCACCAGCCTTTTTAGATTCTTACGCAAAAATCAGTGTCTCTTGCCATTGACGTCATATGCTGAAATATGGCTTAACTTTACCAAATGAAATTTTACTAAAATGCTCTGGTTCTGTGGTTTTTGGAGTGTGCTGGTTTTTAGAGTTCTTTAGTGAGCGGCTAAATAAACTTGAGAGTAACATCAATCAATGGAGGGCAGAAACTGTAATGTCCAACATGACTACTCACCTCTTTCATCCTCTCCCTTTCCCTTCCTTCTTTCCTCATTAAACACCATAACCAACAGACTTCTGATGAATAAGCTTATAGGTATGTTGCTACCAGAAAGAAGGAAATGAATTTTATCATCGGTCCACTGGAATCAAGACTGGTCAATACAGTAATCTGAATTCTGATGTCTTTCGGATGTTTGTTTTTCTTTACATCATTATTTACATAGGATTCTGTCCCCTTTACTATGAATCAATTCCTGTAAGTCTTTCCATGTATTTGGAATCTGAAGGCTACTTTACAAGGAGCAGAGTAATCAGTGTCTTTTTGGTGGATCAATACCTGAGTTGGTTGCTTTCTTTCATCCAAAAACAAAAAGTCTTCTAATACAGAAGTGATTCAAGACATTTTTAGTATCCTGGACCCCTTTGGCTGTCTGGTAAAGCCGCCTGGGGCCCATCTCAAAATAACATCTTTAAATGCATAAGATAAAAATTATAAGATTACAAAGGAAACCAAAGGTTAGTAAAAATAATTATGTAATTTTTCCTCCATCCAAGTTCACAAATCTCCTGAAATCTGTCTATATACCATTTTAGGGGCCTGTGAAACCCAGGTTAAGAATCCCTATTCTAAGAAGAAAATGCTTCCTAGTAAGAAAGTGCATTTCTATTTTATTTATTTGTTTGATTATCTAGCTAGCTGACTGGCTCTTTGCTTGTTTATTTTGCATTTACTTTTAAAATGTTTTACTGACACTTTTGTAGAATTGTCACTTTCCAGTCACCTTACCATAGAAATTTCCCTTGTAAGAATGAAGGGTAGTTCAGTGAAACAAATCATGTCTGACAAAGTAGGTAGTATTCCATACTCACAATCTTCTATCTGCCTACACAAAGAAGGAAAATAAGTTTTATCATCAGTCTTTTAGAATCAAGATTGGTCATTATACTCATGAATTTTGAAGTTATTTTGGGTTTTGTTTTTCTTTATATCATTGTTGTCATTGTGTATATTTTTCTTTTCTTGTTTAATAATTTTTTTTAATCAGTGAAAACCTATGTTCTAGTGCTCCCCTCCTCCAACTGAGAATGAAAAACAAAATCCTTGTTACAAGCAAAACAAATTTCTTTATTAATCATGTCATATAGATAGTGTGTGTATATATGTATATGTGTATATAGACGTGTATATACATACATACATACATACATACATACATATATATATACACACACACACACACACACACACACACACACACACACACACGTATATCAATCTTTGAGTCCATCACTTCTCTATCAGGAAGTACGTAGCCTGTTTCATGATGACTCCTCTGGAATAACATTGGTCATTGCATTGATCAGAGTTCCTAAGTCTATCAAAATTATTTATCTTTACAATATTGTTGTTATTTTGTAAATTGTTTTCCTGGTTCTTTTTACTTCACTTTGCATCAGTTCATACAAGTAGGTCTTCCCAGGTTTTTCTGAAACTGTCCCCATCATCATTTCTTACAGCATAATAGTATTCCATCACATTCATAGACCATAACTTGTTCAGCCATTCCCCATATGATGTGCCTATTCTTCCATTTTTCTTCCAATTTTATCTGTAGGTTTTGTTTCTGCAAAACCTTTTAAAGTTTATGTAATCTAAATTGTCCATTTTATCTGCTGTGATCCTATCTACCCATTGTTTAGCCATGAATTCTTCCCCTGTAGATCTGACAGGTAATTCTTCCTTGTTACTCTAATTTCTTTATGATGTCACCCTTTATGACTAAGTCATGTTCATTTGGAGTTTATCTTGGTGTATGGTGTAACATACCTAGTTTCTGCCAGACTGTTCTCCAGTTTGTCTGCCTTGAATTTATTTTTCTTATGGTCCTGTCTTCTTCATGTTCTATCAGTTCATATGTCTTCCTAATTTCCTCTGAAGTTGTTGCATTTGTCATTTAGATGACACAAAAATATTCTGTTACATCCATTTACAGAAATCTGTTCAAGCTTACCATAATTAATGGACATCAGTTATATTTCCCGGTTTGTTTGTTTGCTGTTATAAAAGCATTCCTATAAATATTTTGTTACATATTAGACCTTTCACTTT
The DNA here is from genome assembly GCA_011680675.1 of Gymnobelideus leadbeateri. Taxonomy (NCBI): domain Eukaryota; kingdom Metazoa; phylum Chordata; class Mammalia; order Diprotodontia; family Petauridae; genus Gymnobelideus; species Gymnobelideus leadbeateri. The sequence goes on along the minus strand of WOXC01005098.1, from coordinate 330,814 downwards.
GTCATTAACCTCCCTGGGGTTAGTACTGGGTTCCAACAGTAGAATCTCTCATTCAAAGTGTGAATACTTTTTTTTTTGAAACAATTGCAAATTGTTTTTCAGAACTGTTGAACTAATTCACAGCTTCACCAAAAGCATATTAGTGTTTCTGTCTTCCTCTATCAGTTTTGACTATTTTTGTTTTATATTATCTGTGACAATTTGATAAGTGTGAAATTGAAGTCATTTTCATGAGCATTTCTATTATTAGTGATTTGGAGCATATTTTGTGATTATTGATAGTTTGCATTTCTTCTTTGGAAAACTTCGTATATCCTTTGGCAATCTATCTATTAAGGAACGCTCTCTGTTTTATATGTTTATGTGAATCCTCTTTATCTTTTTGATATCAGGCTTTTATGAAAGAGAATTAAGGCAAAGATTTTATTTTTCCCAAATGACAGTTTCACTTTTTGTTCTAGAGGCATTGATTGTATAACACCTGTTTCAAATACCTATACTACAGTCACTACAGAAACTGTTGCTGCCTTTTGAAGAACAGAGAAGCTAACAAGGAAACATTTGTAATGTTCATTCTATGAGAATTCATATGTGAAGACCCTGTTTTCCTGTTATGACTAAAGAAAGACTGAGTAAGATACAAAGAAATGATAAAGAGGACTTCTTTTTTTCAATGAAGCTATCATAAACTTTGTCTAATAAAAGGATTCTGGTGAAGAGACTTTATTTTTTATCCTGAATGAAGTTAATTGTGTGGGACTATATTCTCAGAAGTGAAGAGAAATCATATTCTGTTTGTCATAGTGAGGATTTGTGGTGGTTGCTTGTTATTCTCACAGTTTAAATACGTTCCTTTATTTTATTATTTTGTTGATAATATCTGAGCTGTAATTCCCTTTAGGGCTCTCATCATATATACAGCCTTGAAGTATAGACTTTTTTTGTACACATTTTATCTGCCCTGATAAATTGTAAATTTCTTGAGAATAGGGACCAAATCTTTATTACTTAATAAACACTTATTGATTTGACTTGACTTTATAATCTTTGTATCACCAATTCCTCATTCAGTGCCTTGCCCTTCCATAGTTGACACTAAAAAATTTCTGAGTCTCCCTGGATCCCCCAGATAAGCTTCCAGACTCAGAGAAGTGAACAAATGTGCCAAACGCACCCTAGCTGATTTGCTGAGAAGAGTGTAGCTGGATTTAGCCTATCTGCCCAATTCTTGGACAAATAACTAAAAAAATGGCCCTGTTCATCTGTGACAATGCTTTTGTTCTATTGCCCTTAACAATATTCTGACAACTAATATAAGTACCGAGGTGAGGGCAGACTCAGGGATCACTGTGACGCCCAATGGCCAAGCTCAGACTCATCTCACAATTGTAGTTTAAATGAGAGTGTCAAATTCAAATAGAAACAGGGGCCACTTTTCCATACTTGAGGATCCTGGCCAGTTATACACTGACTTAGTTTTCAGATGTAATTTCTATGACTTGTGCATTTTTTGGTTTATTTTGTTAAATATTTCCCAATTACATTTTAGTCGATTTCAGCACACTCAGGAATGTTACATGGGGCATATAAAATATTTGACACCTCTGGTTTGACGTCTCTGGTCTAAATAATGGGGTTGTTTCAAATCTTTTTCTTAGTTTGAGTAAGGAAGGCTTCTAAAACATTACATGGGGAAAAAAAAACCCTGGAACTCTGTTTGGCATTTAAAAAAATATCCTAGGAAAATAAGTAGGTTATTCAATTATTATATTAAATAGTTCATTAAAAGTACATAGATGGTCCAATGGATAGAGCACCATCAGGAGGACCTGAGTTCAAATTTGGCCTCAAATAGTCACCAGCTGTGTGACCCTGTGCAAGTCATTTAATCTTAATTGCCTCCCCCCTCCCAAAAAAAAAGAGAGAACATTGACTGGTCTGGAATGTATTCATTCTTCCCCTCTGCCTCAGTGTCCCTTTCTTCCTTCAAGACCCAGCTCAAGGACCACCATCTACATGAAATCATTCCTTCGTGATTCCCTCCAACAACTAATGTACCCCTTCCCAAAGATCTTTTGTATAGTTCTGCATTTATTAACTTTATATTTGTGCTGTGTATACATATATACATATGTGTAAAACATGTACTATATATATTTTTGTAATTTATATTTATATATAAACGTAATTACTATATATTTAAATTACCATATTGTGTGTGTGCATGTATGTGTGTGTGGGGGGGGTGTGCATATACGGTTACTATATAGGCAGTTAGGTGGTGCAGTGGATAGAATACCGGTCCAAGAGTCAGAAGATGCATCTTCCTGAGATCAAATATGGTTTCAGACACTTACTAGCTGGGTGACCCTGGACAAGTCATTTAACCCTGTTTGCCTCAGTTTCCTTATCTGTAAAATGGGACAGAGAAGGAAATGACACACCACTCTAATATCTTTGCCAAGAAAACCCCAAATGGAGTCACAGAGAATCAGATACAACTGAAAATTATTGAACAACAATAGTGTACATATTATGTACATATTATTTTAAACTGTGTGTTCCTTGGGAGCAAAGATTGTTTCATTCATTGTGTTCATATCCCCAGTAGTTCACACAGCACCTGGCATTTAGTGGTCACTTAAAGAATACTTGTTGATTTTATCCTTTAAAAATACACTGGGGGCTGGCTAGGTGGTGCAGTGAATGGAGCACCAGCCTTGGAGTCAGGAGGACCTGAGTTCAAATTCGGCCTCAGACACTTGTCAAATCTACTAGCTGTGTGACCTTGGGCAAGTCACTTAATCCCTATTGCTCTATCTCCCCCCTCCAAAAAGCAATAAGTAAATGAATAAAAATACACTGAAAGATTGAAAACATGAGTACAAATTTTGAGCTATAAGTGGATTTCTGTGATTCCTTTGTTAAAAAAGTATCTGATAAAAACCTTTTTAATTATATTTTTATGTTCTTTAGCACAGCAGCTCTCCACAAGAAACATATTTGTTCTACTTGGTTTTTGTTTAAATAAGAACTGTATCTCTTATAATGAGAAGCAGTATGTATAACAGATACAGAACCAGCCTCAAAACCAGGAAGACCAGCATTCAAGTCCTACTTCTGACATATACTAGTCATGTGACCTTGGTCAAGTTACTTAACCTCTCAGTGCTATGGGCAACTCTCTTAAAATTATAAATTGCAGAGGGCAGGTCCAACTGGTATTGATAGAGGAAATTTCCTCACCTGATTGTTCTTTATACAAGTACAATCCCAGGTTTAGACCCTAATTTATCCCCATGTCTTATAACACAGGCATCCCTTCAGTGTATCAGTGGGTCTGTGACCTGCCTTCTCATCCATTGCCTCTTGTTTTCCATAAGAACTCCACAGAGGATTTACCCAATGCAGGAGGTCTCCCTCTAGGTCTTTTAGCATTCTGTGGGTGCCAGAGCTGTTCTTGTACTGTTCATATATTATTCATTGCTCTTGTTAAATGACCAGTCAACCTCCCTTTCTTATCATGTATCCCAGATGATGTATCCTTTATGGTGTTCCTTATACACAACTCATTCATCTTATGTAGGATGGGCATAAGTAGGCTACAACATACTACACATATCCATTGCTTTAATTTAAACTGTTTTAAAAGGACATGACATTATATAAGCGATAAAGTAGCAAACAGACTTTTTTTAATTACCTGCTGCTATAAGCTTAAGGAATTTTCATACTGTGATAAATAGTTCAGAAGCAGTATTGCATGGAGGAAAGAGTACAGGCCTAGGAAGCCAAAGACCTGAGTTCAAATTTGACCCCTGACACTTCCTAGCTCTGTATTACCTTGGAAAAGTCACTCATTTTTCTGAACTTCAATTTCCTTAAATGTCTACTATGTGCTAGAAACCTAAGCACTGGAGATACAAAAAAAAATTTAAAAGGGCAAAAGACAGTCCCTGTCTTCAAGCATTTTACAACCTAATGGAATTAATCACTTCCATTTCACATCAATCAACCAATCAACAAACATGTATTAAGGGTTCCCTAAAGCAAAACCACTGCCCTCATTGGGGTTGGGTGACTTGCCCAGGTTCACATGGCTGGGTTTTTGTTTGTGTGTTGGGTGACTGGGGCCAGATCCGAGCTCGGGTCCTTCTGGCTCCGGGGCTGGCTCTCTGCTCGCTGCGCCACCTAGCTGCCCCAAGGAAGGGATGATTCTTAAGGGGTGAAGTCAAGAGGTGAGAGAGGAAAGTGGCAAGAGGAGATGGAGAGAGACAAGGTAGGGCAAACTATCTCATGTAGAAGAGGCAAGGGGAAGTAGTTGCAGGGGAGGGGAAGAACAGGAAGGCAAAAAAGCAAAAGCATATTCTCATTGAAGTTGGATCAAGGAGAGAATCACATACATACTAAATGGAATATCTTACCCTCACTCTCCTGAGTAGGGGAAAGGGGGATGAGAGAGGGGATGATGGAGGGGAGGGCATTCTGGGGAGAGGGGAGGTTAGAAGTACCCACTATCAAAGAGGGACAGGATCAAAGTAGGGAATGGACCAGGTGGGAGGTGAGACAGGTGGGAGGGAAATATAAGCAGTCTGTTACAATATATCTACTATGGTAATGTTTTGCATAGATATACATGTACAACACATACTGAATTGCTTATCTTCTCAGAGGGAGTGGGTGACAAGGGAGAAAAGGAATGGATCTGAAAATCGAAGTTTTAAAATTAAATGTTTCATAAGATGTCCAGGCATTGGGGCTCAGAGATTCACCTTGCCCTAATGGCAAAGTCGAAGGGGGTATGGGAGAAGATATGGGAGAGAGCAGATTGGATGAGGGGATATCTAGTGGGACTGCTATTCTGGGAGGGTGGGTAGGGAAAAAATGGGGGAAAAATGTAACTCATATTCTGGTGGAAATGAATAATGTAAACCAGAAGTTAATAAAGCATTTGTTTAATTAAAAAAAAAAAGAAAGAAAAAAAGAAAAAAAAAACGCTGCCCTCAAGAAGCTTACATTCTAAAAGATAACATATCTAAATCTCAGAATTGCCTCCTTCTTCTATGAGTTCTTGTTGCTAAGTATTTTCTTCCTTAAAAAAAATATTTTGGGGGGTAGCTTTAGTTTTCAAGGAATAAGCAGGCATATCCAAACTGGATTTTCCAGATGTTGGTTATTATTGCAATTGCTATGATGGCATTTGAGGGAGAAAAAAATCCCTCTGCACTCCTTCTTATTTTATTCTCTCCCTACTCCCCTCTCACACAGAGACCACTTAAGCAAGAGTCTGATTTTCCACCTTCCCTGGATTGTTTTATAGGGTAGCTGGGACAACCCTCTTGAGACATATTTTGAAGGAAAAAAGTCCTTAAGTGGTGTTGTAGGCCTTCTTAAATACACATAGTTTATCGATGAACAAATACATGAATGCCTATTATATGGCCAGCATAGTATTGAATATTCTTAGTTATGTGTACATCAATATCAGACTTACTGGTAATTTCTGAAAATTATCTGGATAGAAGTATTTTGCTAATCTTCAATATTTAATAATAGCTAGCATTTATATAGCACTTGGGGGCAGCTAGATAGCACAATGGAGAGAGTACCAGCCCTGGAGTCCAGAAGACTCATCTTCATGAGTTCAAATCTGGCTTCAGACACTTACTATATGTATCACCCTGGGCAAGTCACTTAACCCTGTTTGCCTCAGTTTCCTGATCTGTAAAATGAGTTAGAAAAGGAAATGGCAAACCATTCCAGTGTCTTTGCCAAGAAAACCCCAAATGGATCAGACATAATAAAATATGGCACTTACTGGTGCAGCTAGGTGGCACAAATAGAGCACTGGCCCTGGAGTCAGGAGGATTTGAGTTCAAATCAGGCCTCAGACACTTAATACTTACTGGCTGTGTGACCTTGGGCAAGTCACTTAACCCCAATTGCCCTACCTTCCCTCCTCCAAAAAAAATAAAATAAAATATGGCACTTAAGGCATGCCAGGCATTGTTCTAAGCAGTCTACAAATATGGTCTCATTTGATCTTCACAATAATCCTGGGAGGCAGGTGCTGCCATTATCCTCATGTTGCAAAGAACAAAGAGCTAGCAAATGTCTGAGATGGATTTGAACTTATATCTCCCTGAGTTTGCAAAGCACTTTACAGATGTTATCTATCTCTTGTGATTCTTACCCTAACCCTATTAGGCAGGAAAGAAAACTGTAGCCAACAGAGATGTTCTTAAAAGTGAACTGTTGCTGTCAATAAAGCCAATCTATTTTTTTTAAGGTGAACTTGTACTAATATAAAATTATAATTATTTTTCTCTTTGATCAAAGATGAATGATTTATAACTAGACCAAGAACACTTGAGTCTTTGCTGTCAGCAAACAATTCTTTACTTTCAGGAGAATGGAGAGATGAAAGAATGAAATCTCTTTTACTTTAAATACTTGAGATTCCATTAAAAGAATGGCTTGTGGAGTACAGCAAATGAGGTCATGCTGGGACCAGGCATTACTCGAACTCAGAATATTGAAGCTTAGTGCCACTTGTACTTAGTTCTGAAAAACTGGAGGTCAAAATACCCCACCATGGGATAAGTCAGCTCGTTTAGAGCCCCACACAGACTCATCTTGTGAGAAGAGATGATAAAATCATCAAAGATTCTGCAAATATTTTAAATGTGTGTATTGTTGGGGTGGCTAGTTGGTATAGTGAATAGAGCACCAGCCCTGGAGTCAGGAGGAACTGAGTTGAAATCTGGCTCCAGACACTTAACACTTAATAGCCATGTGACCTTCGGCAAGTCACTTAACCCCAACTGCCCTCCAAAAATCAAAAAAAGATATATATATATATATGTATGTATGTATGTGTGTGTGTTGTCTGGTATCTATCTTTGGCATCTGGAAAGAGTACCTTGCTTACGGAAACATGAATTTCCCAGCCAGGTCTCTAAGGTCCCATCTAGATAGAAGGGAGGAAGTAGTGTACAATGGAAAGAGTATTGGATTTGGAGTCAGATGCTTGGGTTCAAAGCCTGACTCTTCCCACTTGATGTATGACTTTACAGAAGTCATTGGGGGACTAACTTCTTTGGGATTCAGTCTGTTAATTTTGGTGGTGCAGAGAATAGAGCACTGGCCCTGAAAGCAGGAGGACCTGAGTTCAAATCGGGCCTCAGACACAACACTTACTAGCTGTGTGACCTTGGTCAAGTCACTTAGCCCCAACAGCCCTCCAAAAAAAAGGCAAAAAAAATGAAAGGGTTGGACTAGATATAGGGGTGGGGAACCTCTAGATCTGGAAGTATAGCCCTTTGATTAAATCTAATTTGACAGGGTACAAGGAGAGAGAGAATAGGGGGGAAGTGTGGGGGAGAGAAATAGGATGGAGAAAAAATATTAGCAATACTGTGGGAAAAAGTTTATGCAAGTTTCTCTAATAAAGGCCTCATTTCTCAAACAAAAATTTTGACACCTGCTAAATCTTAGCAAGATATGACCTAATGACTAAAATTTATGCAAATCAGAAGCTTGTAATCTTTCATAGACTGAGAGCTAACACCTCCCACCTCCCCCCACACTACAATTCCAGATTTCAAAATATCTTAGAGAAAAGTGCTATCGTTTATATAATGCCTCCCATGTTAACCAATAACCTGTGCTGGGACTGGACCTTTATCACAAACTGAACCCACAATTGCCAGGACCTATCAGGGGCGGGGAACATGCAGCCTCAAGGCCACATATGTCCTTCTAGGTCCTCAAGTGTGGCCCTTTGACTTCACAGAACAAATCTTGGATTCAGTTTGGGTTCAAAGGGCCACACTTGAGGATCTAGAGGGACAGATGTGGCCTCGAGAATGCAGGTTCTCCATCACTGATAGTTAGTCTATAAATACTAAAGAACAGCTTTTAAAATAGACTTAACTAGTTAAGTTTATATATTTATTATCCATTTAAGTTAAAGACAACTATTTATAACAACTTCCAAGCTACATGGAAGGAGCTCACAGAACAGAGAACCAACTGGGGAGATCAACATCATGTCAGAGTAGGGCAAGATGCACATGAGCCCTGTATGCTCTCAGTGAGCCTACAGAGACAGAATTTATATCCTGATGCACTGATTCAACCATAAAAAGCCGTTATTTCATCTGGCTGTCCAACAGTCCTTAGAACATTAAATATAAAAGAATAATAGAACAATGCCAGCATATCAACTTGTCCCAGGATTCTCTATCTGAACCCTTTCCCAATGACAAAAACAAGATGATAACAATAATTAACATTTATGTCTCCATTTAAAATTCACAAAGCACTTAATAGACATTACCTCATTTATGACAGAGTCAAAATTTGAACACTGGTCCTCTGACATCCCATGTCTACCTATTTAATTATTCAGTTCCTCTTTTATTTTTTATTTTTTGCTCTTTTTTTTGGAGGGGCAATAGGGGTTAAGTGACTTGCCCAAGGTCACACAGCTAGTAAGTGTTAAGTCTGAGGCCAGATTTGAACTTAGGTCCTCCTGACTCCAGGGCTGCTGCTCTATTCACTGTGCCACCTAGCCGCCCCTTTCTCTTTTATTTTTTAACTGATTCTACTCTGAATGGGTCTAAGTCAGAGAACCTACATCAGAATTTCAAGATGGTGAAGGCCAGAAACATGTCTTAGGTGACTTGCCCAGGGTCATATAGCTAGTAAATATCTGAGGCCAGATTTGAACTCACAAAAATGATTCCTTCTTATTCTGGGGTGTGCCACCTAGCTGCCCCAAGTTCTATATACATATTAGCTATTATTAAATATTGAAGATTAGCAAAACACTTGTGTCCAGAAACTACCAATAAGTTTACTACTGATACACATACAATTAAGAATACTCAATACTATGCCGGCCATATAGTAGGCATTCATGTATTTGTTTATTTATAAACTATGCGTATTTAAGACTTCTTGTCTATGTTCCCCCAGGTACTATTAGTCTTTATCTTTGCCTCGTGACACTCTCCCTCTACCCTACCACTACCAATTTCACTCTTTTGTCTATACTTTTTTTTCTATTTTATTTTTCCTAATATATTTTCCTTTCTCTATAACTATAATCAAATAATCACTACCAAAGGGTGTGTGAATTAGCTATTCTACTGTTCCATTCACTATCCTTGTGACTTTCTCTGTCCTGGTCATGATTTCCCTATAACTGCCATTTTCTTCCATTAGAATATAAGTTCCTTGAGGGCAGACACTGGCTCACTTCTGTATTTGAATGTCTGTCTTCCGTACTCAGCATGGTACTTGACACATAGTGAGACTTAGTGAATGTTTTCCTTTCATTCATTCAGGGCCACCAGTACAGTGAAAAACCAAACCGGCATCTCATTGTTTTTTGATTCATGGATGGAGACTATAAAATGAGAAAGGGCAAACATTTCAGCTGCCTTGTGACTCAGAGGAATTGCGCTGACCGTGCCCTAAAGGAACCTTAACCCCAGAGACACTTTGAGAAGCAGCTCTGTGATCTGTCCAATTATAGGCTGTCTGGCCCTATTTGATGGAGAACTATGTGATTTTTACCTTCAAGTCTTTGTGAGTAGATTAGTAGTGCCCTGAGCTATTTCTGCTGTAAAGCCCTGAGCTTTACAATCTTAGTAGGGCTTGAGGAGACACGGGAGATAGAGCTAAAACCCTTGGAGACCACCCAAAGGACAAAGGTTAACTCTCCAGATCTGGGCCCTTTTAAAATTGATTCCGCCCAAAGGCTCAAGCTTGGACTAATAACTTCATCTTCCTGTCAAGGCCTCCTCATGCTTGGTGAGAGTTTAGTAACCAACAGATACTACAAAACAGGGTCACCCATAACTCTCCAAAATGAGTTCCACTAACAAGCTAAATCCTGCACTCTAGTGTAGGCCTGTATGTAGTACATAAAGAACCACCCACTGAAAAACAGTTTCCTAAACGTGAATTGATTTTCAGACATTGGCCCTCTTTTATAAAATGAAACCCTGTTTCTCACACAAAGAACAGTTTTTATTAGCACGTGAATGCTGAGTAAGCTAAGATAGGATTCCTCACTTTTCCCAAATATTTTTGAGTATCTCAAGACTCAGTAAAGCACAGCTCCTCTACTATCTCCTAGCAGCATTGAAAATGAAGAGGCAAGATTTCCATACCCAACAATGCTGAACACTTGGAGAAATGACATTTTCCCAGTTGGGACTCCATAGAAGTTCACACAACCCCAGGTTCCAGCAAACACTTTATTCTCCCCCTTAAATGTTTCTCAATTCAGTGAAGCCCAGACAAGGATGGAACTTTCAGCAATAAGAATGGGGAGAGGGAGGGAAAGAGAACCCCGAAGCAGCATTTCTTCCTGCTTTTTTTCTTTTGATAAAGAACCCAACCAGATTCTAATAACTTAGCTGCAATGACGATAAAAATAAAAGTAATAATCTGTGAAAAATATTCCAGCAAAGTAAGGGTCTGTGGAGCAGTCTGCCAAGTCCTGTGAAAGAGGGAGAAAAGGAATGTTAAGAGAAGAAGCAAGTCTAGGCGCAGTATTATTTTTATTCTGGGTTGCCTTTCTCATGCACACTTTTCGATATGAGGTGGAAAAAAAGAGAATCCTTACCGGTGCAGCTACTCGGAAATGATACGCGCTGTCAGAAAATGGGGCGACGGGGAGATTCCAAATGTGCTGACATCCCTAGAGGATGAATGAGAGAGAGAGAGAAATTTGATCACCTCATTTTACATTCAATTGGAGAGAAGGATAGGCTGAGGAAGCATTTCTCTGACTCTTGCAGCATGAGTAACTGTGATAACAACCCTTGATAGCCAGAGCCTAGAGAAAGCTGCATACTTCTGGAAGAAGTAAGGAAAATGCTGAGTCCAAGTACTGTGAATGCGGTCAGCCAGGACTGGAGAAAGATTGCCATCAGGCTGATGAGTTTCTCCCTCAACTGTGAACAACAGAGCTCTTCACAGCTTTGGTGGCAATCCCTGGGAAGGGAGGAGGGATGGGGAGAGTTGGGGTAGGGGTGAGGAAAGAAAATAATACAGGTGAACCAAAAAGCTCAGTACAGTTTAAGGTTTGGCATTACCCAGGAGAGAGAGAGAGACAGAGAGAGGGGCAGAGACAGAGAGAGAGAGAGAGAGACAGAAAGAGAGAGAGAGAGACAGACAGACAGACAGAGAGACAGAGAGAGACAGAGACAGAGACAGAGAGAGAGGAGAGGGAGGGAGAGAGAGAGATGCCTCCTGAATGCTACTGTAGCAGGTGTTTAGTTTACAAATTTCAAGTGAAAAACACTAACGTCCTTTCCTAGCAAAGTTTCAGGGTGAGCACTAAAATCAGGGTACTTGGGGAAGAGAATATTTCTTAAGCACCTACTGACACAGTGCTAAGTACTTTAAAATTTTTATCTCATTTGATCCTCACAATAACCCTGGGAGGCAAGTGCTATTATTATTCCATATAATTACCGGGGAAACTGAGGCAGGCAGCGGTTAAGTGACTTTCCTAGGGTCACACAGCTAGTAAGTGTCTGTGTCGGAATTTGAGCTTGGGTCTTCTTGACTCCAAGCCAAATGATCTATCCACTTGTGCCACCTAGCTGTCCCAGGGCACCAAAATTTAGAAGGGTGCTGACAATACTTTTAGTCTTTTAGCAGTACAGAAACTCATTTAGCACCTAGTTAGTAACACTAATTAGTTAAAATAGGCAATTCTTAGACCATGGCTTACTTCCCATAGTAAGTATAGTGTCCAGGGAATTTCCACTCTCTCTCTTCTCCAACTGAATTTAAGAAGCCTTTGTGTTGTGCTTGCCCCAGGCATGAAACTGTTAGTTATGACTCAGCAAAGTCATAATTGAATGCTTACTTCAATGTATTAAAAGTTCTCCACTGTCATCAGTGGAATATTCCCTCCACAAATTTGCTGCAGCCAAAAAACATCCTGACCTAGCGGCCGCCCTTTTGGTGATGAGCCTCAGTCACTGAACTTGGCTAGTCCTCTGGTAACAGACCCATAGTGGGTCATCAGAAGGGAACTCAAAACATTTTCAGTTTAATATTTTACAGTGAGTGTTCACCTACAAAATGTAACATGAATACAAGGTATCTTTATTATTGCTAATTATCAGACAAGTGCTTTATGAATTTAAGTCAAATCCAATTAATTCCAGGGGAACTATTTGACTGTCCAAATGTTTGGGTTTTTTGTTAGAAGTTTGTTAGAGCCTAGCACTTGAGGAAACTGGGCTGTTCATTGAACATTGAGAATCATTTTAAAAAGATTTTTTCTTCTGTTGTCATGATATTTGACTTTGCATATAACTAATAATTTTGCTTCTTTTCCTCTTGCATCCCTACCCCACCACCAGCCCCAAGGAAGATTGGGTTTACTAAAGAGGGTTGGAGATGTATGAGATTTAATTGTATTTCATCTGGTAAAGAATTATTTCATGAAATGCTATCCACCTCCAGAGAAAGAACCGATGGAGCCTGAATGCAGGTCAAAGTATACAATTTCTCACTTTTTGTATTTTTTCATGTTTTTATTTTCTTTTGGGTCTGTGTCTTCTTTTACAACATGACTAATATGGTCATATATTTTGCATGATTGAACCTGTATAACCTACATCAAACTGCTTACTATCTCAGGGCCAGGGGAGGGGACAGGAGGGAGAGAGAAAATTTAAAACACATAAATTTTTTAAATGACTGAAAAACTGTCTTTATAGAAAACATATATATATAAAACATAAAATATATTTTTAAATTGAGAAGTGAGGTTTGAATTGAGTCTCTAAATACATTGCTAATTTGAGCTAAAGGTATTTCACTTGCATCCATGTAGAAAGCAACATATGTTGTTCCTCATGGAAAAACTGCTTAGGGCAATGCCCTAATTAAATAATTGGCAAGGAAAAAGGAATTCTCTTCTACCCAAGAAAACACTGCTGACATCAGGCTTAGTCCCAACATACTAACAGCTAAAATCATTTTTAAAAAATCAATTGTAATGCCACATATAAATTGAGCAAACACCTCAATCTAGCTCTAATTTTAGTAGTAATCAAGTAAGAGTTAGTTGGGAATAGGAATGGACCTATGATTTAATTGATAAAGGGAATTCTCAGATGAAGAAACTTATCTGTACCAATGAGGGTTGGCACTGTCAGTGAAACTTGTTGGCTTAGTGACTCAATTCACTAATCTTGCCAAGAGATTAAGTGACTTGCCCAGAGTCACACGGTTACTATGGGTAGAGATAGGACTTGTACTCAGGTTTTCCTAGCTCCAAAATGAGATACCATCCATCCAGGCTGTCTCTAAGAGGCATTAAGTCCCTGTCAGAGAAGTTCCCTCTGTCTCCTCTCACTCAACAAAGATTAAAAGAAACATTTGTTGTTAGCAAGGCTTTGATGGCATTAAGGACAGCCATATCTTTCAATAGCATGGCACTCAGTACCTTTGTCAGAAACAGAATATTGGCCAAGATAAGCCATGAATTTGCCAAGAGGGATCATTCTTGCTGTTGTTGGAAATGGGAAAGTTATCTCTTCATCCCCCAAAATGGTCTTCATAGCTTCCTATGAGGTAATATAAAAACCAATACTTCCTGACAGTCCAGATATAGGAGACTTATTGAAGGTATTCCCTTCTCCATTGCTAAGACTCTTGCCTTTATTCTCTTCTCAAACTAACAGACTAGACTTAAAGTCTGGTTTTAGCCTTTCTTAGCACTAGTCTACCACTGACACCCTAATGTAAGGGCATCTAAAGTTTTTTTTTTCAGAGCTGAGACAGAGGTCTGGGAACCAAGAGTAAGAATTTGTGGTTTTGCCTTGGTTCCTATTTTGTTTCTGACACTCTTAAAATTTTACCTTGGGAAACGCTCATTTCTTTTGTGTGGTTCTGGATCTTTTTTAATAGGCTCAGCAATAATCTGGAAGTTGGTGCAACCCACACAAGGCCAAAGGAGCATCTATTAAGAACCTTGCCATCTATAGGGAATCTCTCTTCCATTTGTCCAGATCTCTGCCATCATAATGGTAAACACCTTTGGTGTGTATACGTCTCCCTGTTGTATGCCTCCCCTGATATATGATCATAAGGTCATCAAACAAAGTTAACTCTGTGGCTCTGTTTCAGTATATGGATGGAACACACCTTGTTGAAAGACATAAAAGTGTATGAATTTGGAAAATCATTCACAAAAAGCCTTCCTGGTCTCTATGAACATGCTAATCTAAGATGCCCTCAATGAATGTGTGGGTGATTTCCAGTGTAATATAATGAATGCAGTGCTGGTCTTGGAGTCAGGAAGCCCCAAAGGAGGCAAGAAGACTTGACTCATATACTAGCTGTGTGACCCTGGAGAAGTCACCAGCTTTCTGGGCCAAAGTTTTCTCATCTATAAAATGAAAAGTTGAACTCGATGGCCTTTAAGAACCATTCCTGCCCTAAATCTATGACCCTTTGGTCCTACATGTTTATAGAGGAATTGAAAGTTATTGATATTCCCTTGGTTGTTTTTTTCAGCATTAACAAGGTCCAGGATATTTCTATGCATTTACATACATTTCCTTGCTTCAGATACTCTGGGAATTGATCCTTCAATGACTTCATAACTGTCTTGTCTCCAGCCGAGATTCCCCTTCTGTACAGTTCACCTTGGTTTTCTCGTCTTAGTTCTAATCAGTGCTACTTCTAACTCCTCTCTGACCACTTGCAGGACTTCTGGGGTTAGTCTGTTGGGACACTGCCCCTGGATTTCAGATAGGTGTTGTGACTTATGTCTTGCCACTGGACTCCAGTGACTCTGGAGGAGACAGTGAGGCTGACAACTCTGCACAGCCCTGCCTCACTTAAATCCAATTCACTTGCAAATCAAGATATCACCCTCCTGATTGTCACGGGTCCTCTTTGAGAATGAAGGTCTAAGGCAACAACAAGGTTACATGAAAAATAACAATAACCACCACAACAGCAATAAACAGAAATTTATATACAGTTGTGCTTTAGGGTTTGCAAAGCATAAATAGTGTCCCATTTGATCCTTACAGCAACCCTGGTTTGTTTTGTTTTGCTATTATTCCTATTCCACAGATATGAAAACTGAGGTAAACAGAGGTTAAGAAACTTGCCCAGGGCCACACAGCTAGTAAGCATGCAAGGCCAAATTTGAACTCAGGTCTTCCTGACTCCAGGTCCAGCTCTCTATCCTCTGAAAAGTGTGCATACAAGCTTATAAAAGCCCGAAGTGCCCATTCTACTCTGGTTACATATGGCGGCCACATCCTTATAGCTGTGGTGGCAGGAAACGTGGGGTAAGATGCAAATTCTGGAGGCAGAGATGGCTCATTCCAGGACTGCTCAGGAGTGATCTGTGGTAATGGACATTCTATCCTTGTGACTATATTTCTTAGAATGTTTCCTACACATATTATTAAATAAAGGCGTATATTTATATAGTACCTTAAGATTTGCACAATGCTTTATGTATATCATCTCATATATGTATTATATCTTTACAGCAACCTGGGGGGGCGGGGAGTGCTATTATTATCTTAGTTTTACAGGTGAGGATGTTAAGGCTGAATGGGCTTAATGACTTGCCAAAGTTTCAGAGCTCAGGAGTTCTCTCAGGCAGAATTTGAACTCAGGTCTTCCTGACTCCAACTCTAGTACTCTATCCATTGTGTCACCTAACTGTTACTGTCTTTTTAAAATACAAAAAACTACTTTTGTTTCAGATCATGGAGAAAGTGAGACAGAGACAGTTTAAACTACCTGCCTCTCTTGTCTAAATAGAACAGAAATAGAAGAGAGATCTGAGACTAGACGTAAGAATTGTGACTTATGGTCTGGGCCAAACTATACTTTGTGGTCTGGGTTGTCTGCCTGACTCTCAAGGTCAAACCCACAAGTATCTGAGTGTCTACTTTGACCATCAAACTGATGTGAGCCCTGCAGAGCCTCAAAGGGAAGTGGGAGAAGCCAGCTCCTTTAGGCAGCTCACAAGTCAGCCAGAAGATAAAACCGATAAGAAACAATTAATAAACACTGTGTACGGTTGTCTTTAAGAGAGGGCTAGAATGCTCAGTAAAGATTAAATGTGCTACTGGAGTTCTTGGGTTTTCTCTTCAGTCCATCCCTAGACTGGCCTTGGCCACAGGTGCATATTTAGTGGGGGCCAAGAGAGATTGGAAAAAGTCGGGGAGCTCAAAGGTCTCAAGGTAAAGTATAGGTTCTTGTCTGAGCAGAACTCCTCTGGAATTAGAGACTGTGCTAAAGAGCAGGGATTCAAGTCAAATGGCCTGCTTTTGAGATGCAGCCCCACCTCCATATTCCTTCTCAGCAATATGGAAACCATCCTACCTGTAGGACAACATTTTCATCCAGATCAAATAAAGAATTATGTAAAAATAAAAACACTTTAGAATTGACCAAACATACAATAATATCTTACATTTGTATACACTAATAAGGTCTTTGATTCTTGAAGATGCCAGATTGAGGTAGGGCAGATTGAAGGAAGGCTATATTCTTTAGAATAGAAGAATACCTCCCCATGAAAATAAGTTTGAGAGCTCTCTGCCTTCTAGTTTAGACCAGTAAAACTATCAGTGCCTCCTCCACAAATTCTGTTGGTGTTTAAAATGAAAAAAAAAAAAAAAAGAAATATGGTATAATCTGTTGGGTAGCAAAAAGATAAGGGAATGGGGATTGGGAGGTAAAGGTGATTAAACTAGAAGTCAGAGAATGGGGAGAAGAAGAAAAGGGAGTTTAATGACAACAAACTCTACCTGTTGTCTGCCTTTGGTACCAGAACTATAACTAAGGCAGGGCTGTAACAAGGGTGGGGCACCTAGGCCTTACTCCTAAGTACTACATTTAGAGGGCGTTCACAATGTTAATAGTCCTTCAGTAGCAGAAAAATAACAGAATTTAGCATTCAGTTAACAGGAATAATTAAGTAAAATAGTGATGATCCAGGATTGGAGCTGGGCAAATGTTGTCCCAAGCCTCAAAAGACAGGAGTCCACAGACAGATGAGCCTGATATAATTTCTCAAATCTTGAAAGTCAGAAGAAGAATATAGATAGATTAGCTTCATATCATTTCCTGGTAAAATTCTCAAATGAATGTGAAAGGGATGATCTGTGAGTACTTAGAGAATCACTGATTATTATGAGGCATCATGGGTTCATTAAGAACAAGTCATGCCAGACTAAATTCATTTCCTTTGACTATGTTACTAGACTAAGTAGTCTGTGAAAATGTCATAGACATAAAAAAAATCTAGATTTCAGCAATGCCTTTGACAATGTGATCTCGTCCAAGATGGTTGTGAATAAGATGGAAAGATATGGCCCAGATAATAGCACAATTATGTAGACTCACATTTGATTGAATGATTAAGCCCAATAAATGATGATTGATGTATCAGTGTCAACCTGGAAGGAGGTCTCTAATTGACTATTATAGAATTCTGTCCTTGGCCTTATTTTATTAGACAAAAAGTAATCTCACCAAGTCTTTCAATAGCAGGAATCTTGGAGATATAACTCATAAAATGGGTGGCAGAATCAGAATCCAGAAAGACCTTGAGAAGGTAGGGTCCTCAAACCCTTACCAAGGTTGGTTGGGTAAGGCTACAAACAATGTTGTATCACAGGTACAGCCTTCATCTATCATGAAAAAGCTTTATCATCACAGGCAATGCATAGTACTGGAAAACCAATCCTAGCCAATAAGGTTAAATAAGCTTGGTCATAGCATACAAAAGTCCCAGAAGGGACTTGGGAAGAGAAAAAGAACTGATATACGTGGCAACCCAAGACCCCCTTTAAAAAAAAAAAGCTGACATTGCAGAGAAGACACACAGTAACCCACCCATGGGGAAGTCTCTAGGGAAGCCCCACAAAGTCTCCATAATCATCCCAAGCCCCAGAGACTGATGGGGGTCTAAGTCATCTTCCCAAGGCAACTGGAAAGACAACAAGGCTCCACAGTAGAAGCCAGCTCTTTAACTACTGGTGAGGAAACTCTGCTTCTCCTCCTCCTCCTTTTCCTCTTTCTTCTCTTTCTCCCCCTCCTCCTCTTCTTCCTTCTTCTCCTTCCTCCTCCTTCTTCTCCTTCCTCCTCCTCCTCCCCCCTCTCTTTCTCCTCCTCCTCCTCTTCCATAAATCTCCAGCTGGACTGGATGTCCCTATGTGCCCACAATGGGAGCAAAACTTTGGCTCAGCTGCTCAGGGCTCCGTACTGCTCCATAGAAATGCTGCCAGCCTCACAGTCCCCCTGCTGCCTCTGTACTGAATACTAACAGATGGGCTAGAACTTACTAGGGACAAACATAAGTCCTCTACTCGGTAAAAAAAATCAACAGCGCAAGTACAGAGCAGGCTCGATTTAACAGGAATTCTGAAAGGGATCTGGGGGTATCACCGGATTAGGACACTGGATCAACGAAGAATGCATTGAATTTGGAGTCAGAGAGACCTCAGCTCAAATTTGACCTCTGCCCCCTCGCTGGCTCCGTGACCTTGGGGAAACTGCTTAATTTCTTTGGGTCACCATTTATCTCATCTGTAAAATGGGGAGGTTGAATGACATGCCCCTAAGTTTCTTTCCAGTTCTAAACCTAGGATCTTAAGTGCCATATGAGTCACCATTATGATGTCACTGCCAAAGAAAAAAAAAGCAAAGGTTATTTTAGGTTGCATTTACAGTAAAAAGCCCACACGGAAGGAGTGTGGTGATAGACCTCTCCATAATCTGCCCTGAGCACAGCGAGGGTACTGCGTTTTGATGTGGCCACCATATTTTTAAATGGGCATTGACCCTCTGAAGGGAACAGAATGGTCAGGCCACTCAAAACTACATCATAAAATCCACCCAATGATCTAATTTAATAAATGTTTTAGCCTTAAGGAGAGACAGAATGGCAGCAGATTGAAAACCAGCCACAAAGCCAAGAACTAGGTTCCAGTCTAACTCCCTGCTATGTGACCCTGGGTAAGTGAATTAAATGCTCTGTGCTCTAAGGCTCTAAGCTACAGAGAAGGTGCTGACACTCACTGGAAAAGGAAGCTAACCCAGGGGTTACATACGCATGAAACCACAGGGCTGGTCCCTAATTCTGTTCTTGTTTTTTCTTTTTTTTACCTAGAGAAGACTTAACTGGGGCATGTTTCCTGCTTTAAATATTTGGAGCCAATCATATGGAAGAAGGGTTAGATTGGTTTTGTTTAACTGAAGGAGATAAAACTAAGAACAATGAACAAAAGTTAGAGGAAGGCAGAGTTGGGCTCTATGTGAGGAAAAACTTCTCAAAAATAATTTGAAAGATCCAAAAGGAAAATGGATTGTGTTGGCAAGTAGTAAATTCCCTTTCACTGAAAATCTCCAAGGGGAGGCTGGGTAATGGCTTTAGGGAGAGGTATAAGGGGAGTCTCATGTTTGAATGCCTGAGGAGCTTCTGAGGTCCTTTCCAGTGCAGAAGAATTCTAGTGTTGGAAGTTAGTCCGAACATCATCTAAGGATCTCTGTGGAATCAGGAATCCACCCTCCAGGTCTAAGCTTCTCTAATTCAATTCTACTCAGCTTCTTCTTCCACCTCATTATGCATAACCCTTAACCCCAAGACACTTTTCTGACTTCTGTTCACTGATCAGCACCTCTCACTCACCACATCTGGAACACAATTCATCCTTCCCTTCCCCAAATAAGAGGCTTTTCATAACTGACCCATTTTTTTAGTGTTGCCACAATTCATCCATGACCCAAGCTTGACACCATATTTTGACTTCTCCCTTTCTCTCCCTTCTTCACTCCAGTCAATGCTTCCTCTCCATTTATCTTTTAAGTCTTCATGCAATATTGGCATAATTGATCTCCCTATTCTCTTCTAGCCCTCAATTCCTCTTCATAGTACCATGAGATTAAGAAGCAGTATAGCTTAGTAAACAGTTTGGAACTTGGAATACAGAACACTTGAATTCAAAGCCTGTGGGTGACTCTCCTTAACTTATGTGACCATGGCCAAGTCACTTAAGTGCTCTGAGACTCAGTCTTCCCATTTATAAAATGGGGAGAAGACTGTGAGTACCCCTCTTATTGGGCTATTGTGAGGCTCAAAAGAAATCAGTTATATAAAGCACTTCATCGAATTTAAAATACTTTGTGGATGTCAGTTTTTATTATTTTCCATGGACATTTCTTGTCCAAATGAACGGGTCCATGAACCAAGTCCAGATTCCTCAGCTTGATGTTCAAGGCCCTCCACAATCAGGTTTCAGCCCATTTTTCCAGCCTCTTTTCTCAGTTTCTTCCTTTTGTATAATCTATTCAGCAGCCAAGCCACAGTCCTTGCTGTGTATACTGCTGACATACCATGTATATCATCTCCTTAGCCTTCAAGTATCTGAAGAGTTACTTAAACTCAAAATTCTTTTTATTTTCCTATATTGGGGACTCACTAAATATCACCCTTGGTGCTCCATCCGTGACACAGTGGATCGAGTGAGGCTGGGAAGACCCAAATTAAACTCTGACCTGAGACATTTACTAACTGTGTGACCCTGGGACTTCTGTTTGCCTCAGTTTCCTCATCTATAAAATGGGGATAATTAGAATAGTACTTACCTTCCAGGAGGGTCATATGAGATGGTGATTTTAAAGCATTTAGCACAGTGTCTGCCACACAGTAAGAACTATGTAAATGTTAGTTATTATTATTTACTAGACACCTGATCAGATGTGCTGCCAAGATGACTCATGTTTATATCAAATTCTGATTCTGTAATAAATCCCATGGTATGAAGAATGAGGTTCTAGCTATCAGGATTTTTCAGTCTCTGATTACAAGGATCCAGGTACATTGTCCAGAGGGAAAGGGATGGGCCTAGGTGTTGCCAAAAGTGCTCTTCTCAGTAGCACAGATCCTCACTGCCAGACCCTACAGGCTTCCAGCAGCTTGTAATATGGTTCACTGCATGAGACTCCCTCCAGGGACTCACACATATATACAATACAGTAGCACACAAAGAAAAAGAGCCACTCTGGTTAGCAGAGTCCCCTGAGCTGCCACACAAAGGCCTCACCTGACTCCCTCCATCTCCCTTTCAGTAACATAGTCAGCTCTGGCTGGTCAGGGCCAGATAAAGTAACACCAGCCCAGAAGCTGTTGCCAGCTTCACTTTTATTAGATGCTAACTACAAGTAGCCTCAGAGGGGAAGAGATCTGTCAACCCAAATGCATACAATTCAGTTCAACAAAGTATTTATTAAACCTTGACTGTATGCAAGATAGCATACCCTGGAGAGAGAATCTCTGTCCCTGAAAAACTTTCATTCACAGGAGGAAGAGAGTCCTAAAAATTAGGGAGATCAGAAACATCTTTCTTTAAGTGATACATGAGCTGCTCTTTGAAGGAAACTAAAGATCCCTAGAGTTGGAAGGAAAGGAAAAATGCACTCCAGGGAAAGGGCACTGCCTCTGCCAAGATAAAAAGGTGCAAGATGAAATGCCAAGTTTGGAGAACAGTTTGATTGGAATATAGTATACATGAAAAGAAGGAATGCTGGTGAATGTTTCTCAACCAGCTCTCTACCCTTAAAAACGAGTACATGTGACCCACTTTTAAACTTAAACAGTGTTATTAACATTTTCTCCATCAATTTCTTAAGTCTAGACCAGAGGTGTCAACTGTAAGCCATATGGTGAACCAGATTAAAGTGTAATTTGGAAATATTTAACAAAATAAATAAAAATACAATAAAACATAGATAACATTCTCTTTTAAAAGTCAACAAATGGGGGAACTGATTAGCAATCCGTTTTCTACTTGAGTTTGACACCACTTGCCTAGACAATCAACAGAACAATAAATCAAACCCCAATCAGTTAGGGTTTGCCAATTTAAGCTCAAACTGAAAATTTAACAATTGGCTTTTGAGCTGGTTTGAGTTGGTTCCAGCACACTCCTGGAGTAATGTGAAATCAGCCTGGAAAGGTAGGTGGGAGTCAGATTGTAAAGGGATTTAAATGCCAAAGAGAAGTTTGTATCTCATCCTAAGGCAATAGGAACTCACTAATGCTATTTGAGCAAGGGAATGTCATGGATAAACCTGTCCTAGAGAATGATTATCTGGCAGCTGTGTGGAGGAGGAATGGGAAAGGGGACTTCAGGGCTCTTGGCAACATTTGCTGCCTTCCTGCCCCACACATGAGCTGCTCAGCCTTCCCAATTTTGGTTACACTGGTGTGATATTTTTGTTATATATCTGTCTTGAGAGTTTAGCACTAGGACCATCCTTATAAAGTGAAATGAGTTTGGGAGGGTGAGGAGAGTGAAGAGGGAAATGCCTTGCTTTTCAATCATTGTTGTTGTGTGGTTGTTGTTGTCTTTTAAAAAATTCTCTTAATCAGATGCAAAGCCAGAGAGGACCTGGGGTGGAAGGTCGGTGCGGAGGTGGGGTTGGGACCAACAACAGGAGAAAAACCACAACACTCTTGAACAATAGCAAAATAGCAGGCTGTGTTACCTGTGTAGTCTCCTGGAAAACTTCCTGCTGGCTATAGATTCCATTTGCATCCCTTTTCCTATGGAAACATATATTTCCAAGGCTGACTTTGCACTGGAAGACAATCAGAGGTTCTGTTGTGCTTCAGGAAACAAAAGAGAGAAAGGGCAAATGGAAAAGCCGTTAGCAGTGGATACACACTTGATTAGCACATGTTCTAATGGAAACATAACTTGGAAATAAATTCAGAGTGAACAATGGGCACTGGTCCCTTGGGCATCTGTTGGCTAAAATCCTCCAGTAGGAAGGCAATATGGTATAGTAGATCAGAGGGGCAAATATTTAGAACTAGAAAGGCCCTCAGAAATCATCTCTTCCAATAGCCTTAGTTTGTAAATAAAGAAATTGAAGCCCATTTGGGCGGGTTTCACCCAATGGATGGCACAATAAAATTTTAAGGTCATCTGTCCACCCCCCTATTTTTATGCAGGAAGATATTAAAGCAGAGGGAGGTTGCAGCATTACATTAGCTAGTAAGTGGACAAGCTGGGATTTCAATCCAGGTCCTCTGATACCCAAATCAGGGTTCTTTCAGCTTCACTAGCCACTCATTAGCTCTGTAACCTTGGATAAGTGTATTTACCTCCCTAAACCTGTACTCATTTTTAACATGAGAGGGTGAGGGGCAGCTAGGTAGCACAGTGGATAGAGTTCAGGCTCTGGAGTCAAAAGGACTAGCATTCAAATTGACCTCAGACACTTACTATCTGTCTGACGTTGGGCAAGTCAGTTCATCTCTATTTTCCTTGGACTCAGAATGAGAAAGACCTGAGTTCAAATTTGATCTCAGACATTTAGCAGCTGTGTGGCCCTGGGCAAGTCACTTAACCCTGTTGGAGTCAGTTTCTTCATCTGTAAAATGAACAAGCCACTCCAGTATCTTTGCCAAGGAAAACACCTTAGACAGCACTGGCATACTATGGTCCATGGGGTCATGAAGAGTTGGACACAACTGAACAACGATGACAGCCTAAACTACCCCTTGTGACTCAGATGGCTACAACCCTACACCTTAACCCCAAAACACAGCATATCAAAGATGAATTCTAATAGATTCTGAAGGTAGGGGTGGCTAAGTGGCGAAGTGAGTAAGAGTGCCGGCCTCAGAGTTGGGATGACCCGAGATCAGATCTGGCCTCAGAAAATGAGCACCCACGCATAAATAATGACTAGCAGTGTAACCTTGAGCAAGTTACTTAACCCCAATCGCTTTAAAAAAATAATAATAATAAAAATTTAAAAAATAGATTCTGAAGGTTAAAAGAATTTTGGGGTTTTTTAAGTCCAACATCTTAGGATAAGTTGCATGGAAACAGTCAATCTTAAAGCCTAAAATAGAGAGAAAGAAACAACAAAAAAAATGGGGGAACGCCAAAGGGTGAGATTGTATTATAAATTCTCAAGAACTGTCATGTATAGGGGGAGGGGACAAGCGATTATTAAGTGGCTACTATGTGCCAGCCACTGTGCTAAGTACTTTGCAAATATCTGAGACTCCCCCCAAACCCTGTAAGGTAGGTGCCATTACAATTCCCATTTTACAGTTAAGGAAACTGAGGAAGACAGAGGTTAAGTAATGTGCTCAGAGTCACCTAGCTCTGTGATGCCAGACTGGACCTCCGATCTTCCAGACTTCAGGTCTGGCACTTTTTTTTTAAACTATATTTACTGCTGCCTCTTAAGAGGCAGTTAGATAGGGGCAGCTAGGTAGTGCAGTGAATAGAGCTCTGGCCCTGGAGTCAGGAGGACCTGAGTTCAAATCCAGCCTAAGACACTTAACACTTGCTAGCTGTGTGACCTTGGGCAAGTCACTTAACCCTAATTGCCCTGCCTCCCCCCCCCCCAAAAAAAAGGGGAAAAAAGCAGTTAGATGGCACAATGGATAGAACACTGGACTTAGAATTAGAAATTCTGAGTTCAAATCCAGCCTCAGATACTAGTTGTGTGATCCTAGACAAGTCATTTAACCTTTGTTTGCCTAGGAGTCAGCTAGATGGCACAGTGAATAGAGCATTAGACTTAGAATCAGGAAACCCTGAGGTCAAATTCTGCCTCAGATAATTACTAGTTAGCTATATGACTTTGGGTAAGTCTTTTAACTAGTTTCCTCTGTAAATAATGGAGATAACCATTATACCTACCTTCTGGCTTGTTGTGAGAATCAAATAAAATATATTTGCAAAGTGTTTTGTAAACCTTAAAGTGCTATGTGAATGTCAGTGATTATTAATAAAATAATTATTAAAATAGTTACATTGCACTTACTATGTACCAGGCAATGTGCTAAGTGCTTTACAATTTATATTTGTTTATAATAACTCATTACTATTATTATGGTACTGAAACCCCATCCAGTGACTCCATTTTTTCCAGAAACCATAAAGACAGAAAACCTGCATTGCTACCATACACTAGCCTATAGATAAATAGTCTTATTTGGAAGAAGCAAGACAGCTAAAAGTAGATCTTTGTAGTGAAAGCTATGGAAAATTGTACATTGTAAGTGCTATGTAACCATGTGATTACATTCAGCCTGTTAGGGGGCAGAGTTTACTTTCAAAGCAAGGAAGGTCTTCAAACTACCCCCTAGGTCTATTAAGGGGCAGGGAAGATCTTCAAATTCCCATTCTCCTTACAACATGTAACTAGGGAAAAATAAAATACTAAGAATATTAATAAAATACTTAATAAAAATAATTTACTTAAAAAAAAAACTTGGGTCTTAGATTTGGAGTATAGCATTCCTTCCACCACATCTCACTAATATCTACCTCCTACCCATCCCGAAGAAAAGGAAGCACATAGGGACAGGTCAGAGTAATAGTGACAGTGAGGTGGTATAGTGGGTAGAGGGTCAGTCCTGGAGTCAAGAAGATCTAAGATCAAATCTGGCCTCAATTTTCCTCATCTATAAAATAGAGGTAATAATAGCATCTACCTCCTATGGGTATTGTGCGTATAAAATATTTGCTAAGTGCTTTGCAAAACTCAAAATGTGACATAAATGCCATTTTAATTGTATTATTGTTATTATTAAAAATAGAAACAGGTAATCCTAAATCTTCATTATAATCATTTGTTTTAAGTTCTTCCACCAAACCTTCCCAAAGCTATTCATTAACCAATATGATTTGAGCTCCTCTCCCTCTCTTTTCCATTTAAAACTTTCTAGCTCCTTTGGAATTAATAAGTAATAAAATGGATCAAAAGTAGACATTCATGGAAAGAATGGAATCACAGCACAATTCACAAACTGGAAATGAAGCCCTCCAGGAGCCAAAGTGCTACAGCCTAGGGCTGTAGCATGAGGATGATTTAGAGCTAGAAGACATGAGTTCAAATCCTGACTCTGCTTTATCTGTTTCACTTTGGGCAAGTCATTCCATTCCATTCTTTGGGCTTCATTTTCCCATGTGTAAAATCAAGGGGTTAAATACTATCATCTCTAAGGTCCTGCTGCCCTATATCCTGTGTGTTCCATATGTGTGCCTAGAGTGTCTAGAGCCAGTCTGCTAGTGTCTGCTACCTGTGACAAGAAAGCAAGACTTAGGAATATACAACCCAGAATTCAGGAGAACGTTACCAGCATATGGTAAAATTTCAATATATGCAGAAACCAGCCAAAGAAATTAAAATATTAAGTGGCAGGGGACTTGCTTCAGTTCCTCTCCCAACATGAAAAACTTGGCACGGGAGCTTCTGTGCTAGAAAAGTGAGTAATAGCGATTCTGCCTGCTAACATCGGGGTACCCTATGTAATATGAATCTTTCCCTGTTGATTCTTAGTGTTGGTTGGGTCTGAGGGTTGGGGGGAGGGGAAGAGCTAAGAGGAAAGGAGAAGAAAGGAATCCAAGGAAATATATTTTCCTTTAATTAGGATGTTAAACACCCAAGCAAAGTAAATACTATAAGACAAGGTTTAGAGGAGTCCTTCAAGATAGAGAACAAACTAAGGCTTTTGATATCAAGCTGCTCTGAAGTCCCAAAGAGAGAGTCTGACCCCAAGAGAGAATTTCAGGATGATTCAGAAAGAAGCATTCTCATTTAGTTTGGAGATAAAAACCAGGCGGAATGACAATTAGCATTTGAGAAATAATGAGAGAAGCAATAAGTCAGTGGTCAAAGAATATGAACAGATTGGTTTCAATAGAAGGGACACAAATTGTTAGTGATCACTTAAAATGCTAAACCTCTCTAATCTCCAAAGTGGTTCAGTTGTTTCAGTCCTGTCTAATTCTTCATGATCCCATTTGGGGTTTTCTTGGCAAAGATACTGGAGTGGTTTGCCATTTCCTTCTCCAGCTCCTTTTAGATGAGGAAATTTAGGGAAACAAGCTTAGGTGACTTGCCCAGAGTCACACTTCTAATAAGTGTCTAAGGCCAGGTTTGAATTCAGGAGAGGTAGGTGGAACAATGGATAAAACGATGAGTTCAATTCTGGCCTCAGACACTTACGCTGTGTGACCCTGGGCTAGTCACTTAACCTTGTTTGCCCCAGTTCCTCATTGTAAAGTAAGCTGGAAAAGAAAATGACAAACCACTCAAGGAACTTTGCCAAGAACACCCCAAATGGGTTTACAAAGAGTGAGAAACAACTGAACAGCAACAACAAAACAACCCAACAGCAAAGTAAGAATAATTCCTCTATCACTGATGGAATTATAGGGTGTTGGTCATTGGATTAAGACAACTGGTGAACATAGGGAATTGCTAATGATTGCCTGAGAGTATCAATTATGCCTTCTGTGGCCTAGATCGGGGTAGGGAACTGGCCCTTTCCCTGAATCTAGATCCTGTAAAGATTTGTTCTATGAAGTTTGACTTCAGTCAAAAGGCCGCACTTGAGGACCTAGAGAGCCACCTGTGGCCTCAAGGCCATAGGTTCCCCACTCCTGGCCTAGATAACAAGGCTGGTCCTGTTCTAAGGTATGCCCTGGGTTGGCTCTTCACCTCTGCCTTTATACTTCCATACCTGTTCTCTCCTTCCTTCCTCAGTGCCAATAATATCTAATAGTCCATGGCAGTGTCCAGTGGAACAGAGAGGCCAGCTGCAGGGTTAAGTAGCAGTCAGAGAGAAGAGGATCTAGAGCCTAGGACCGTGACCCTGCTTCTTAGGCCTCAGATAAGAGACCCCTGAGGGTTAGAAGGACAGAACCAATGGATTTTCTATCCAATAACACAGATGAAGTTCCTCCCTTCTTACCTTGCCTGCTCCCCACAATCCTACTTTCTAGTTCAAAAGCTGTAACCAAATCCATGACCGTCCATCCTCATAAGTTCATTAATTCCTTCATTCTAGTATGAAAGGGTTGACTGGGCCACTGAGAGGCTAATGGACTTTCCTAAGTGTCACATAGCTAGCATAAAGTGGGACTTCTATCTAGTATGACTGCCTTTAAGATAGGTTTCCTTTATTCAAATCCGGCCTCAGACACTTAACACTTACTAGCCATGTGACCTTGGGCAAGTCACTTAACCCCAATTGCCCTCCAAAAAGCAAAAAAAATGTTTTTTAAAGATAGGTTTCCTTTATAGTTTGCCAAGCTGCCTCTCATCATCCCTGTTTTCTGATGATAAAAATGGAGGTCACTGTCTGGGTCATATTCCTTATTGACACTTACTTGATCTCCAATGAAAACTTTACATTGGTAGGTGTGTGCTTGTTAACAGGAATACTGTATGTGTAACTTCCAGATCTGAATATGGAAAAGTAGAAAACAAAACCAAAAATACATCAAAACACGCAGGGGTAGTTTCCAAAGATTCCTTATGACTAATTATATGCTAATTTTTAAAATGCTGGACTGAGTCCCATTTTTTAATATCATCCATTGTTATACGCCCCAGAAACATGCCTGCGGGGTGTTTGCAAAAGCATTTCCTTTAGTCCCAACACAATGTATATCAGCAGAGTGAGTGGTACATTATAACTCAAAATAAAGATAATGGAAAAGCAAATTTTCAGCCCAAATGTACAGGACCAAATAACAGGAAATTATTTCATTATCTCCAAAGGACTTAGAGATTCTCCAAGAAAAAATGAAGCAAAGCCTCCAAGTGAACAATCCCACAGGAAAGAAGGGTTAGAAATCAGAGATGCCAGTTCTCACACCATAAATTCACACCCTCCTCCTGTTGAGAAACAGTAACAGGATATACTTACCAGATACTTCCAGAATCTGTTTCCACTGAGATTAGCATACCCATAATTCATGGTTCGGTGTTGGAAAAAATGGAAAAATGGAGTCGCTTGCCAATATGTTTGGGAAGGGCCTCCATCCCTCCCTTCTTTTATGCCATCCCCTTGGACTAGTACAGGTATCCTTTGCTTTGAGGAACAGGTTCAGTTTCACAGTGTTGACCATTAAATACATTTCACTAAAGGAAATTGCATTGTCTCCCTGGGTACCCCAAAAGAAGATGAAAATTCTCAAGAGAACAAGTGGAAAACTTTTGGCAGAGGGGTCTCTGGCCAAATTCTCAAATAGTCTGTTGTCTGTTATTGGCCACCTTTTTAGCCTTATAAGTCTAACCAATTCCTAAGACTATGGGACCACAAATCAAGTTATTCCTCTACTCCCAGCCATGCTACATCTTGGAGAAAAATACATATGACCAAATGTCAGAGGCATTGAGGGAAATTTCAGAAGGTGCCCAAGATACCCAGGAGAGTTGGCAAGCCCAGCCCCTTTCAGTCACTCCTTTTTCTCTAGCACTGTTTTCTAGCTCTGAGATTTTCCCCTTATTATAACTTAGACCAGAGGCATTTCCCCTATACCTAGGGATCCATTAATTTATTTCACCCTTCCTACTTTTCCTTTTGCCTTGACATTTTCAATTTCTAGTGCAATTACTTCTAATTCTACACTTTGCCAATGTGTCATCATCTAATATGGCAACTCTCATAGTAATTCCCTCTTCAAAGACAAGATAGCCTATATTTTGGGGGTTAGGGCCCATTTGCTATATGGCATATATGTATATATGTATGAAAACATGTGCATATGCAAACATATATGTGCATAGATATAGATAAACATGCACATGTACATAGGACCAGACTTATGATTTCACTGGTATAGAGAACTCTCGGTGAAGAACTTTTCTGTACCAATGCAGATCATTACCCTCTCTGTGACTTAAAGCCTTAGAAATATATACGTTAATGATTAATCTTTAATGATTTTATAATACATAATTAACATCCATATTAATAATTTTGCAAAAATTTGATATATAAATAATCACATGTTAGCATAACTATAGTGTATATTATTATATTTATATAATTAGTATATATATTATATTTATATAATGTATATATTTATATATGGTTTATGATTATATACTCATTAATATATGAGTAACACTAGTTAAACTTCATATTTTCTAGAGTTTTTTTAAGTACATTTTTGTAGTCTCTTCATAATCATCCTCAGTTTCCCAGGGTGACATAAAACCTAGCTTATTTTGATAAAGTCAACAAGCATTGATTTAGTAGCTACTATATGCAAGGTACTAAACTAGGTGCTGGACGTGCAAGACCAAAATGAAACAATCCCTGTCCTCAAGAAGGTTAAATTATTTTTTTTGCTTTCTTTTGGAGGGGCAATGGGGGTTAAGTGACTTGCCCAAGGTCACATGAAGAAGGTTAAATTCTGCTAAAGAAAAACAGACCATACACAGATACTTATATACAAGTGCAAGGAAATTACATTAAAGTCATCTCAAGGGTTTGTTGTTACAACCAGGGAGACAGAGAAAGGCTTTCTGTAGGAAGTCATATCTGAGCTGTGTTTTAAAGGAAGATGGGGATTCTACATGAAAAGGGATGGCATTCCTAGGGGTTGGTCTGTGCATGGAGAGAGAATAGGGAGAGGAGATGGCCAATATGATGAGTAGCAAATAGGGCAGTTTACTTCAAATGGGATGTACACAATGGGAAAAAAAAAATGATATCAGCTTAGAAAGTAGGTTGGGATCAGATTGTGAAGGGGTTTAAAAGACAGACAGAGGAATTTGCATTTTATTCTGGAAGTCATAGGAAGCCACAGAAACTTCTTGAGTAAAGGGATAGGGCCAGAATGGACCTTCAAGGAATACCAGTTTAAAGAATGTATTCAGGAGGGGAGTTTCCAAAGGTATAGAGACCAATTAGGAGACATGTGTGTGTGTGTGTGTGTGTGTGTGTGTGTGTGTGTATGACAACACAGAGAGAGAGTGTGTGTGTGTATGTGTGTGTGTTTGGTAAAGACATTTGGAAATCCAGCCTGAAAAGTTGGAACCTAAACTTCATTAATTCTGTGAGTTTGAAAGTTTTTATGTTAAATTAAAAGTTTCACCTGTCAAATAGAATCACTCCCAAGACTTACATTGTAATAAAAAGGAAAACATTTTAGCCAAAAGCACATCATGGCCAATGCATACTCTCCATACAGTCAGATAACACATTTTCTATTGAGTGCACTAAGTAAAATAATTGGAAACAAGATAAATGGAGAAGGGTTCAAATAAATAGAAGGTCTCACTGCCCTTTCAATTGAAAAAGAGCTGAACCATCAGGAAAAAAAGGTAAAGAGAAAAAAGTGATAGCAAGCTGAGAAAAAAAATCAGATTGTGTATAAATAATAATTTTAACAGCAATTGAAAAATGCACTTTCCTCCCCCTCAGTCTGCTGCTTTGTGCCTTCAATTTCCTGATGCAAACAGCTACCACCTATATCATCAGTGGGATATTGGCAATATGGTGTAAGTTGTAGGGAAAGATTCAGCTGCTAGATAAAAAAAAAATTTTTTTTTTGCAGCTGCTGGATTTTTTTCCTCCCAACAGAAAAACTAAAATAGGCTATTTCAGCTATTAAAATAATGATCTCCCTTGTTATTAAAATATTTCAATGCTAGCCCCCTCATAACTCTGAGCCATCACTAACAATGTCTTTGCTGTCTGTAAAATTAATTAGTAAACCTGCTGGGCAGAGACCACATTTTATTCTCAGCTCTTTGTTGTTTGCACTCAGATGGTCAAAGCAAACAACAGGCCTTTCAGAAATGCCTCTGGACTGCAACACGAGAATTTCTTGCTAAACTTGGGGGGGGGGGGGGTAGAAGGGAAGACTCAGGCCTATGGGTTATTGAGAATTTCTTATCTGCTGCCTGTCATTACATTCTAGGAAATGGGTTTGCAATTAAGAAGCAACACGAGCACAGACTGGTTTTAACAGGCACCTCTCCCTCTCTTTTTTGCAAAAATCATCAGCTCCTTTGCAAAATTAAAAAAGGAAGTAGGGAAGGAAGGAAAGGGAAAAGAAAATAAGGGAGGGGGGCGGCTGGGTGGCACAGTAAATAGAGCACTGGCCCTGGAGTCAGGAAGACCTGAGTCAGACACTTAACACACAAAAAACTAGCTGTGTGACCTTGGGCAAGTCGCTTAACCCCAACTGCCCTCCCAAAAAAAGGCAAAAAAATAAAGGAAAGAAGGAAGGAAGGGAGGAAGGGAGGGAGGGAGGGAGAGAAAAAGAAAGAAAAGAAGAAAAAAGAAAAGGAAGGAAGATAGAAGGAATGGAGGAAGAAAGGAAGGAGTGGAGGAAGGAAGGGAGGAAGGGACAGAAGAAGGAAAAGGAAGGGAGAAAAAGAAGGAAATGAAGGAAGGAAAGAAAGAAAAATCAATCATCAAAGAAAGAAAAAAAGTCATAGTATTGGACAAACTGATGTGAGGAAATGGGATGAGAAGTAAAAGCTTACCCACCCACACTGGAGACTTTTACTGCAGTAACGGTGGTCAATTTTGTGCTGAATTTCCATAATCTGAATGGAACTGATGGTTGTATCAATCCCTAAAAGCAAGAAAAAACGAGAGTATGAACCAAGGCTTTTAGGAAGGAGCTTGAATTTCTACCTTCCTCCCGCTCTCTACTCCATTTCCAGAGACAATAAATTGAAAAGCAGGAGTTTCCAAGACAGATTTCCTTTATGCATTAAAATAAAGAGTAAGGGTCCCTTTGTCACAGTGGGTAAAAGCACTATACTCAAAACTCCAGGACTTAATAACCACAATCTTTTTTTTATATCCCTGATGATTTTCTTGATAAGGGATACTCTATCAATGCAAATCAGCAACTCTTCTTAGAACAGGGATTCATAACCTGCTATGTGTGAACTTTTTAAAATCAATATTCCAAGAACTGTATTTCAATATAATTGGTTTCCTTTGAAATCCTATGCATTTTGGGGATCTTAAAGCATTCTTAGGAGAGGTTCACAGGCTTTCCCAGATTACCAAAGAGGTCCA
Source organism: Gymnobelideus leadbeateri (assembly GCA_011680675.1). NCBI lineage: Eukaryota > Metazoa > Chordata > Mammalia > Diprotodontia > Petauridae > Gymnobelideus > Gymnobelideus leadbeateri. The sequence goes on along the minus strand of WOXC01005098.1, from coordinate 297,915 downwards.
TACCTCCAAAAGGGTTAAGACTGAATTTCAGTCCTAGAGAGTTGCCTGGGTAACCAAGAAATTAAGTGACTTATCCAGGGTCAACCAATAGGTGTCAGAGACAGGCCCTGAACCCAAGTCCTCTTCACTTCAAGGCCCAACTCTATCCATTGTCCCACGTTGGCTTTCATAACCATAACATCCTTTCATCTCTGTCCAGGACATATGGTTCCTACTGGATTCACAAGGTCCATAGATTGAAACACTTACTAAGACTGTGAGGAAGGTGCTGTGCCCTGAACATTTATGCAAATTTGAAAATAAATATTATTAAGAATTTGGTGAAGGCAGTGAGTAGAGCGTCGGCCCTGGAGTCACAAGGACCTGAGTTCGGATCCGGCCTCAGACACTTAACACACACAAACAAAAACCTAGCCATGTGACCTTAGGCAAGTTACTTAACCCCAATTGCCCTCCAAAAAGCAAAAAAAAAAAAAAAATTTGGTGAAGGAACTAGAAGTGGGTAAGGAATAAAAGAAAGCAATGATTTTCCAATTCATCCCAAATAAACAATGTTTTTTTCCCAGAAATCCAAGGATTTTTAAGGTTTCTAAGGCTTCACTAATGCCTGGGCTTATATTAAATATGGTACCAGATATGTAGTTGTACTAACAGCCTTCTAGACCTATTTTTGGCCCTAATATAAAGGAAGGTTATTAAAATATATTTTCCCAGACAAAGAGTAATGTACCCAACTTACTTCGACATTTACACAGACTCTTAAACTTCTCATTGGGTATGACAACTTAAAACATTTTGTTTGTACATAAGGACTTACAGTCACTTCCCCAGTCAGCTTTAGTTAATGAATCTTGTCCTGAGATTGCTTTGCTTCTGTGTCCTGGAATAGAAAGAAATTAGTTCTCAACACTCAAATCACTTCCAATGTGTCACATACAAAGAAAACTCAGTGTTGGGTTCTGTTTGGGCTCTCCTTAAACTTTTCTGCTAAACGGATCGGCTGAATCTCTTCATCCACCATCTAGAGAGAACCAGAAATAGGCCCCTTAGTTTATTTCTGAAAGGGAAATTTTTAAACTCTCATGAAGGCCCAGAGCCAGAATAAGGGAACACATCATATCCCTGCCACCTAGCTTATAGTGATTGGTTGTGGTCTATTCTCAAAGAGGACCAAAAGGACATCACTATGTTGGAGTCAAGATGCAGTATGTCTGACTGTGCCTGATAAGATCAATCAGCATATGTAGGCACTTAATAAATGCTTGCTAATTGATTGGTTAGACTCTCCTACCAAAGTATTCTCTATAAAGCAGAGTCCAGGGAACCTTGGACTCTGAAACCTTGAGGTAGGTTTGTCCAAGCTCTTGTTATCATCCCAGTTTTTCCCTAGGTTCTATTTTCCTCATTCTTAGTGTCTGGATCAAGGAAATTCAATGGGAAAATACAAATAAATCATTATCCTGATGGCACAATGATTAATCTTTTCACATGAAAATAGACAGTAGAGGGCTTCCATCTGGAGGAAAGAGAAAGGAAGAAGATTCCAATCTCTGATTTCATTGAAAGGAACTCACAGTGAGAAAACACCCTTCACCAATGCATATAGACATTGCTTCTGCAACTTAGGTTTTTTGTTTTTTTGTTTTTGGTTTGTTTTGGTTTTTTGCTTTTTGGAGGGGCAATTGGGGTTAAGTGACTTGCCCAAGGTCACATGGCTAGTTTTTTGTGTTAAGTGTCTGAGGCCGGATTTGAACTCAGGTTCTCCTGACTCCAGGGCTGGTGCTCTATTTACTGCAGCACCTAACTGCCCCTGCAACTTAGTTTTTTTAAGACAATTATTTGGGGACATTGAGAGGTTAAGGCACCTGCCCAGGATCACACAGCCAGTAATTATGTCAGAAATGGAACTTGAACCCAAAGGCCTCTTGAATCTCTGTCTTGCTGTCTTTCCACTGCCTCTTTAGTAGTCTAAATTGGAGGGAATAAATAAGCAAATGAATAATGAGGCTAACCAGGCATCAGAATGGGGGGGACAATGGAAGGAGATTAGTAATTTTATAATTTTTTTTGGCAAAGTTATCAAAGATTGTGCTGAAATAGAGGCAGCATGGGTTGCCATAGTGTTGACTTGGGGTCAGGAAAACTAAGATGAAATTCTACTTCATCTATGTATTAACTGTGTGACCATGAAGAAATCACCCCCGAGCTTCAGTTCTCTTATCTTTAAGATAGGCATAAGATGTTTGTACAACTTCACAGAGATGTTGTGAAAGAAGAGGCCTGTGAATGTCAGTCATTATCATTGAAGTTGTTTGTTACTATCAAGGTTTCTGTTGCACTGGGGGTACCCAAGACATTGCCTAGTGATCAGTACATTTCCTTCTCTAGTCAGATATTTCTTCAAAAATATCTTTTCTGAGGATGTCTTTCTTTGGAAATATGTCGATGAATACTCACATTCACCACGTATCTCTCTAATGCCCTTTGGGTCACCCACAGTTTGAATTATATAAGATTCCATTCTTTTTTTTTTTTTTTTTGCTTTTTTAAAGGGAGGAAGGCAAGGTAATTGGAGTTAAGTGACTTGCCCATGGCCACACGGCTTGTAAGTGTTAAGTGTCTGAGGCCAGATTTGAACTCAGGTTCTTCTAATTCCAGGGCCAGTACTCTATTCACTGAGCCACCTAGCTGCCCCTTGTGCCACCTAGCCGCCCCGAGATTTCATTCTTTATAGTTATATAGAATCACCATTCACATATTAATGTCAAAAATGTCTTAATCCTTTTAGAGAGGTTATATCATTCAGTAACGCAGTTGGTCAATAGACATTTATTAAGTTTCTACTGTATACCAGAATAGGTACAAAGACATATATTTTTGTACATGGCCATTGGGTGGATTCATTTTGCTTTACTACGATAATCTACTGGAAGGATTTTTTCCCCTTTCTTTCTCTGTTAATTGGGAAATGAGGTTTAGGGCTAGGAAGATGTTAGAAATAGTGACACCAAGAAAAAAGGGCCACAGAAACAAAAGGCACAGATGAGAATAAAAGGCAACACTGACAAGCAGGACTGTTTTGAAAGTCATGTGCGGAATTTATTATATGTTTTTTTTAAAAATTCATTTTGAACTTAAATACATAGACAAAAAAGAACATTTCTATGTACACAGCACAACATAAAAAGAGGATTCACTATAAAATTATAACTTTACATTGTATGCTATATAATTTTTAAAAACTATATAACGAGTTCTACTCATTGTTTCCAAAGCTACTCTACTTTCTACGCTTCCTTCTAATTTTTTAATTCTCTGCTGTGCACTTTTTATATTTTTTTCCCTCCCTCCCCAGCCCACCCTAGAGATGCTACCATTAGATACACACACGTATGTGTGTGTATGTGTGTGTGTGTGTGTGTGTGTGTGTGTGTGTGTGTATAGAACCATACTATACATACTTCTATTTATCAGATCTTTCTCTGGAGTCAGATAGAATCTTCCTTGATAGGTCCTTTTTAGTTAATTTGAGTGTTTATTATGTGCTTTTAAAAAAAGCAAGTACTGTGAAATGGTAATTCATGATTTTATATAGAGCCCTCTCTTTGTGTTTTTCTGTGTGTATGAAAATGCTCTTTAGAATGTTTAAGTTCAGAATAAAAAAAGATAAAATTAGGAGGGGGGGAAGTTGGGTCTTTGTTTCAGGGAGAGAAATTGAGGTTATTAAAAGCACAGTAAAATTTTCTAAATTTAATCAAACCCCATCACCTTCTCCCATTCAATTTTGAGATGAGTTCATTGTATTTCTCCAAGATATTGGTACTTAGGTATTCACTTTACAAGTTGTCTGTTTGGCTCATAGGCATTCTTTATCCACTTGGTCTTTCCTTTAACAATTTGATAATTAGACCAACTCTTTTGAGTGATTATGGATCTCATTTATGAGGCTATGTTAAGTTCTGAGTTTCAAAGTAATTAGCATGAAATCACTAGCATTTAATAGACATCAACATTTAGAAGGAATTCTTCTATGAGGACTTTGTCCTGAACACATTTTGTAACAGTGGGAAACACCTTGAGTGTTTCCTTGAGCATATGCCTCCTGTTTTCTCCTTCACTTGATATTTCTAATCAGAATGTTTTCAGACAGAGATATTGTTGTTTTAACATTTTACACAGATATGTTCAGCTTGGGCCCAGTGGGAAGAAGTAGGATCAATAAGAAATCCCCATATGGAAACAGATTTTAGCTGTGTTTCAGGAAAAGTATATTAACAATCAGAACTGTCTAAAACTAAAACCAAAGGGAAAGAGGCAACAAATGAGAAAAGGGGGTCAGGGAGGGAAGAGAGAGAGCCAGTGAGAACAGAAACACCTGAAAAAAAAAAGGATAAAAGTAATTGAAGGAACATAACATAACATAACAACATCTTCTGCTGTGTTGACAGCAGAAGAGTGAAAAAATCTTAACTTCAGCAAACTCCAATATGAGACACAGATGAAGGAAAATAGAAACCTCTTATAACTTTAAATGTGAGTGGATTAAACAATCCAATAAAATGAAAAAGAGTTTCAGATTGTATAAGAAAACAAATCTACAATCTTCTGTTTACAAGGAACACATTTAAACAACAAATACATACACAAAATAATACTGAGGGGATGGATGAAAATTTACTAGGCATCAAGTGAATCCAAGAAAGCAGAAGTTGCAATCATGCTATCTGACACAGTAAAAGCAAACATTCAAGAAATTAAAAGGGATAAACAAGGAAATTATATTACGCTGAGAGGAACCATAGACAACAAATACCAGTAATAAATTTAAATAATCCAAATGTCTTAGCATCCAGATTCATAAAGGAAATATTATTTGAACTTCAAGAAGACATAATACAATAGTAACAGGAAACTTCAATAATCCACTTTCAGTTTTGGAAGAGTCTAACAGAAAGAAAAAATATGGAACTGAAAATAGAATCAGTTAACTGGAGGGGTAGGGAGTTTCCTATCACTGGAGTGCTTCAAGTAGACACCAGATACTGTACAGGGGAATCTCATCTATGTATGTGTATTGGAACAGATCTTAGAATCATAGAACTGGAAGGGGCCTTAACAACAATATAGTCCAACCCCTTTTGTTTTACATATGAGAAAACTGTGGCCCAGAGATGCTAAGTAATTTTCTCAAGGTATTAAGTAGCAGAATTAGAATTTCAATCCAGGTCCTCTGGCTCCAAATTGAAAACTCTTTCCACCATCCCATATTACCAAATCAAATAATCCCTGAAGTTTCATTTAACTATGAGATCCTGTGACACAACTGGTGGCTGACAATCTCTGAAAATTTCTATTTATAGACATACACATTCTTTCAATGAAAGATTGAAAAATAATGTTTAAAAGTTATTTAACAGAAAAGAGCACTGATTCTTCTCTTTCTTACAATAATACATCTTTTTATGTTGCAGTATTGTCTCATAATTAATTAATATTTAACTCTGTACAATTTTTTCTGCTTAAATAGCTTTTAAACCTCTCAAAGGCATCCGCTGTAAAACCTAGCAAAGTGCCTTGTAAATAATAAGTAATAACAAATGCACCAAAAACCCAACCATGTCATGAGTTGAGAGGCCAAAAGCAAACTTGGGAAATACAAGTCATGGTGGTGCATAGCAGGATCATCATGTGCTCTGAGACCATTATAGTTGTACTGCAAGCCTGGCAAAAATCCTGAAATTCTGGCCAATTAGGCTTTAGCAATACCACTGGTTGGGTTAGTATCTTTAACTAATATGATAAAAGCTTCCAATGAATCTAAGAAATAAATAGGGTGGAATAAATCTGCGGGCTGGTCTAACACAAAATTATCATGATGATTACCTTGATGTAAAAGGCACCCCTTCACATTCTGGTGCCACAAGAAAACAAGTGGTAAATCAGAACAAATCAGAAACGCCAATATTCCTCCTGCTAGAAATGCTTAGATGTAGGTGGTACTAATAGCTAAAGTGGTGGGACCATCCATGCACACAAAATGGTCTGAAGATAGGAATGCTTTTGTTATATTCCAGTATCTGTAATGGAAATGCAGATTTGAAGAGCTTCCCTGCCTCTAGGCCCTTTGATTGGCTCAAGTGACTCTGAGAACCTTCTTTAATTTGAAAGTATACTCTGCCTCCTAATAGGCTGAATGTGGTCACATGGAGCCTGTGGTAGGAGGCTTGGTTTTCAGGAATGACCACACCTTGATGCTGTGTGATTGGGCAGTGGGTCAAGAGGGTGGTTACATTCTCTGAGCCTAGAGATGGCTATATAATCCCTGATTTGAGGCTTTGCTTTGGGGCTCACTTTGACAAGTGTTGTGTGATTTGACCAGATGAGACTCTGGGCAGCCGTTGTTGAGAGTCCCCTGGCTTTGAAAACCCAGATGTTGATGCTTCCCTCTCTGGTAACTGTGATTTTGATATTGATAATGGTTGGACAGTTTGGAAGCCTGTCTGTTTGATCTGTCTGTATACTCTGAAGTTTGGGGTGCTGACCTTTTCCCCTGAACTAAGTAATATATGTTTGTTTGATTAAAGTAAGCTTGTTAACCCATTTTGAGTTGCTTTCCTTTAGAAAAGCAGATCTAAGAACCTGTGTTGGCAGCCACCCTGGGAATGTTGGGGTGCTTGCTGCTACAGTATATTACTATAAGGAGACTGTAGACTGATCTCCCCATTCACAGGTGAGGATTTCCTAATGCTTTTAGCAAATGGTACCCTTAGTTCCAAGATGCACAACAATGTATTACTGGCTAAGAAAGGATAAACATAATAAATAACTTCATTCCTGAGCCTAAATTAGATGAAATAAGAGATGAAATTGATAAGCTACTTAGATTTGAAGAGGAAAAAGATTTTTTAAAAGCTTGAGGCAATAGGAAAGGGAGCCTGCTGGAAAAGCTAATGCCAGGACAGGCAAACAAAAAGGAAACTTCCCAGTATGCTCCTAGAAAGGCCAGGGCAGCTAGAGCAGAAATCACTCATAAGAAAGCCCCCAGGCTGTCCAGAAACCCACAGAATGGATGCAATGGGGAGTAGTAACAATGAATTCATGTGTAGCAATATTTGTAGCAAGGCTCTCCAGGCCCAAGGGCTCTGAAGTTTGTAAAACTCTGTCCTGAGATGCCATTAGAAGTTCCTGAATATCAAAAGAGTTCTGAATCTTAAAGACTGAAGGGCACCTAAAACCTACCAGTACTCTTAGAATAAATATACCCTGGGAGATGGGGGTGATTATGAGAATGCAAGTGACCTAGATAGAGATCAAAGACCAACCACCTTACCCAAAAGCCCAATGGAGTATGGCCCTAGTATAAAGCCCCAATTCTGGAACTAAAGCTGAAGATATGAGTAAACAGAAGAAGGCAATGACCACCTTAAAGAATTATTATAGCTCAGGAAAGACCCAAAAAATCCATCCTGGAAGAAAATGAACTGAAAGCAAAGATGAAAGGAAAAATGAATTTTCTACAAAGACTACATAAATACCTTTAAAAAAGCATAAAATTAAAAAAAAGAAAGAAATGCAAGCTCTAGAGGAAAGAAATAGAAACAGACTAAAACAACTTAGAATAGAAAGTAGATATCCTAAGCCATTTTGTGGACTCTGAAAATAAGAATAAATAAAGCAATTCAATGATTTTAAGAAATTCAAGGTACCCCAAAAGTCTTGGAGTAGTTTTAAGCCTTAATAAAGTTGACCCTGTATATTAAAGCAAAATTTTAAAAACTGAAAAATAGAAGAAAATGTAAGATGCCTGATATCAAAAACAACTGAACTAGAAAACAATTTGACAGAGAATTTAAAAATTATTGGACTTCCCCCAAAAAACAATTTTTTTTGAAAGTCTTGATACTTTATTTCAAGAAATCATAAATGAAAATGGCATAGATCTATTAAAACCAGAGGTCAAACTAAAGAGAGAAAGACTCCACGAATGATCTGAAAGAAACCCCAAAAGGAAAATTGCCAAGAACATCATAGACAAAAGTCAGATTTTCCATGTCAAAGAAAAATGTACCATGAGTATCTAGAACAAAAGACTTCAAGTACCAAGGAACAATCATCAAGATCTAATAAAATTGGGCATCTTCTACAATAAATAAAAGATTCTGGAATGTATTTGGAATATTCCAAAAGGTAAAATATATAGGCCTATCCCTAAAAATACCTTACTGCAAGACTCAATAGTGTCCTCTAGGGAATAATATAGACGTTCAATAGAATATAGGACTTTGAAGCTTTTCTGATGTAAAGACCAGAGCTGAGTAGAAACTTTGAAATACAAACACAAGAGAAAATGAAAGGGAATTTCAAAATTAAAAGGGAAAGTTATTTGAACAACCGGAATGGGCTATATGATGATAAAGTTCCTTGGATGCTAGGCACTGGGGATACAAGCACAAAACATGAAATAATCCAATAACAATAATAACTAGCAAATACCTAGCTAACATAAAGATAGCTAGAATTGTACATCAGAAGTTCACAACTTTTTATGAATTGATAAGTGTTAATACATATCACAAATATAAATATCCTTAAAATATCCTGGAGAATTCAACCAATAAACTATCCTCAAATCAAAATATTATCTGACTGAAGAGCAATTTAATTAGATTGATTGAACTGTGCAGGTGCACAATTGTCTAGACACAACAATAATCCATAAAAACTTAAAGAACAGCATTTTTCAGAGATGTTCCCTACCAAACACTCATAAGCTTACAATTGTATGAAATCAAAGGTTTTCAAAATAGAGAAACCCAGCTATAGTGATCAGAATCACGTGTCATCCTATCTGGGAGTTATACCTAGAATGTTTTTAGTCAGTAGACAAAGGATGAGCTTAGATTGAAATCCTTTGATTCGACGACAAAAGCAGCTATTTTATCTACCTGTGCAAGAGTATGTAGAATATTAATTATAAAAAAAGTTAATAGCAGCTTCCCTATTACTCTCCATCTCATGCCTACTCTCTCTCTAGCTCCTATCCCTCCCTGGGCTCCCTTTACTCTGGTCCTCTGGGCTGCTGAAAAGGGAGCATTCATCATCATTAGCCTAGCCCAGACCCATGTCCCATATTCATACCCCCTTTTTACCCCTTGCTCTGAGGACAGCACTGAAAGCCATACTACAGTAGAGGGGAATGAATATAAAAACTGAGATTTCAGGGAAAATATGTCCCTTCCCTCCCCAGATAAAGAAACATGTGAGGCCAAAGAAACAGAGTAATAGGGTTGTGTTGACAAAAGCCCCTTAGGTTGTGGTACGTAAGATTCTCCTAGGGCAGGGGTGGGGAACCTGCCACCTTGAGGCCACATGTGACCCTCTAGGTCCTCAAGTGTGGCCCTTTGACTGAATCCAAACTTCAAAGGTTACATGTGGCCTCAAGGCTGCAGGTTCTCCACCCTTGTCCTAAGCTTTTCAGAGCCTAGGCTCAGAAAACTACCACAATGCTACTAGGCACACAACATTTGTCCTAGAATTCCACTCACCCTGTGAAATGCCTGACCATAACAATCCTCTCCCCCTTTTAGAATATAAGCTCCTTGAGGGCAGGTACTGTCTTGCTTTTGTTTTTGTATCACCAGGATTGCCTGGTACAACACTTACAAAGTAAGTGGTTATTAATTTTTTTCCCCATGCACACATTCATTCATTCATTTCTCCAAGGCAATTTCTATCTGGCTACCATTGAACATGAAAAGATGAATATATATATTTTTTCTAACAACTTAAATTCACACTTTAAAGTTCAAGGTGCTCTTTCCCTACACTTTCTCACTGGATCTTCCCAACAACCAAAAATGAGGCTCAAAAAGATTAAGTAATTTGCTTATGTCTACCATATAAGTACAAGATGTGATATTTGAACCTTGGTCTTCCCAAAGTCCAATTCTCCATCTACCCTATTCATTACCCTATGCTTCAACAAATGTTACAGGCATACCTCTCCATGCCTATACAGATAGTATCCAGATATTTTGTTAACACTTTACTAAGAATAATCTATTTGAGGCTGTTCCAAAAGATGGAATATTTCCTTTCCCCTGATTTCTCAGACATTCCCAAAACTCCCAAAGCATCCTGGAATTTCTATTTAAAATTCCAGATAAATGATATGTGTTCCTCTTCTGGAGGTAGCAGAGTAATTCAGGAGACAAGCTCTGTGGATAGAACATTGGGCCTGGAGTCAGGAAGACCTGAATTCAAATCCAGTCTCAGACATTCACTAGCTCTGTGACCTTGGGCAAGTCACTTAACTTCTGTTTGCCATAATCAACTGAAGAAGGAAATGGCAAACCATTCCAAGTGTCTTTGCCAAGAAAACCCCGTACAAGGTCATGAAGAGTCAGACACAACTATACAACAACTATTTCTGTTAACATTTAAATTTCATGTTAGAATGCCAATTTGGAGGTAACTATTTCCAGGACAGAGAGAGAACTGAAAGGTCAATTGGAACATACACAAAAAGGGATAAAGTCTGCCTGTCTTGGCTCCTCACTTTACCTTCCTTCAGTCCTACCTTCACAACCATTACCTAGGACTCCTTTTGTATAAGTCAATCCTCTGTGCCTTTCACAGTTGTGGCTTGGGAGAGAATCCTTTACCAAACAAGGGAGAGAGGTGACTATTCAATATATATACAAGCACATATGGTCAATTCTAAGTACATGAAACTAAAGCTTTGGGATGAATGAGATAAAAGGATGCTAAAATAAGGAGGTGGACAGTGTAATTGTATTAAATATATTGGGTAGTGTCCAATATCCATTATATTTAGGGAACTGACAAAAATATAGAAGGCTGAGAGCCATCTCTCAACTTGAAAAGTCAAAGCATATAAGAAATTTTCAAAAGAAGATAAAGAGTTGGTAGGGTTGCAAATTAACAACAACCACATTAAAAAAAAAAAACACTTTCCAAATCACTAATAGGAGATGAGACAGAGGTTTTTATCTCAGTTCTGAGATGCCATCCAATTGGCCAAGATGAAAAATGATGGAAACAGTCTCTGCTAGAATGAACATGGGAACACAGACACACTAATGCATTGTTGGCAGAGTTCCAAAGTGGTCGGTCCATTCTAGAAAGATGGTTTGCAAGAACAATGCATGAACTGTTCAAATCCTTTGACCCTGAGACAGATGATCTCTAAGACAAAAAGAAATGTCCCATATATGCCAAAGTATTCATAGTAGCTCTTTTCATAGTATTAAAGAAGTAAAACCAAGGTTTGTGTTGATTGGGGAGTGTCTAGAGAAACTGTATACTTTGTCTATATTTGTATACTATACAAATGTAACGAAATATTACTGAGCTAATGGAAAGAAACTACTGAGAATTCAGAGAAACATGAAAAGATTTATATGAACTGATGCAGAGTGAAGGAAATACAGCCAGGAAAACAATATATACAATAATCATAGAAATGTAATAGCTAGCACTTAACTAATTATTGATAATATTAATTATTAAATAGCTATAGCACTTTGAGGTTTGCAAAGTGTTTTACACATGTTATCTTATGTAATTCTCACAACAACCTTGTAAGGTAGTGCTATGTTCTTCATTAATTGTTACAAATGAGGACACTGAGACACAGAGAATGACACAGCTGGAGATCATCTAAAGGCAGGATTAAGATTCAGATCTTCCTGACACCAAGACCACTATGCCACCTATCTAATAAAAAGAATACTCAATGAAGTCCAAGGTTATACAATTTTAATGATAAATTTTTGAGGAGCAAGTAAATGTGCATCCCTCCTTTTGCTGGAAAAGTGGGGGATTATGTGTGTGAAATGTTCAGTTATTGAATTAGTTGGCTTTGCTTAACTGCTTTTCCTTGTCATAAAGTAAAAGGTATTTGGGGAGGGGTGGAAAGACAGATAGATAGATCCATAATCTGAAAGCAAAAAGCATCAGCAAAACTTTAAAAATTAAAATAAAAAATAGATGCTCTATGGAAGGAGAGAAGAAAGGAATCAGTCACATGTAGAGGAAGAGAATGATGAAAGAATTTTCCTGAACTGAATTATCCTTGCTCTGTATCCCTTCCACAGCATCCCATATATGCCTTTATTTCTCAGCAACAACAAGGTTTAAGGTAGGGGAGCCTTTTACTGGGTCACTTTTGGCCCAGATCACCTGAATCTCTCAGATAGTTGCGAAAATGCTCTCTCCCCTTCAATACAAGGACAAAAAAGAAACCAAGGTTAATAGTTTAAAGGTTGGCACATAGTAAACACAAAGGTTTCTCCTGTTGTTAACAATATGAAACAACCTCCTTCTGTCATATGGCTTAAAACAGTTTGGTTTAGAGAGAGAAAATAATGGCCCCTTAATTTTATCTTCCATCATTTGTCATAACATAAAGCTCCTTCTGTTGTCATCAATGAAAGGGGATGGGATGAACCCCAGGGAGTTTCCAGGTTGGTTAATGCCATCCAAAGTTCAAGCTAGATTCTCTTTGGTTTTGATATCTTTCTTTTGACTGAACTAACTCCTTGAGTGATTGTGGCCTCCTAGAGCCTTTCCTCCCTCCAGGCAAGGGCTGAAGTAGTTCACAGAAACATCCATTTAGAGCTGGAAGAGCCCTTCGAGACCACTGAACTAAGGAAAAAAATCTTCCCATTTTAGAGATGAGAAACCAGAGGCTCAGAGAGAACTGGGGAATAGAGAAAAATTCCTTTCACTGTTCCCTTCTTCTGCATGTGTCCAAGGTCACACAGATGTCCTTTTACTCCAAATCCCAGATCTTGCTATTAGAGGGGCATATCCTGCTGCTCTTCCTGCCACTGTCTCAAAGAGACACTGGCCATCTCCCACTCCTGGGATGTTCCCACCTTTTACTTCTGGCTTCCTTCAGCAGTCCAATTGCTACCTCCAGCAGCAAGACTTGGCAGGTCACTTCTAGAGTGCTAGAGACTTCCTTTCTAAGGTAACTTTCCATCTATTTATTTACTCTCCCCATTAGAATGTAAGGTCTTTAAGGACAGTAATTGTTTTTGCTTTTTCCTCAATTTTCTCCAGTGTTTAGCAGACTATCTGGCATATAGGAAGAGTTTAATAAATGCTCATTCACTGAATGATCAGAAAGTAGCAGTTTCTTCACCTGTGACAAGTTAAATTAGCCAAGAGACTAATTTAGCACGTGTTAGGCAGAACATTGTCTTTGCCTTTCCTTTTATTCCCAGCACTTAGCACAGTGTCTGACTCATAGTAGGCACTTAAATGTTTATTGATTATTGCTTATTGTTTGTTGGCTGACTGACTGTAAGGGAGTGAGTGTAGTTCACCCTGGGATATCACATGATCTCTGAGTTCCTAAAAAGAGAGGACACCTTCTGGGAGAAGTCCTCTGTCTCCAGAAATCACACCTCCAGAGAACCTGTGAAATTAGACATCTGCTGTGTTTAAAGTGATTAGAGTACTATGTTTTGGTTTTTAGGTGTGTCCTTAAATATTTGCTAGCTTTATTTTGAAGGCCAGAGCTATACATTGAACTTTCCCAAAACAGAGTTAGAAATATTAATGCTTCCATCTGTATAATGTAAGTATGCACTCCACAGGCTATAAAGTGCTTTCACACATATAATCTCATTTGCCTCTCTGTGAGACAGTTACAGGAGCCAATATTATCCCCACTTAATAGACACCTCCACATACATTCTGATCAGATGACTCATAGTCATAAGAAGAACCATAGCTAGAATTTACTTGACTCCTCAAGGTTCACAAAGCACTTTTATGAATATTATCTCATTGGAGCCTCACTACGATTCTTATCCCCACTTTTACTGAGGCAGACGGAGGCTAAGTGCCTTGCCCAAGGTCATACAGCAAATTAAAATTTCTAGTAGCATTTGGACTCATGTCTTCCTGATTCCAGCCCCAGTGCTCTATCCACTGAGCTGCCTAGGACATAATGGAGTGATCCTGGGTTCTCAAAGACTGTCAGTGAAGCACAAATTCTGGAAGTTTCTATCCAGTTGGAAGGGCTTCCATTATGGTCCTGGTGACAGACTGTGTCCAAGAACCATCCTAGCTCAATATAAAGAAGCTGGGTCACAAGGCAATAGTTTATTTGGCCGTGGCAGCCCATTAAATAGCTAAAAACATAAAATGGCCCTAAGTCCCACATGATCCTCTTTTCTTGCCATAAAAGCTGCCTCCTACAGGAAGCCTTTCCCAATCTCTCTAGTTACGAGTACTCCTTCCTTCCTCAAAGTTTCTAGAGTGTTCATGGTGGAAAAGGAGACAGAAAGTCATAAGAATTACAGTTTCTACGGGTTATAAATAATAACTGTCAGCACACTTAATCTTCATCCCATGATGAATGAGTTAGTATTAGGATGTGCCAGGCACTGTGTTAAGCAAGGGGGTAGGAGGGGGAAAAGAGAGGCACAAAGGTCCCTACCCTCATGGAGCTCACAGTCAAATGGGGGAGATAACACACAAACAAATATATACAAACAAGCTTTGTACAGGATAAATAGGAAATATTTAACCAAGGAAAGGCACTAGAATTAAGAGGCGATATGAGAGAAGTTTCCTGTAGAATAAGGGATTTCAACTGGGACTTGAGGAAAGGTAGAGAAGCCAGAAGGCAGAGATGAGGAGGGAGTGCATTCCAGGCATGGGGGACAGCCAGAGGGAATGCCCAGAGCCAAGAGATGGTGAGTCTTCTCTGTAGAATCTCCAGGAGGCCAGTGTCACAGGGTGTAAGACTGGAAAGATTGGTGGGAGGGGGCCAGCTTACAAAGCTAAGTACTAGGAATCTTCTTGAAGAAGACAATAAAACTGGTGCCACCACACACACAAAAGTGACAGGAAACATCATTTCATTACATGTTGGGTCCTATCATCTTATAGTACTCACAATGAATATAGAATCATGAATGACAACATGTCTCTGCTGTTTCATCCTCTGCACCAGAGACCTAAACTTGGAGTCAGGAAGACGTGAGTCCAAATCCTGCCTCAGACGCTTTCTAGCCATGTGCCTCTGGGCAAGTCAGTCTCAGTTTCTTCATTTATAAAATGGTGAAAGTCAGCAGCTACATCTCCCAGGGTGGTTGTGGGGATCAGATATAAAATACATTGTAAACCTTAGAGTGTGAAATAAGTGTCAGTGATTATGACTGTTGTTGTTTTGTCATAACATGCAACTATGAAGAATTCAGCAAAACTGAGAAGAATATCATAAACCTTGATGGTTTCTATGCAAAATGGGCACAGGGGAAGATAAGGAAAAAGAGCTAGAAAATATGGTTTAGGGTGAAAAATAAATCAAATTCAGTTGCATAGAACATATTTAGAAGCCTTCCACCTATATATCATGAATATTTTCTTCAATAAGAGAATCAGAAGGCATTAGATGCAGGGAACAGCAAATAATATTCTCCCTACTCCCAAACCCCAACGACACCTAACTCAGCTGATTCTTCAGAGATGATGTCCAATACCAAAGGAGCTTCTTTCCAATGACCCAACCAATCTCACTTACAGAGGTCCTTTTTTTAGTAAAAGTGAAATAGGCATCCTGAAACATTCTCCGCATTCTTCTGCAGACTCATAAACAGCATCTGCACCCACAGGGAGAGCAATGATTTGTGCTGGTCAGGTTATCAAAATGCTGATTTCACCTCATTTATTTTATGACCAGTATTACTGCTGAGTAAAATAGACTCATAAAAATGCTTTGGGAGCCAGGAAATTGTTTGTACTTATTTATAAGCTTGTTTTACATTTACTTTTTATTTTAATAAGTTTTTGCTCTCTGGGATTCTGTTCCAATTTCTCCCACTTTTAATTGGTCTCTAAAACCTCAAAAATGCTTAATTAAAAGAGGTGGTTGCATGATTTCACACCTTTTAGGATTCAAGACATCCAGGGAGGAGGGAGTACTCCAGGACAGGGAGAAGGGAAATGTTTTTCTTTAAGCCCCAAGCAATGCTCACCCAAAGTGGGGATGGAAGGTCAGGAAGGGAATGACCCTTTATATGGTCATAGTTCTGGCTACCCTTGAGTATACTGATCCAGGAGAAGCCTGTTGGGATGGCTGCCCTTGGACCTGGGAGCTCTTGGTCCCCAACACTATAATGCCCAAAATTATTTCTGGATGTTTCTCTGAAAGCAAGCCTGAAGGCAAAAGGAGCTTTTTAAGATGATGAAGGGAGACTCTCTCTGGGTTACCATAATCCAGGAGGCAGGCTGGCTGAGCTATAAATGCAAAAAGAAAGCAGCTGCTGCCAGACACCAGAATGAAGGAGCCCTCCTCCCTCCTACTCTGACACAGCCTTCTTCTGTTGTTGTCTTGTGTATGCATGTATGTATTTAAATCTGGGACTACCCTTTCATTTGTGTAGGGCATTCTAGTTCTACTAAGGAAGATCAGCCACTGTTCTGCAATTTATAATCTTAAAAAATTGCCAAAGACACTTAAAGGTTAAATGATTTGTCCGAGGTCACACCTCTGGTATGTACCAGAAATAGACCAAACCCAGGTCTTCCAACCTCAAAGGCTGACTTCCTAACCACTACACTCCACTGTCTCTGAGGCTGCCTCTAAGGCTATGTGTCAAATAAAAAGATATCCAGGCTGCTAGGCCAGGGCTCAATAAGTAGACCCTTTATATAATTCGTATACAATTTGTAGAGCTGAGTGTATTGAAAAAAGGGAGAACAGCAAGCCAGCTGAGACTTCTTTGTGGCAGAGAAGGGGAAGTCCAGGTGCCTGGATGCCTTTACCTATATCTCTCTGTTTGTGTTCCCCTATGTTGTACATTTCCCAGTGGGGCAATCAACAAGTATTTATTAAACTCTTACTGTATGCCAGGCACTGTGCTAAATGCTGGGGATATAGAGAAAAGAAAAAAAAAACCATGGCCCCTTGTCCTCAAGCAGTTAGGCAGGTTGGTGATGAGTGGATATAGTACTGGGCCTGGAGGGAGGAAGACCAGAGTTCAAATCCAGCCTCAGATACTTAATAACTACAAGATCCTGGACAAGTCACTTAATCTCTATCTGCCTCTGTTTCCTTACCTGTAAAACCAGGATAATAATAGCATCTGCCTCCCAGGGTTGTTATGAAGATCAAATAATATATTAATTATAAAATGCTTAGTACACTGCCTGGATCACAGGAGGTGCTCTATGAATGCTAGCTATTATAAGGACTTCAACCTGTTATGAAGGAGACATTATGCAAACAGCTAGGTTGATACAAGACATATAAAGAGTGAATGCGAGGTAATTTCAGGAGGAAGGCATCAAGGGGAAAGAGAAAACCAGGAAAGGCCTGTTTTGTGATTTAAATTGAGTCTTGAAAAGAAACAAAACCCAGGAGGTTAGCTATGCTATAAGCTAATACTACTGCAGGACCAACTAGGGATGATGCTAGACCAGGGTGGGAATGATGCTGTGGCAAGAGGTCATTGTCACCTGTCTCCTTGAAAATTTTTTCCTGGTAGGCACCTAGCCACTAGATAGGTATCTCCTCTGATGACAATGATGAAAAAGACTACTACCGCTACTACTACTCTATCACTACTACTATTACTATTAAGTAGCATTTAGAAAATATTTTAAGGTTTGAAAAGCACAAAAAGCACAACTATCTATAAGGTAGATGCTCTTATCATCCCCATTTTACAGATGAGAAAACTGAGTCATTAACCACTCAGTTTTCAAAGTCAGATCTTCCCAATTCCAAGCTCAGCCTTCCACCACTGAGCCTAGCAGCTTTCTAAAGGCTTTACATATCAGGGGCACCAGCCTGGCTCTTGAATCATCTACCACCCAACCTATAATTGACAAGAATAGAACTGACGTGAAAAGCCTTAGTCTTTTCTCTCTGAATGGCCCTTACCTGGAGATCGCCATTGAGCAATGTCCGTATTCCTCTCCTCAATCTTCTTTCCCATAGAACTTCTTAGGACTCTTTTGGCCTCATTCAGAGGACAACAATAAGTATTGTAACAAGGCAATATCTCACAGAAAGTGACTTCGAAACCCGGGAAGAAAGGTGTGAGAGTTGTGAAAGATGTATTTGATGCTGCAAGAGATGGGGTAGGGGATGAGGGAAAGAAAGACACCAAGATTAACCAGAAAGGCTTCTTTGAGTTGTCCACAATGAAGACCAAAGCAATGAAAAGCTGCAATTGAGGACAGTACCTGGTAGAGTGGTACTTGGAGGGAAGACCAAAGTTGGAGAGCTTGTTACATTGCTAAAGAAAAACACAATGGTTAATGGCCAAAGTCAACTATTCTCCCAAGAGAAACAAGAATAGAATTCCTTACCCAGAAGTGAGAATTTGGGTCCGGTCTCGATCTCGTAAACTAAGTATATAAAGAGAGACTATCATCAAGGCACTGGGGGAAAAAGAGGGAAAAGAAGAATTATTTAGCAGCTGGACACAAGGCATGTCATACATGTGCAATTTGCAATTTGCACAGGGCCAGGAGACTTTCCTCTCTGAGCATTCACAGGAGAGCTGGATGCTACTGCCTCTGACAAAAGAGGTGGTTAAATTTTCTGACCAGAGTTATAACTAAAATGGGCCTTCCGGAAATTTGCCTCAAGGTGCCAGAATGTCTAAAATTCTGATTTCCAACCTTCAGCAACCTCTGAAATCTATTTAACAAGAATGATCAGTTCACCATATTACACGTTTAGAGTTGGAAGGGACAGTCAAATCTCCTCATTTTGCTGATGAGAAAACTGAGACCCAGAGATGGTAGGTGAGAAGGAAAACTGAGTCCTTTGACTCCAAATGCATCACATTCTCCACCATATAACATTTACTTTCATAATGAAGGTTTGCCTCGCTCAAATGGCTTTTTTATGTGCTGTGCAGATATTTTTGTATATCTGTGTATCACAGGGCAGCATGATGGCCCAGTGGATAGAGTACCTGACCTTGAATAAGGAAGACTCATGTTCCTGAGTTCAAATCTGTCCTCAGATGTGTCACCCTGGGCAAGTCACTTCACCGTTTGCCTCAGTTTCCTCATCTGTAAAATGAGCTGGAGAAGGAAATGACAACCCACTCTATAATGTTTGCCAAGAAAATCCCAAATGGGGTCTTGAAGAGTCAACACAATTGAAAAAATGACTGCACATCTGCACACATATTCTTTTCCCTCAGTAGAACATAAATTTCTTGAGAGCAGGGACTATTTTCTTTTGGTCTCTGTATCTCTAATACCTTGCATAATGCCTGCCACCTAGAAAGAGTCTAATAATCAATCATTCTTTCATTGAATCTGGGTATTGTCTCCAGGGATGGAGATTACCAGCCATGTATGCCTCCTTCTTCTGGTCAAGTCATGTCTATTTCCTCCTGTCTTGTAATGCCCTGTGGGCACCAAACAAGTCATCTCTTCATCTTCCTCCACCCTTGCACTTGCCTACCCTTCTTCTTTTGCTGAAGGATGTGTCTTAACGGTAATCCATTTGTGTACAAGTCATCTCTGCTCACAGCTCGAAATACAAGTGATTATCATCAACAAGGATCAAAAATACAAAAGGCAGCGTGTTATTATTTTACAACTAACAGATGATCTTTCTCCTATACCTCGCTGCTGTTTTGTAGAATCAACTCAACAAAATCAGGCAGCATCAAAGTAAAAGAATGAAACTAATGGGAAATGCATCCTTACTACTGTACAAGATGTGACTGCTGAGTTCTAAAGATGCCATATCTATCTAGGTGGTGTTGTGGCTAACGCTATGGGCCTGGACTAGGGAAGACCTGAGTTTAAATCCAGCCTCAGGCACTTACTGTGCGACCCTGGGCAGGTCACTTAACCTCAGTTCCCTGTAAAATTGAGAAGATGATAATAATAATCTCCCAGGGTTGTTGTGATAATCAAAAGAGATAATAAACACAAAGTACTTAGCATGGTACCTAGTACATAGCAACTGCTATAAATGCGGTTGTTCAGTAGTGTCTGACTCTTCAAGACCCCATGGAACATATTGTCCATCGGGTTTTCTTGGCAAAGATACTGGACTGGTTTGTCATTTCCTTCTCCAGGGCATTAAGGCAAACAGAGGTCAAGTGATTTGTCCAGGGTCACACAGCTAGTAAGTGTCTGAGGGCAAATATGAACTCAGCTCTTCCTGACTCTAGGCCTAGCACTCTGCCCACTAAGCCATCTAGTTGCCCCATATCAATGTTAGTTATAATTAAATATTGAAGATTAATAAAATATTTATGCATTCATACAATTTTTGTAAATTGCCTATAAGTTTGATATTGATATACACACAATTAAGATACTCAATACCTTGCATATTGCTGGCCATATAATAAGCATTTATGTATTTCTTCAATGATAAATTATGTGTATTTGAGAAGGCCTGTAACACCATTTAAGGAATGAAGCACTGTTCTTTTTCCTTCAATTTCTGCTTTAAGAGGGCTCTCCCACCCACCCTCAAAAACAATCCAGGGAATGTGGGAAGTCAAACTCTTGTTCAAGTGTTCTCTATGTGAGAGGAGAAGGGGTGGGGCAGAAAAAGAATAATAAGGAAAACAGAGGGAGTTTTCTTACCAGATTACCATCACAGAAATCAGAGTAATAACCAAGATCTGGAAAATCCAGTTGGGACATGCCTGTTTATTCCCTGAAAAATAAAGCTACAAAAAAAAAAATTTTTTTAAGAAGGAAGAAAATCCTTAGCAACAAAATCCTTAGAAGAAAATCTTAGAAAAATGAGGCAACTGCAATTTAGAGATATTATCTTCCCCATTCAAACGTAAGCTCCTTGAGGTCAGGGTCTGCTTTTGCTTTTTATATTTGTCTGCTTGGTGTTTAGCATGGTTGTCAGTCATATAGGAAACCCTTGTTGTTTGTTGATTGGTTGATTGACATGAAGTGGAAATGTTTGATTCCAAGTCATGATCCATTAGATTGTAAACTCCTTGAGGACAAGAACTGTCTTGCTTTTTTTGTTTAATCTCTAGCACTTTATACTGTACCTAGAACGTGGTAGATGCTTAATAAATGTTTCTTGATTGATTAGTTGGTTGGTGGGTTGACTGTTGATTGATTGTTACTGTTTTATGTATATTACCCCAATTTTATAAGTAAGGAGGGTGGATGATTTGTCCCTGAACATTTAGCTAGTAAGAGTCAGAGGCAGTATCTGAACACAGGTATGTCTGATGCAATTCCATCATAATCACTGTGCCACCCTGCAGATGTGGGAGTCATCTCCATAGAAGCCTTGGTAGTAGATGAGATTTCCAACTCAGAGGAACTTAAGCGGGATGTGAAAAGGACCAAGAATTGAGCTTTTGCAGACCTAACCATCCTTAGAAGGTGAGAGGTGGTGGGTGAATCAGGGAAGGAGACTGAGGAATGATCAGAAAGGGAGGAGGAAAACCAAGGAAGAGTCAAATTCCAGCAACCAAGGAACAAGACTATGGAGAAGAAAATGGTCAATGGTGTCAAATGCTGCAAAAAGGTCAAGAAGAAAAAGGAAACAGAAAGGGTCATTGGATTTGGCAATTAAGAAGTAATGAGTGGCTTGGAAGAGAGAATACAACTGTAGGGACTCAGAAACAAGATTCTACCAGATGAGAAGGGGATAGAGACAAGGAAGTGGAGGCAGCAAGTATAGACCCTTCTTTCTAGATGTTTAGTAGTGGAATGGAGACAGAAGGCAATAGTTTTAGAAGATGGCAGAGTGTCTTTCCTATTATTTCTCATAATTGGAAAGATGAGCACACTCATAATCAGAGGGAAGGAATTGGTGGAGACAGAGAATAAATATTCAATGAGAGGAGGAGGAAGTAGGGAAAGTGATTGGATGGATGGGGGATGGAACAAGACTCTGAAGAAATGGGATCACATAATTAAGGAAATAAGTGGAGGAGTAAATCTTGGCAAAGGGGAAGTCTACCCAATTCTTTAAAACTAGATGAAAGAATGAGTTGACAAGGACAGGTTTAGAACTATAGAGGAAGGAAAACAAGGGATGATCTCAATATTCTCATTAAAATAAGACAAAATCATTTGCTGAGAGACAAAAGGGCAGGATAGGCTTGGAAACTTTTGGACTCAAGCCCCACCACCTCATGGAGTCTTCTTAGATTCTCCAAGGCCAGTGATCTCTCTTCTGAACTCATCTGGAATCACTTATGGGGCATTCATTTTAACATTCACTGCTTGACAGGTTAAAATAGAGAACTCTTGAAAAATAAAACCAGCTAAATTCAATGAAAAGATTCTCTCATGGTAGGATTTAAAGTGCTATAGGATTCTGTGGGAGAAAGATTTGGGTACTTGAGATCCTGATACAGCAAACAAACATCTACTTATTCCATTTACATGAAGACCCAGGTATTTTTTCCCCATCCATAATTCTGAATTAGTGGAGAATCTAGGAGATTGGATGAACGGAGGGGTTTCTGCTCTTTATAATCAAGCACTGTTATCTGCATATCAGGCCCCATGTTAGGAGCTAAGATATAACCACAAAAATGAAATGACTCTTGCCTCAAGTTGCTTACATAGTGTGAGGAAGGAGTGCATATTTAAGCATTTAATAAATACAAGGTAATTTTTTGACAGGGAGGCACTAGCAGCAGGGCAATTGGGAAAATTTCATATAGAAAGTGGCATTTGAGTTGAGCTTTGAAGGAAATGATCAATTCTAAGAGGCAGAGAAGAGGACAGAGTGCATTCCAGGAATGAAGGAAAGAAGCCTACACTATGGAATTAAGATGAGAGATCAAAAGTCATATATGAGAACCAGAAGAAAGGCTGGTTTGACCGAACTGGAGTGCTTAAAGGGGAGAGTGACCTGTTTGTCTCCTCTGGAAGGCATGGGAGATATTATCCTCTTCGTATTGTGGTAGCAAGGATGGAGAGAGAAATGGAAGAAAATTAAATCAAGGTTGAATTTCTCTGCTTAGTTTTCTGACTTCAGGGAATGCTTAGTAATTCAAAGAAAGTCAAAAAAGCAAGAAAAGGGCTAACACAATTGTTTTCAAAAATATATGAGGATCCTTAGAGCTATGTCTGAATGAAGCTTAATTAAGTCAGACATAAGTAGAGCTGGGAGCCATATTTGAATCCCAATGGGTAAAAATGTTGGCAGGCCTTTGATCCCTTACATTTTTGTTTGTGGTCCTTGCCACTGGTCCTAACAGCAGAAGTTGGGCTCTAACTGGTACCAGAACCTAAGGATAAGAAATCAGTAGCCTGACACATGGATGAATGATTGGTGCCTTCCAAGGGCAGCAAGGTGACTCACTTCCACAGGTTATCTCTCCCTCACATAAGAAAATTCTCTGATAAAAACTGACCCTCTTCTTTGAAGATGTCATCCACACCCACCATCCACTCTCCACTCTCCACTCTTCACAGATGTCTTCCAAGTCTAGATTTCTAGTCCCAACCTGTTAAGCAATCTTGTTAGAGGAAATAACCCTTGACTCTCAATGAGAAGACCAGGTTTGAATACCATTTTTGATCCCTGTGGGAACTTGGGACAAGTCATTTAAACTCTCTGTCCTTCAAATTCCACATCTATCAAAATGAAAATTTGAACAATAATAAGAAACTGTATTTCTTATTGGGGCTATTGTAGAGGCGAGCTGTTCCAGGTACTTTTTGTCTCTGAGGTCTCTTCCAACTCTGAGATTATATGATCCAGCGATTCCTAAATTCTAGGCTCACATTTGACTAAACATGTCCAAAACCAAACTCATCACTTCCTCATCCCAACTTCCCTTATTTTTGTAGGATCATAAAACTGGGGCTAGAAGTGCCCTGGGAGATCATGTAATCCAACCTTCTCAGTTAACAAATGAGAAAACTTGGACCCAGGAAAGCTAAGGGGTTTCTCGAAGATCACACAAATTGTAAGCATTAGAAATAGGATTTGGATCCTGTAGGACTGCTATTTTGGGATGGAGGGAAGAGAAAAAATGGGGAAAAAATTATAACTCAAAATCTGGCGGAAATGAATTATGTAAACCAGAAGTTAATAAAGCATTTGGGGGGAAAAAAGGATATCTAGCCCTAAACCCCAAGATATCTTACCAGATTTCAGTGGTCAAAATTTACATTCCTAGATGGAAGGGGAGGGGAGGGAAGAAAAGAAGAAGGGAAGGGAGGTGCTGCATTGCCCAACTGGCCCCAGTGGGATAGACTGTATTACTCACAAGTTGTTGTTTGTCCTTTGTTATCATAAAGGAAGGTGATGGAAATTAAGAGTATAACTATTTTACTATCTGCTCTGTAGTATCCACAAGTAACTCTCTAGCTGCTCAAGAGTGGCCCTTTGACTGACTCCAAACTTGCCAAAACAAATTCTTTTGTTAAGGGGATTTGTTCTGGGAAGTTTGGATTCAGTCAATGCTTGAGGACCTAGAGGACCACTTGAGGCTGAAGGTTCCCCTTCCCTGGTATAGGAGAAGGTCATAAAAGTTGAGGAGATTAAGGAAATGGGATGCTAAGACATTTGAGAAAAGAATATATACATACACATACATATATACATACATACATACATGCATATGTGTGTGTTGAATTCCTTTAGTGTGAGGGCAAGAGTTGGGATAGAGAGCAAGACTGTGAGCCAGCTACTGAAATTATTGAAATAGGAATAAGAATGTCTTATGGGTTGATAAGTCACAACTCTCAGATCTGGATTGTTTGATAAAATTTTGATTCTGTGAACCTCAAAGGAGGAGAGGTTGCTGAATGACATCAGTAGGGGGAGAATATGGAGGCAGCAACGTGGAAAAAAAGAATCTTCCAGAATTTATGGAATTGGCAATGCAGAACAATAAGTATTCAGACTTCACTACCTTTACCAGTGAGTCACAGGATTATGAATAAAATGGAGCCACTACTGGAAAGGTAGCCAAATAAAAAAAAAGAAAGAAATAGGATTTGGTTAATGACCCCATCATTCTCCTTAGACACCCAGTTTCAAAACCTCAATGACATTTTCCTTCTTCCCTTTTCCTCATTATCTATAACTATTCAAAGGCCAATTTTTTCATGCCCTTTTCACTACCATCATCCCTTCCTTTCTTTCCATTGCCAC
This sequence comes from Gymnobelideus leadbeateri, assembly GCA_011680675.1. Classification (NCBI taxonomy): domain Eukaryota; kingdom Metazoa; phylum Chordata; class Mammalia; order Diprotodontia; family Petauridae; genus Gymnobelideus; species Gymnobelideus leadbeateri. The sequence continues at coordinate 272,783 of WOXC01005098.1, read as the reverse complement.
TACTTCCATCCCAACTCAGGCTCTTGCTAGATCTTGCTGGAACAACTGTAATGGCCTCCTGAGTAGCCTCCTTATCTCTATCTCTTCCCTCTCCAATCTGTTACATAGTTCAGATTTATTTTTCAAAGCACAGGTTTTTATCATGTTATTTCCCTGCAATTTTCCCGTTATTTTGTCATGTTATTTCCCAGGCAGCTAGGCAGCACAGTGGATAGAGTGCCAGGCCTGGAGTCAGGAAGGTTTAAGTTAAAATGTAGCTCAGACACTTACTAGATGTGTGACCCTGGGTAAGTCACTTTAACCTGTTTCTTGGTTTCCTTATCTATAAAGTGAGCTAGAGAAAGAAATGGCAAACCACTCCAGTATCTTTGCCAAAAAAACTCCACACGGGGTCACAAAGAGTAAGACATGACTGAAACAATTTAACAACAACAATAATTTCCCTACAAAACAAAACAAATCCAATGGTTACCCATTACCTGATGAATGAAGTCCAAATTCTATAGTCTGACACTAAGGTCTTCTGGAACCAAGCAACCTTTCCAACCACCCTTCCCAATATTCTCCTACACATACCCTGCACTCCAGTCTAACAATTAATTGTCATTCTCCAAACATGTTGCTGATCTCCTGTCTCTGTACCTTTGCTTATGCTGTTCCTGCCACCTGAAATGCCTTTTCCTGATAGTTCTTTCTCTAAAAGCTATTTGTACTTCAAGTCCCCAGTTCTTCCATGAATCCTTCCCATCAGAGAAGTTCAGCCCAGTTAGAAGTGATCTTTCCTTTTCTGTCTCTCCCATGTATTTTGTTATTGTAATAGAGTCCTTAATGGTGTACTTGCCTTGATAAGAGTAAGAAACAACTGAACAACAAAGGGGGCCAAGGACTTCAGAGTGCAGAACAATATAGAGTATAACTGGTTCACCAAGGGGTCAAGAGGAGAAAGGGAAGAGAAAGAAATTTTTTTAGTTTTCATGTTCTCTGAAATAAATTCATCATTCCTTTAATTCTACTTACCTTGTTGGTTTTAGTGGGAGTCCTTCTCACAGAAGAAGCACTCACGGTTGGGTTAAATTTGCTGAAAAAAAGAAGACTCTTTACTATTCAAACACTTCTGGCACTTAAATAAAGCCCAAGAGCTGGTGTCAGGAAGACTTGAATTCAAATTTGGCCTTGGACACTGACTGCATCACCCCTGACAAGTCACTTAACCTGTCTGCCTCAGTTTCTTTACCTGTAAAAGGGAGATGATTACAGCCTTCCAGGGCTGTTGTGAGGATAAAAAGAGATAAAATTTTTAAAGTGCTTTGAAAGCCTTTAAGCATTATATAAATGCAAACTATTAGCATTGTTGATGTTGTTGACAATTGTTCATCTACCTTTGATAGAAGTTTAAGGTTTATACATTATATACATTATCTAATCTTTTCAAGAACCTTGATGGTATGAGGTACAGTATACATTTTACAGACAAGGGAACTGAGATCCAGAGAAGGCAAGTAGCTTACTTGGAATCACACAGCTAGGAAGGAACTGAGGCAGGATTGATGCCCAGATCTTCCCACTCCCAGGTCCAGCATCCCATCCAACATCCCATGTTGCCTAGTAGCTCCCACCTAAGTTGTCACTCTGACTTTCTCATGACTTAGAAACAGACTTCATCTCTAAGTCAATTCAGGAAAGTCAGGAGGATTAAAGACTTTTTCATGGAAGTAAGAACAAGCAAATGCTGTTCAACCTTCCTTTTCATTTCTTCCAGAGACAAATAATGGTTAAATGTACACTCACCTCCTGAGTCTGTAAAGCCAAGTCTCCCCTCACAGACTTGAGCTCTATGCAAGTTTTCTAAATACATAAATAGCCATTGAAAGGCTGTATGCAGAATAATTAAAGAAGTCAGCCTCGCCCTGCCCCAACTAAAATGCAGCTCATTGTACCATGGCTGCTTCTGCCTCATACCAACATTCATCATTCCTGTAAAGTCAGTTAGTGAAAATGGTTATTTGGTGGGTTGCAGAAGGTCACATCAGTATCTCCAGAAGCTATGATTGCTCGTGTCTTAACAGCTAAGACCTAAAGCAGGGGTTCTTAACCGTTTTTGGGTCATGGATCCCTTTGGCAGATGGTGAAATCCACAGCCTCCCCTTCTCAGAATGACATTTTAAATGCATGAAATAAAGTACTCAGAATTATAAAGGAAACTAATTACACTAGGTGGCACAGTGTGTAGAGTGTGGGCTCAGAGCCAGGAAGGCTCATCTTCCTGGGTTCAAATCTGGGCTCAGCCACTCACTAGCTGTGTGACCCTGGGCAAGTCACTTAACTCTGTTTTCCTCAGTTTTTTCATCTGTAAAATGAATCGGAGAAGGACATGACAAACCACTCCGGTATCTTTGCTGAGAAAATCCCAAATGGAGTCACAAAGAGTCACACACGACTGAAACAACTGAACAAAATTATACTGAAACACAGTTTTCCAAAAAAAACCAATTTTTTTAAGTCCTCAGACTCCAGGATAAGAACTCATGGCTTACAGAACTTCCTGAGGCTCAGAAAGGACAGAGACAGAGAAGTAACAGGGGGCTAGAGCCCCTGACCCTATTCTTTTTCTTTATCCTCCCTCCCCTGGCAGTCTCCTTACTACCAGTGTGGACAGTAGTGGAAAGGTCATTGGACCTGGAATCAAGAAGACCTGAGCTCAAATACAGCCTCGGATACTTATTAGCTATATGTCCCTGGCAAAGTCACTTAACCTCTGTTTGCCTCAGTTTCCTCAACTGTAAAATGGGACTAATAATAGTACCTTGTTATGCGGATCAAATAAGATAAAATTTGTAAAGTGTCTTGCACATAGTAGGTACAATATAAATGCATATTCCCTTTTCCCTTCCTTGCCCACTCCTGCACTTCTAGTGGTAAATATCAGAGCTGGGATTCTCCCTCAAGTCCTATGACTCTGTGTTCAACAAGCATTTAGTCATTTCAATTGTATCCAACTCTTCATCCAATCCCATCTGAGGTTTTTTTGGCAAAGATATTGGAGTGGTTTGCCCTTTCCTTCTCCAACTCATGTTACAGATGCAGAAACTGAGGCAAACAGGGGGAAGTGACTTGACCAGGGTCATTCAGCTAGTGAGTGTCTGAGGCCAGATATGAACTCAGATGTTCCTGACTCTAGGCCCAGAGTTCTATCCACTATCTAGCTGCCCTAATTACACTTTACCACACTGTTATCCTCTGTCCAACAGCCCTCCCAGCCTCTCCCCATCCTTCCCACCCTTGTAGCAATCTAACATCCCCCCATGAGCATGAGGGATCGTTCTGACTACTCCATCCCTAAGATACCTGAGTGAACTCCCTGTGCTGGCCGTGGACTTCATGCTGCTGAGACGCTTTAACCTGGCCAGCTTCTTGCTCCAGATTTCTAACTCTTCAATCCTTTCTTCCAGGTTATTCGTTAGTTTACAGAGCTGTTTCACTGCCCCTACATTCTCCATGAAGATCTGATCCTGGAATAAGAAAAAATGACAATGGAGAAATTCATAGAGTAACAAAACAAAAAGAGAAGGCTTGGTGTGCCTGAGTTCAAATCTGGCCTCAGACACAACACAAAAACTAGCCATGTGAACTTGGACAAGTTGTTTAACCCCAACTGCCCTCCAAAAAGCATAAATGAATGAAAGAGAGAGAGAAAGAAAGAAAGAAAGAAAGAAAGAAAGAAAGAAAGAAAGAAAAAGAAGGGAGGGGCTGGAATTTCACTATAGGGAACCCCTAACTAAGGAAAAACCACCTCCTAGTGTTGAGGACAGTTACACCTAGCCACTTTGTTGGTTTTTGGTCATTTCAATTGTGCCTGATTCTTTGTCCAAACCCATTCAGGGTTTTCTTGGCAGAGATACTGGAATGGCTGGCCATTGCCTTCTCCAGCTCATTTAACAGATGAGGAGCCTGTGGCAAACAGGGTTAAGTGATTTGCCCAGGGTCACACAGCTACTAAGTGTCTGAGACCGGATTTGAACTCAGGTCTTTCTGACTCCAGGTCTATCGTTCTGCCTACTTTGCCATCTCAGTGACCTAGAACTGTATTTTTAAAAAGTGACCCTGGGCAAGTTACTTAACCCCAACTGCCTTGCCTTCCCCCCTCCAAAATAAAAATGCCTGTGCCCCTGAATGCCTGAGTTCATTCAGAACACATCCGAGGAGGCTCGTAATAAGAAAGCATTCTAGATAGATTGCCAGCTAGTCTGTAAAACTACTTAAATTCAATTTGCAGTAAAATGGAAATGTGCCCTTGTAGCCCAGAGCCAGGCAAAGGAGCTGAAGGGCACCATCATCAAGTTTCAAATTCTAATATTTCTTTTGACTTGGCGTTATGGTATATTTGAAACTCATTTAAAAAAAAACCAGGAGAGGTTTCTGAATGTTGATTTGTGCTTTCTCCATTAAAGCCTTGCAAAACTAGACTTCAGATATCACTGACAAGATATGCATTAGGTTGTCTGGATGGAGGACAAGAGGAATGAATCATGGAGGTTACAGTTTGGCTTAATTCCCACCTAAGCCCTAAGATTATATGTTTAAATTACTCAGAACCAAAGAAGGTGATTGAGCATGTCCTTTTTATGAAGAGCTGGGAAGGACAGCAACAGGCTGTGATGTAGTGTACAGAGTTCTGGGACTGGAGTCAGGAAGACCCAAATTCAAATCCACCCTCAGATACGTACTAGCTGTGTGACCCTGGATAAGTCACTTAACCCTGTTTGTCTCAGTTTCCTCATCTGTAAAATGAACTGGAGAAGGAAATGGCAAACCATTCCAGTATCCTTGCCAAGAAAATTCCATGACAGCATTGGTGTGCTTTGGTCCACAGGGTCATGAAGAGTCAGCCATGACTGAACAATTTCATAACAACAAGAAGGACAAGAAAGAATTGATAACCCTTGTGACCCTTCCTCATATCTTAATGAAGAAAAATCAGAATGGTGAAGTCCCTAGAGTCTAGGACTAGAGGGGACATCAAATCAGGATGAGATGAAAGAACTAGAGATGTTAAACATGGGGAAGAGGAGGGAAGACAAGACATGGAAGGGAAGGAAGAGCTATCTTCAAGTCTTTGAAGGGTTCAAATGTGAGAGTTTAGAGTTGTTCTCCTTAACTCCACTTAACTCCACTAAGAGGAATGAATAGAAACTGCAAAGAAACAGATAGAAGATTGATGGAAGAAAAAAATCCTAATAATTTGAGCTATCTAAAAGCGGAATGGAGAGTAGCAGATTAGCTCCTCAGTAAGTATCTTCAAGTAAAAAGTGGGTGGCCCCTTGTTGGGGGTAGTGTAAACTAGATTCTTGGTTGACTATAGGTTGAACCAAATGACTCAGACATCAAGGCTAGTTCTCTAATACAGGATACCACATGGTTTTGATTTATGACACCATGGAAGGAAAAAGTGAATAGCGATTACTTTGAAGGGAATGAACTCCAAGAGTTCTAATATATTTGTTTTAAAACAAGTCTCATTATGTTATGATCGCACCACAGGCTTAATACTTTAAAATGGTTGGTAGAAGGCAAAGGTTCTGGTGAAGATTACAATCCACTCTTCTAAAATGCAAGACAGGGAGCTGAGAGAGGACTTCTGATAGGGTGAATTTGGTCTTCATTCAAGTCAAACCTCTGAGCTTTCTCTGATATTTCTAAAGCAAAAAGAGCAAGGGCTCAAAAAGGTTGAAAAAAAAAACAGTGTAGATAAGAGTGGGTTCATGCATTTTAAAAGCAGATATACCAAGAGAAGCTCAAGAAAGCAGAAAAATGTGCTGTTTTCCAAGGCAGAAAAGTAAACTGATAACTCTATGATGCTTATCCTTCTTACCAGGAAATTTCTAACATGAAATTGTTGTCATTCAGTCATGTCCAACTCTTCATGACCCCCTTTGGGGTTTTCTTGGCAAAGATACTGGAATGGTTTGCCATTTCCTTTTCCAGCTCTTTTTACACATGAGGAAATGGAGGCAAGCAGGGTGAAGCTACTTGCCCAGGGTCACACAGCTATTAAGTGTCTGAAGCCATATTAAAACAGAGGAAAATTAGTCTTCTTGACTCCAAGCCTGCCACTCTTATCTACAATGCAACCTAACTGCCCCTAACAATATGAAATAAAAACCAGAAAATATTTTGCGAGAGAGAGAGAGAGAGAGAGAGAGAGACAGAGAGAGAGAGAGAGAGAAATGATGAATTAAGTAGCTCAAAGTTTCATCATATACACTATTTGGTAAAATCTTCTTGAAGAAGCCTGTCTGAATTCCCTGACTTTAATTAAATTAAAATCCTCTAGATGGCATTTAAAGCTCTTCCCCACCTGGCCCCTTCCTATCTTTCAAGCTGCTCACATTTCCCCCCTCCATATACTATGGGGACCAATGGTACCAGCCTGGTTGCTGTTCCTCACACAGAACACTCCATCTCCCCACACTATACATTTTCACTAGCTGTTGCTGGTCCCTGAGATGGTTTCCTTCTGGATTTCCTTGGCCTCCTCCCAAATTGTTCTCAGTGGATGATGCTCTAGGTCTGGGATCAGGAGACCTGACTGTAAACCCAAACTCAGACACTTACTAGCCATGTGGCTATGGGAAGGTCACTTAACCTCTGTCTGCCTCCATTTCCTTAGCTATATGACAGGCATAATAGCAGTACCTACTCCCCTCTCCCTTCAAGGGTGTTGTGAGGCTCAAATGAGATAATATTTGTAAAGCAATTGGCACAGGGTAAATATTATACTAATGGTTATTTCCCTCCCTTTTCCCTTTCCCCCCCATCTTCTTCAGGAGGCCTTTCTAGGTCCCTTCCATGGCCAGTACATTCACTCTAAGGTTACCTCCCATAAATCTAAGGGGTGTGGATGCACATGCTTACTCCTATGTTGTCTGTCTTGTTAGAATATGAGCTGCTGTAAAACAAGGACCATATTTTTGCCTTTCTTTACATCCCCAAAGCTTAGCACAGTCCCTGGCACATAGTATGCACTTAATAAATTATTGTTGACTGATTGACTAATGATGCTATATCCTTACTTTTGATTAGAAGTAAAAATAAACAGTAAATATATGAACATAAATAAATCTATAAATAAACGTGTGGGTTTTATAAATATATAAGTAAATGTATGAATGTGAGTGAATATGTAAATATATGTGAGTACATATATAAATAAATATAAAATGTAAGTAAACATTTAAATAAATAAAAATGTAAATGTAAGTGAATATATAAATAAATAAAGCAGCAAAAACAATAAGACAGGAATAACAAAGAAGTAAGGTAAGGACTTTGGTCAATACTGCATGGTACTCACAAGGACAGCCTAGTGTACTAGAAACAGTATTTTGGACTTGGAGAGAAGAACCATATATTCAAAATGTTTCCAGCTGTAAGTCCTTACCCAAGAGCTTTAATTTCCTCATCCATAAAATGGGCAATAACCTACCTCAGAGATTCACTAGGAGGAAAATGTTTGTAAGCCTTAGAGTACTACAAATGACTGATAAGCATTTATTAAGCACTTAGTACATGCCATTGGAGGTTACAAAGACAAATGAAACAGTTCATCCCCTCAATTCAATCAATAAATATTTATTAAGCACCCACTATATGCCACTCACTGTGCTAAGGACATATACAAATATGAAAGAGAAAGACAATCCCCACCTTCAAAGAGTTTACAATCTAATGGGGAAGACAATAGACCAAAGAAATTGAAAAAAAAGGGGGTGGACTGAGAAAAAAGAGAGGGGAAGGCACTGTGGAGGCTGGTCCAAGGAGTGCAAGCTGGTGGGTAATGCTCTCTGAGAGGCTGGTCTGGAAGGCCTCTTTCAATGGAGGCTTTGGGAAGAGTTCTTTGCTCTACCTGGCAGCCCTCCAATCAGAGTGCTGAGGATACTGATGAAGTGTGTGTACCAAGGCTGGTGATGCACTCTCATCAGATGATGCGTTTCCTGATGAGGAATTTTCCTGGGAACATAGTAGAGTCCAAACCAAGGAGGGTCAGCTGGTGTTTCCTCTTCCCCTTCCCTTTCCTACTCCTCCCCTTCACCCTCAAAGAGTTAACTTCTTTTTTTTTTTTTGGAGGGCAATTGGGGTTAAGTAACTTGCCCAAGGTCACACGGCTAGGTTTTTGTTTGTGTGTGCGTTAAGTGTCTGAGGCCGGATCCGAACTCAGGTCCTTCTGACTCCAGGGCCGGTGCTCTACTGACGGCGCCACCTAGCCGCCCCAAGAGTTAACTTCTTACTAGGAGGAACATCATATACAGAGATATATAATATATAAAAAGTAAAGATATGGAAGGTCTACACAAAGATAATTTCTGGGTGTGAGGAGGTGCTAGCAGCTAAGGAGATCAGGAAAGACCTCCCGCTGGAATTGCAGCTTGAGGTGAGCCTAGAATCCTTAGGGATTCTATTATCACCAACGGACTCCATAATTTGAGCCATGTGACTATTCCCTCCACCAAGGCAAATTGCAATTACTTAGCAGACAGTTTCATGAGTGACAATGGTGAATGAATTCATGCCTTGCTGACTCATTTTCTTGTTTCTTTGTACCTAGACAGACTAGTCTTCAGGCAACACATATGTATCATTCCTTATCAAGGCAGTACTCTAAGACTTTCCAATTTGATAGGACAATCTAGAATCTAGAGTCTATGCTCCTTAGTCATGAAGCAAGATATTCAGGAACTCAGGATCAAGGAAGGGAGGAAATTTGATGGACAGTTTTTAAAATTGTTGTTCAATTGTTTCAGTTGTGTCCAACTTGTGGGGGTTTTCTTGGCAAAGATACTCAAATAGTTTGCCATTTCCTTCTCTAGATCATATTACAGATGAGGAAACTGAGGCAAACAGGATTAAGTGACTTGCCCAGGGTCATACAGTTAGTAAGTGTATTAGACACAAACATAGTAAGTGCCTAAGGCCATATTTGAACTCAGGAAGATGAGTCTTCCTGATTCCAAGCCCAGTGCTCTATCCACTGCGCCCCTTTTAAAAATACAAAGTAATATAAATTATTTGAGAGAGATGGGGCAATAACAATTCAAGTGAGAGAGGAAAATCAGGAGAAGCCTCAGGTAGAAGAGATTATCTGATTTAATTAGAGTGGGGAACTGGCATGGAAAAAAATCCTCCACCAAAACATATCAGCAATTTTCGTTTGTAACTTACAGGTAAACCTGAGTACACCTTTGAGGGAAGTTAGTGATCTATGAGACAGAGGAGAGGATGAGAGGAATGCACTGATAATGATGAGTTTTTTTCACTGTGCATGCCAATGAAATAATTGGTTCAGATTTTTTTAAAATATAAAGTAATACAAACTGAGAGACTGGGGTGGGGGAAGAAGGAAAAGAAGAGGGAGAGGGAGGGAGGTGAAGACAGAGAGACAAAGGGAGACAGACAGATGGACAGAGGTGGAGAAAGACTAACAAAATTGATTTGAATTTACATGTAAACCTGAGAAGAGGGAGAGGGAGGGGGGTGAAGACAGACGGACAAAGGGAGACAGACGGAGACAGAGAAAGACTAACAAAATTGATTTGTAATTTACATATAAACCTGAGAAGGGGGAGGGAATGCATTATACAGCCTATTCAAAGACATGAAGGCAGAAAGTGGAACGTTACATATGTTAAACAGCCAGTAAGCCAGTTGTCCACAACGGGGAAATGTAGGAGAGAATAACACAAAATAAGAATGAAAAGGTAAATGAGGCAATTATAGAGGGCTTTCTGAGCCAGGCTGAGAATTGTTCTATATTATCCTAGAAGACTGTTGATTTCTGAGTAGAAGGGTGACATTGTCACACCTGAGTTTTAGGAAAATCAGTTGGACATTCGTTCAGAGGATGGATTGCAGATAGGAGAGAATGGATGCAAGGAACCAATCAGGGGGCTATTGTAATGGTCCAGGTAAGAGCTGATGAGGGCCTGAACCAGGCGAAAGGCTGATTCTTTGTCTGTATTTCAGCAGTGAGACGAGCCTGTTATCAACTGCACTTTCTTCAACACTAGCTTGCCTATGCCTCTGGGTAGATCCAAGGTAAAAAATAACTCATCTGGTAAATAAACCAAAGTGTTTCTCCCAAAGAGGAAATAAAGGAGAGGTTTCTACTGCCCTACTGATCGATCACTCTGGCATTGGTTTTGAGGATGCCAAGGAAAATCATCAAGCAATATCCACCAAGTCGTTTATGGATGTATGGATGCCTATTAAGAATCTTGCAATAGCTAGGATTCTGCCCCTGGACATCATAATCTATCTACAGACATAACTCAAGTGCTGTTTTCTGCCATCATCCCACATAGAGAGACATCCATAGAATATTGTGATATTCCCTGAACTACAGGAGAGCAGTCAGGTAAACCTGCCGTTGGACTTAGCAATAAAATAATAAATTATCACCATCAATTATTGTTATTGTCATTATCGTTGCTAAAAAGTATAACCTTCTCCAGTTAGAGGGGGTCTCAGTGAAGGAACATTGCCCATCCTAACTGAATGAATGAATGAATGGGAAAACACTTTAGGCATTTGTTAGTAAAGTGCAAGGTATTACAGTATATAGAAGAGAGAGAGGGATACATAAGTATCCAAATATCCATACACATATATGGACACACACACACACACACACACACACATACACACACACACACACACATGTCTGTGTATACTTAAAGAAAGAGGGCTTGTGGCCAGGGAAGGGTGTTTTGGTCTGGGAAGAAGTCAGAAGAATAAGTAGTGGAGCCCTTTTGAGGGAGCGGATTGAAAGGCTCTTTCCAGATACAATGGTAGTATTGATTTGATTACAAATGCCAAAGCAGAAATAAGGGATGGGGTGGTGTACCCAGTCACAGACCAGCACATGACAGAGATGAACGAGAATGGGAATGTTGGGGGTCAACAGCCAGGCCACAGGGAGGGAGTTCCAAAGTCCTTCATGGCATGGTTTATAAACATATGAAGCTAAGTAATAAATCCTTTATGAAAAATATGGTGAACCTACCAAGGTTATATGGGCAGCCAGGTAACGCAATGGATAGAGTACTGGCCTGGGGTCAGGAAGACTCGTCTTCCTGAGTTCAAATCCTGCCTCAGAGACTTCCTAGCTGTGGGACCCTGGGCAAGTCACTTAACCATGTTTGGCTCAGTTTCCTCATCTATAGAATGAGCTGGAGAAGGAAATGGCAAACCACTCTAGTTTCATTGCCAAGAAAACCCCAAACAGGGTTATGAAGAATCTGAAATGACTGAACAACATAAATTTAAGGCTCCTTCTGTATTTATTTGCATTATCCAGTTAATACAGGGTATCTCAGTGCAGTTTAGGCTATTAAGATTGCACTAAGACTTTTGGGACATCCTGTGTTTCTTTTATATCTACTAATACTTCTACCTGTTGTTTACTTCACTGTGATGTAAAACCCTTGCAAAGTAGGATTTGTTTCACTATTTGTACTTACAACCTTAGCGTTTAGCATATGCCTGGCATACAGTAGATATTTAATAAATGCTTGTTGATTGACTGAGGGAGCTGGACTTTTACAGGAGGAAATAGCTTCTTATACTCCAAAGAATGATGATGAGGATCTACATTTGCCATTAGCAGAGAATGGTCAGTAATTTCAAGTATGAGTCGCTGCTATTGGGGCCAAGATTGGTCAGTTCTTCTAAAAGCTTCCTCTGGCATAGTACATGGTGTCCCAAAAGTCTAAGTGCAGTTTTAAGTGCTATCAAACTTTAAACCTACCCTAAGACTTTGAGAATACCTTGTAATCCTCAATAGCAGTTTAAAACTGAGCTAAGAATTTGGGGATACCATATATCCTTTAAAAATCATCGGGGTGGAGAAGTAGGTGATGCAGTGAATAGAGCACTGTCCCTGAAATCAGGAGGATATGAGTTCAAATCCAGCTTCAGACACTTGACACTTCGCTAGCTATGTAACCTTGGGTAAGTCACTTAACTCCAATTGCCTTGCCTTGCCTTCTCAAAAATAAAAATAAATAAAAATCATTAGGGACCATGGAATGAGCACTTACAAATCCAAAGTCAGAGAGGTATGTAAAGTCCTAGAAAGGCAGAGTTGGGAATGACCTTGGAGGTCATTTAACCCAACCTCCATCCAAAGCATGAATCCCATCAGCAATAACTTCTGCTTAAACACTCCCAGGGACAGGAACCTCCTGAGACAGTCCATCCCATATATTGCAGGTTTACATTCCATTCAAGAACTTTATAACAATATCGAATCTCAATACAAATTCCTCTCTCTAGCATTTCAATGTAATAGCTTCATATCATATGTTATACCTTCTACATTGTGGGTCAAAGCTATCACATGCTAAAAACAGAAATTCTTTCATTAATCGACTAATTTGTTCCCCAATTATTTATTTAGGACCTACCATGTGTAGCACTGTAGGACAGATATTGTTTTACAATTATCTAGAATTCAGGTTGGAAATAAAGGAGAATTTGACTATTGGTGAGAACAGTACCAAATTGGGAGAGTGAGTGTCTATGTCTTTGAAAGTTGTTCAAAAATATATCTTTGGAACTAATAGGTACTAAATTTTTAAGTTTAGACACATTTACAAATACAGTGTAGAAAATTCATGGCTTTAAAAAGCATGTGTAAGATTTGTTGTTGTTCAATCATTCTCAGTCATGTCCAACTTTTTATGACTCCATTTGGGTTTTTTTTGGCAAAGATAATAGAGTTTACCATTTCCTTCTCCAGCTCACTTTACAAATAGGGAAACTGAGGTAAACAGAATTAAGTGACTTGCCCAGGGTCACACAGTTAGTGTTTAAGGTCAGATTTGATCTCAGGAAGATGAGTCTTCTTGATTCTATCCACTGTGCCACTGAAAAGACAGTTCCAACTGGAATCTCATACATAACATCTGCCTGTTAGTTCTAATCATAGCTAGAGATCCCACTGCCCTCAGGTGACTGCATGCCTAAATTGCCATTTGGTTGGGGGGGGGGGGGTTGTTTTTTTTTTTTAATAGAACAGTTAAGAAACATCTTTTAAAGGTTAAAAACAGATGGGTTCAAATGTAAATGAATAACAAATGTCACATCTCCCACCAAACCTTTTACACTAAAGACATTAACTAAAAGCAAAAGAAATCAACCTGGTTTTGTTTCTCTCATCTCCCTACCCACCTGTGGAGGTTTGGGACAAAATAACCCACATGGAGAAGACAGTAAGAATCTGTAAAGACACCAAATGTTGAATCACTGCTTGAAATATCAAATATCAAAAACTAGCAATAATAATATGTACCCAGATAGTATCATTTATACATTAAAAGGACTCATGGTACACTTAAGGAGTGGGATGATAAACATTTATTAAGAGCCAAGTGCCAAGCTCTACACTTTACAAATACTACCTCATTTGAGCCTTAACTTAAGGGAAGCCTATGACTTGTATAAATGCTTTATATGTATTTATTTTGGGGGAGGTGGAGAAAGGGAGAGGGAAAAAGTGAGAGGGAAGAGAGATCCAGGTGATCCTGGATTCCTGAAGTCTGTACACAAAGAATACAATTTTCTACCCCATCCTACCAAAACCTTAAACTCTGCCCTCTGGAAGTACTTTAGGCTTTGACAAGTGAGTTTTTGTTATTTTGCCCCAAACCAGATCACCAGATAAGGCATATCACACTATTTCCCTATTATTTCCAAACTATGGCTCTGGGTACTTCCTCTGTGTCCTGCCCTTGCCCCTCTACCCCCCCCTTTGGTCCATTTGTCTCCCTCCTCCCCACCTCCCATAGAAAGCAAGCTCCCTTGAGGTTGAAGACCCTCTTGTCATTTATATCTCCAGTTCTTAGCACAGTGCCTGGCCAATAGTATGCCCTTAATTAATTATTTTTCATCCCTGATTCAAATGTTGACAGTTGCTGCCACAAGGAGATGAATGGCCTGGCTGTGAACAGTGTCCCATCTAAGATCTAGACTAGACTTCTTGCCAGAAGATTTTACTCACTGTTAGCATGGGAGCATAGTGGATAAGATGCTGCACTCGGCCTTAGTAAGATCTGAGTTCAATTCAGCTGTGTAACCCTGGGCAGGTCATTCAACCTTAGTCAAACTCATTTTCCTTATCTGGAAAATGGGTGTGCTAGTAGCTCAAGACCTCTTAGGACTGTTGGAAACATCAAATTAAATAAACTATATAAAGTGCTTTGCAAATCTTAGAGCATAATTTTGTGGTTGTATTTGTTATTATATTATTCTATAATATGATATAAATTTAAGTTTAGACATATTTACATATGTAAAATTAAATTATTAAATTATTATAACTATTATTGTGACTGTAATTGTTATCATATAGCAAATGATGAAATGCTTTTGGCCACAGCAACTCCCAAAGACAATCTACTCAATAACAAAGGCGTGGTCATTTGCATTAGAGGAAGGAATATCCACCCTGATGAAATCCCCAATCCCTGAAGTATGTCAAGATGGCGTTGGTTTTGTGAAATGAGCCCAGAGCTAGAAATAAAAAGCTATAGTCTATTCTCAGATGGAGTTGGGTTTGGCTTTATGACCTTAAGTAAATCACATTTCTGAGTCAATTTCTTTGTCTATAAAACTGAAGATAGTCTTTGCCAGCACATAAAGAATCGAAATCATTTCTGACGTGGCATAAAGGAAGGAGCATTGAACCTGGAGTCAGGAAGACCTGAGGTCAAATCCTACCCTAGACTCTGACTAATTGTGTGACCTCAGGCAAGAAGCTTCACCCCTCTGCGCCTCAGTTTCTTCTCTTATGAAACAAAGGCCTCCAGGATCCCTTCCAACACTAGATCTCTATTCCTATGAAAGGTCATGGCATAGAAAACAGCACCAAAAAGCAGAATCTGATTGATTCTCTCAAGTTCCAGTTTGCCCTCTTGCTCCTAGAGACAGGGCTCTTAGCACTCTTCAGGGAACCACACAGAGGCATAAGGCATATCTTATATATGCCAAGAAGGAGGTAACGTTCAATAACTTCATGTTGCCTTATAAGGTCATCACTCTGTGTAAGAGAGGCAAGAAAACAAAGCCGCCTGGCATCCAGCTTGATAGCTGTCTCCTCTAACTTGGCATGGTCTGATTCACAATCTATAAATTGTAGATAAAAATGAAATTGAAAAAGCAATCTGTAGATAATACAAAACTAGCAGTTTATGAAATGGCCTGACTTTGGGGGGAGAAAAGAAAATGCTTCAATACAGACTTGTACTTTTCATTATCGTTCCCCAGAAAATCCATTAAAAAAAAAAAGGGCAGGAAGCCTAGGTATTCTAGCCTACCAGTCTTTAATCTGCACTCTCCCATTCTTTTGGTAGACCTCATCATTAATGAAAGACATTCCAGTGTAAGGCCTGTATCAAATACTAAGCCATGGCAGAAATTGAGGCAGCAGGATTTCCACAGACAAAAAAGTGAAAAATATAAAGGAAAAGGGAATGTATATATATATATATTTATCACCATAGCAAAGTGGAATATAACAAGAGTGTGTGAATTGTCAACCCTGGGCTTTATTTTTATAACAAAATGAAATGTCACTTTGACTTGACCAGGACTCAGAAAAGTCTGAAGACTAAGGGATATAATCAGAGTCTTTTCACTAATAACTTTTGGTTTAGGTGTAATTGTTGTAATTTAACATTTTTGTCTTTAATGATTTAAATGTTAAATTTTAAAATTTAACTTTTTATCTTTATGCCTTGAATGCTTTGAAATGACTCTCATTTACACCTTGAATAAAGGTACAGATCGTACAGTCATCAAATTTGCAATGACACAGAGCTGAGAGAGATAGCTAACATATGGGATGACAGTCAGGATCCAAAGAGATATTGACAGGCTAAAGCATTCAATCAATAAACATTTATTAAGTACCTACTATAAGCCAGGCACTAAGCTAAACTAAGCATTGAGTTGAATCTAATAAAATGAATTTCAATAGGAATAAATGTAAAGTCTTGCACATGGGCATAAAAAATCAATTTCACAAGTACAAGATGGAGAGGGTGTGCCTAGAGAGCAGTTCTGTAAAGTATCTTGAGGTTTTTAATAGACTGCAAGCTCAATGTGAGTTGACTGTGTGGTACAGCAGCATCGAAGGTTAATACGATCATGGTACATTAAGTGGGACAAAGCTTCCAGGAACAGGAGGAAGGTGAGACTCCCACTGTATTCTGCTCTGACCAGACTTCACCTTAAGCACTGTGTTCAGTTCTAGGAACCATGGCATAAGCCAGTGAATATCAAGAGATCATTCAATATCATAAAGGTCCTTGAGTTCACATCAAATGAGTATAAGTTGAGGAAGATAGGCATTAGATTGGAAGCTCTTTGAGGGCAGGGGATGTCTTTTGCCCCTTTTTATATCCCTAGTACTTATCACAGTGCCTAGCACATAGTAGGCACTTAACAAATACTGATTGATTGATTGATTGAAATAGGCATGCTTAGCCTGGAGATGGAAAGAAGACTCAGGGGAGACATGGTAACTATCTTCAAGTATTTGAAAGTCTGCTATGTGGAGGATGGATTAGACTTTTTCTATTTGATCCCAGAGACCAGAACCAAAAGCAATAGGTTCAAACTGCAAAAAAAGACAAATTCATGTTTAGTATCAGGGAAAACTTCCTAAAAATTAGAACAGGGCAAAAGTGAAATGGGGTGCCTAGCAGGTGGTAAGTTCCACCATTTTGGACATCTTTCTATCAAGGATGAAAATCTATCTGTCAGGAACGTTATTGAGGAATTCCTTTCACATACGAGTTGACCTAGATGTCCACTGAGGTCCCTTCCACTTTTCAAATTATGTGAATCTGTATAAGGACATGTAATAGAGGGAGAGGGACCAGAACTTGGGTGTCCTCTAGATTCCCTTGTGTCACCTCACATGATGTTGCCAGTCAAAGAGAGGTTGATTCAGGATGCCCCTTTGGATAAGTTTATCTTTCCCCAGGATCTCATTTGCCTCAAAGGCAGCTCAGTGGTGCAGTTTATAGAGTTTGAAGTCAGGAAGACCTAAGTTCAAATCCAGCCTCAGATACTTACTAGCTGTGTGACCCTGGGCAAGTCACTTCAACTCTGTCTGCCTTCATTTGCCCAAGTGTAAAAAGCAGATAATAATTACACTTATCTCACAGTGTTGTTGTGAGGATCAAAGGAAATATTTTAAGTGCCTTACCACATAGTAGGTGCTTAAATAAATGTTTTCCCCTTCCCCTTCAAAGGCTTATTTACCTGTTAGCTCTAGAGGTACATAAGTTATACTTTATGTTTATACATCCTTTTGCTTATTGGAAGCCTGTGTTTGCCTAGGGCATATGATTTTTATAGCAAACCTTTCTTGCGTGTGAGACATTCAAATAGGATATGTGTTCACCCCTCCAATGTTTCTCAGCTTGTGCTGAAAGATAATGTCTCTCGTCTTTTTAGAGAGATCAAACTGCTTTCCAAATCCCTATCCCCTGCATTACATAAATAATGAGATAGAAGGTTACCAGAGTTTTTGTTTATCACCAAACACATGAACACATTGTAATGGTAAGACATACCAGGTATGAAGTAATATTTTTTTATGGAAGAATGTGAGTTGCCCAGTGAGTATGCCCTTATCCACCAAATGGGAATCCTTGGGAGACTGTGCCTCTTATATGAGGGTAGGTAAAGATACCCCTACTTCATGTGCCCACATAATTTACTTTGATACTGTCCTAATTAAATGTTTTGCTGTCTGACTTATGGTTGATCTCTGGTTTCTTAGTAAAGAAGACACTAAATAAGAACTCAAACAGTCTTTGCACAATTGTAATTACTCATTACCTTTATGGTTTATACACACATATACATACATACATACATACATACATACATACATACATACATATGTATACTATTCCTTGGGTAACAAGGGCTGACAAAATTGAGGGGGATGCTTGTTAAACAAAGTATAAGAGATTCTTTTCTGACATTTTTCTTTCTAGACAGAATGAGGTCTATGTTCACCAAAAATCTCCTGGAGTTTCCAAGAGAAAATTAAAATGGGAGACCTTTGACTCTAACTCCCTAAAGTAAATCAGAGGGAAATTTGAATGTGGTTAAGATTAAGCAAGCAACTAGAGAGGTTTAGAGTTAGAGTAAGAGCAATGCTACCTCCAGCTGTTCCTAATTTTGTAGAAGTGTGGCCTTGATGATATAACACCCAATGGATTTCACTGCTATAAGTTTAAGTTGCTAAAAGCACCAAAGCCTCTTCTATTTCTTCATCTACTTCCAGTATTAATTTAATTTAGCCTAGCTGTGGCTTCTTGCTCAAATGACATTCAAATTCAGTTGCAGCAGGTCTTCTGACCAGTGACATTCCCCAGGTTCACACTTAGAATCATAGAATGGACTTTTCAGGTCATCTAGTCATAAAATCAACATCCAGAAGGATCTTCATTAGATCTCTAGTCTAATCCATAGATGAGGTCATCTCTAACAAGCTGAAGGTCTCCAGAGATGGGGGATTCATGTTACCATCTTTTGAGGAGGAAACCCGTTCCATTTCTTATAGCTAAAGTTTCTAGGGAGCTCTTTTTCATTCAATTACTTTTAGATTGAACTGAAATTTGCCTTTTTGTAACTCCCACAGTCCCTTGTTCTATTCTGTGGGCCCATCAGAATAAGCTTAATTCCTTATGGACATGCCCACCCCTCAAATATTTTGAGACCAGATTAGGTCCACCTCTATGCCCCAAGTCTTATTTTAAAAGCTAGGCTAAATGGCCTTCAATGGATCTTCATTATAGCATGATTTTGAGTCCTCTCCCCAACCCTGAATGAATGTAGGCAGCGAGGAGGCCAGATAGAGCCTTGGGCCTGGATTCAGGAAGATCTGAGTTCAAATCTAGCCCCAGACACTTACTAGTTCTGTGACTCTGGGCTAGTTATTTAACCTCCATCTGTTTCAGTTTCCTCAACAGTAAATAGGGATAATAACAGCTGCTACCTTGTATGGTTGTGGTGAGGACCAGATGAGAGCTTATTTATAAGGTACTTTGAGCAGTGCCTGGCATATAGTAGATGTTATCCTCCTCTATCCCAGAGCAGTTTATAGGACCATAGATAGAAAGCTAGGAGGGACCTCAGCCATCAAGCCCAACGGTTTCATTTTCCAGACAAGGAAACTGAGGCCAAGGGAACGAAGTCACTGATTATATAATATAATAACTGATTCTGAAGGATGCTTCTCAGGGAATTCCAAACTGCTATGATTTATTTATTGGATTTTGCTTCTTTTTAGCACTGCTCTGGCCAGCATCCATGTAGAAGAGTTGGTGGAAACCTACTGGAATTTTCCTCAGTTTTTGATTAGAAACCTTTTCATGGTGATACATTAGCTTTCCTCAAAGTACATTTATTGGTGGCTCAGTAGATAAAGTACGGGCCCTAGAGTCAGGAGGACCTGAGTTCAAATGTGGCCTCAGACATTTACCAACTGTGTAACCCTAGACAAGTTAATTAACCCCAATTGCCTCCAGAAAAAAAAAAAAAACATTTATTTGTTGATAATTACCTTATCAATCATGAGGAAATTCTCCAATTTCTCTCCATTTTCACATGTAATATCACCAGCTTCTCTGACTGCCCTGGGTAAGACCTCTTGTACCTCCTGGGCTATCATTCCTATTTACATAAAACAAAACAAAACATCAAGTTTAATTGCACTTAGGATCTTGAGAAGTGAATTCCCTGAAATACATACAGAGCCAGAGGTGTGCCAGAGCCAGCTTATTAAATTTTCATTCTGAGCATTAACACCTAGAAATCTGTAAATGCTACAAATCAGGGCTTGATTTATTATTTGTTGATTGTCTGGTCTTAAGAAAGTGACGGAGAAAATGGTTGTGATGCAGATTAAATTTAAAAATATATCATATACATTTTTTTCTTCAGAGAACTAGTGGTTAAAATATTTACCAGAATATTGCCAGAAGAGCCCAAGGTGGGATGGAAAACAGCAATACAGATATTAAATTCTCTGAAAATAAAATAAATGGAAAGAGGAGTCTAACTCTTCTGAGATTCACTACTGCAATCTAAACAAAAACCTTTAAGTACAGATGCCATTCCCCAGAGTGAAGGAGTGAGAGAGAGAGATAGACACCGCCCAGGGAGCACTTTATGTTTCTCAGCAGATAGAAACATAAACATTCTCTTGTATATCCTTTGGAGAGCGGATCCCCTGATCTCATTCTGACTATAAGCCTGCCTTTCCCACAGAAAGAACCTAAAACAGGCTGAGGCAAAAGCATAATAAAAATGAAAGCTATTGTGATTGTTATAGCTAGTATTTATATAGGCCAGACTTGAACTTATGACATCCTAAAGTCAGGAACTCCCATTTTCATGAGTTCAAATCTGGCCTCAGACACTTAACTAGCTGTGTGACCCCAGGCAAGTCACTTCTTCCTGTTTGCCTCAGTTCCCCCATCAGTAAAATGAGCTGGAGAAGGAAATGGCAGACTGCTCAGGTATCTCTGCCAAGAAAACTCCAGATGGGGTCACAAGAGTCAGACATGATTGAAAACGACTTAGCAACAACTACAGAAAGTGCCTCCTTCGCACTGGACCCTGTGCTAAGCAGTTTACAATTAGTATCTTCTTTTATCTCATGAAAACCTTAGGAGGTAGGCAATGTTATCATCATTTTACAGATGAGGTAAAATGACTTGTCCAGGGGCAAAAAGCTGGTAAGTGTCTGAGGCTGGATTTGAACCCCAGGCCTAGCACTCTATGCACTGCACTCCCTGGGACAGAGTTGCTCTCAGCCTGTGAAAATCCCACACGTGAAAGGCTGGCAGGTATCAACATTGTTAATGCTTTTGCTCTGGCTGCTCCAGGCTGTGGATTTTGCATACCAGCAAGGATACAGGAACTTTTCTCTATTTTCTTGGCTACCTATAATATAACTATTGAATGAGGGGAATAGATTCAACAATCCTTAAAATTCTTTCTAGCTCTAAATCAATGATCCGCAGATGCCTTTTGTCCTCTCACCGTCCTGCTCTTATGCCTTTAATGACTCTCTGTTGCCTCAGTGGCATTTCTGAAACTCATTTAACCACAAAATACTTCCTTGCTTAATACACAGTGTGTCCCAAAGTCTTAGTGCAGTTTAAGCTTAAGCATTAGGTTTGTTATGAAGCCTTTAGCTGCATTAAGACTTCACAAACATATTGGCAGAATTTTGAAATAAAAAAGCCATTGTTTCTGGGAGAAATTTAGGGTTGTTAAGAGAGTTTTTCCATATCCCTTCTCTCCTTCCGTTCAATTTTGGGACTAAATCATTGTTCATTTGCAAGATTTATCCAAGATACATCCTGATGGATGCACTCTATAGGTCATCTATCTAACTATATATATCATAGTCTGGTCAATAAGCATTCTTCATTCACTAGGCTTTTTCTGTATGCATAGTCCTGGCCAGCCCAACACAAGACTTTATATACAAACTGAAAATACAATCCACAGTACCAGAGTTATACCTTTTCGATTCCTAGCACACCATCTTCACAATGACAATTATTTTTTTAAAAATCCACCACCTATCGTCAAGGTTGGATTGGTTCATATCCCCTACCAGAGAAATACCACCACCATTATAGTAAGATGAATTAATTCAGTCTACTTTAACCCCTAGCACTGCTACCCTTCTTTAGACTGAAGAAGTAGAACCACCAGAGTATAGGTCAACCTCTGTATAGGTCTCCTCTCTCCTGTTCCTACCTACCCTCTGAAGTCTCACATTGCCTTAGAACATAGAGTTCAAAGTCCTATCAGCCATTACCTCCTACTCACAGTGAAAGCATGAAAGTAAAAACAAAAAAGACTAGACCTTGAAACAGGTTTTCTTGTTCTAGATTTACAAGTAAAAAGGAACCATCCATTCAAAACCTCCATGTGTCCTATGTGTGGTTTGAACTGAGTACAATGAATTTCTTAACTCTTCCCATTCCAGATGCTTATGGATTTCTCAAAGCACAGAATGACACATCAGGATATGCTTAATCATGATAGCACAGAAATCCAAAAAAGAATGGAGTCAAAACCAAAAAGACTAGAAAAAGTAGAATGGAGAATGTGTAGAGGGAGAAAGAAACTGGACTGAGTACCTGTTTGATGAATACTGTTTATTCCCATTACTGATGCAAATTCTGGTTTGTAGTCATATTCAACAATTCTCATTCTGTTTATTCTTCGAAGCTGTTCATTTGTGTCAATCTAATTGAATTGAAAGAGACCATCAGTTTTCATATGTTAAGATATTTCCTATTCAAGTCAATTCTGTGGGCTCTCTGGGAAGAGTAGGAGAGTTGGTATATAATTATTCCTTCCAGAGTCCAAACAGTTGTTTTTTTTTTTAAGCAATTGGGGTTAAGTAACTTGCTCAAGGTTACACGGCCAGTCATTATTTATGTGTGGGTGCTCATTTTATGAGGCCAGATTTGATCTCGGGTCATCCCAACTCCGAGGCCGGCGCTCTTACTCACTGCGCCACCTAGCAGCCCCTTTTAGGGCAACTGGGGTTAAGTAACTTGCCCAAGGTCACACGGCTAGGTTTTTGTTTGTGTGGGTTAAGTGTCTGAGGCCGGCTCCGGACTCAGGTCCTTCTGACTCCAGGGCCGACACTCTACTCACTGCGCCACCTAGCCGCCCCGTCCAAACAGTTTTAAATTACTTTTACCCTTAGATTTGTTATACTTCAGAAGAAGCCATCTCAAGGGTTCACATTAGTGATTTCCATTTACTGACCCAAGTCTTCACTAGGTAAGAGGTTCAACTTTCAATGTCACAGAACAAAAACCCTACTTTCTCCCCATGGCTTTTATTTTATATCTCTTTTCTTTGAATTTGGTCTTCACCTTAAGAAGGAAACAGGTTGCTAACCTGTCATCAAAGTTGGGTCAGTTCACTACTCCTTTCATCTAGTTCCATCTCCTCTTCCTCTGTTAAACCTTCATTGCGTATTCCATTCCATAATGACCTCTCCCTCTCAGTCAAACTTAGGCCTTCTTGTCTGCAACCTTCACTTGACATCACAGCATTATGATGACAGAATATACAGAGGTACCTGGCCACTTTAAGAAAAGTAAAACTGAAGGACCCAAGCAGGCCCTGTTTAGACATGCAGCTGAACCCATGAGCTCACCATTAGGACTAAATATCTCCTGGATATCTCTAGTTTATCTCTGACCCGGTTCTGATTCCTGATTTATTTTCATCCCTTGCTTTCTTCCTTGAGCCTTGGCTCCTGGCATCAGTACCCTATGCATACCTTACCTGTCTAAATAGACTTTAATTTTTCTTATCTCCATGTAGCATCAGTACAGGATGGGACTTGGAGCTAGAGAAAGTATGCTAGTTCTTCACTATGTCTGTTGACCTCATTTTTCCAGTAATTTGATTTAAAAGATTTCAGTCACATAGGTTTTATCACCTTAGTTTCTTGGATGTGAATGTTGAAACTGAGCCAGTCTGAAGACAGAGTTGTCTCATCATAATCTATCATGCAGAAAGCTCCTTTGGGGACTTTCTACAATGCTTCCTGGGCCATTTTGAGTGATGGGCAAGCTGTCAGATGAAGGCAGGAACCTGAAGGCATTCATTTTGGGTTTTGCATGTTAACTTTTTAAGTAAATAGGCTTTGTTGCAGTTTATCCAAAAGCCAGTTACTCTTGAACCTTAATAATCAAGCTTCCTTAAAAGTGAACCATTTGCATCATTCTCACAGGTGCATTCCAGTTCATTAATGTTCAACCTCCCAGGGCATGTAGAAGGTTTTAGCTCCTTTATGTAGTTGGGAGAAAGAAGCCAAGCCAAAAACCAGTTATAGGATAGTGGGTTTAGAGCCAAGAGGGATGGCAGAGATGAACTAGCCTAACCCCTCGATCTACAAATAAGGAAACTGAGACTCACAGAAATCAAGTGGTGCACCCAAAGCACAGGCAGGAAATATCAGAATTCTAGAGATAACACTGCATTTGGAATCAGTGCTTGGGTTTAAATCTTGCCTTTGCCACTTACAACTAACAGAGAAACACTCAGCAAGTCCCTTACCCTCTGTGAGCCTGTTTCCTCATCTGCAAAGTTATATCGGATAGCCTCTGAACTCTCTTCCAATTCTAAATCTATGATTCCATGATACTATGAAGTGAATCCAGGGAATCTGACTCCAAACCCAGCACGGTTTCTTTTAAGGCATCCTTCCATGTAGACCCCATATCCCTCATCATTGTAGTCCAGAGCACTTACTAAGTATCTCTCCAGGTGGGGCACTAGAATTTAAAGGTGAATCCTATAGACATGGCTTCTAAAGCATGTAAAAAGTATGCTTATTCATAATCCAGCAAGGAATAAATTAAACTGTATGTAATATATTGCTTATTGTAATGGTAACAGGAATTTGGAGATTTTCCCTGCCCCATAAGAGGCTGAATATAATCACATGGAGCTTGTGGTGGGAGGAGCTTGCTGAACAGGTAGAACAGGAAAGGTGGAGCAGAGCTGAGAGGAAACTGGGAGTCAGGGTGGAGGGAGAGAGAATGCAGGCTAGCAGACTTGTGAGTGTTTGTTTATGGGAAGGCTTTAGGATGGTGTTGCTTTCTGAGGTGAATAAGGTATATTAACTTCTTTGTTGCTATGATGGATTCAGTTTTCTGCTGTTGGGATTCGACTTTCTGGTGTCTGAATAAATGTTTTGCTTCTCCCTTCCACATGGAAACCCTGTTATATTTTGTGATTCAGAACTATACCGGCTATTCATGTGAATATTGCTGTGAAAATTGTGTTGGTGATACATTTATATAAATACTATTTGTGATATTGTGTTTATTTACATAAACATATTGTTATACACATATATAAATAAAATATATACATATAAACAATATATTTAATTTATTCATTGTTTGATCATGAATATTATTATACAAATGTATATATGTAGATACAAATATATTTGTATGCAAATAATACAGATATATGTATTACATATAATACATTGTGTATATATGCAATATCTATACAATGTATGTATGATTATAAATGTGTTATATGATACCTGTGCACATGTGTGTATATAACATGTATGTGTGTAATACATACATAGTATATAAACCAAAGACTGAAGGTGGTGAGGGAAACACAAGAGTTTGTGTGTCTAGACATGATAGAATTGGATGGAAATCACCCATTATTTTTTTGAGAAAAGTTTCTTAGAAGGGGTTTGCCAAGTTCTGGATTTGATAGTACATAAATGGGGAGTTTTCAGGACAGGAGTACAGAAATAATTTGGTAAGACTATGGAAGCTGAAGGACAATTTTAAAATGAAGAACTCAGTTCTGCTACCTTGGAAGAGAAAGTAATGAGGAAGGAAAATGGTAAAATGGAAGGCAAGTTGAGGTAGGGGAGGTAAGGAGAGAAAAGAGGGTCAGAGGTAAAAAAATAATGGTTATAAGAAGGCCAGGAATAGCCTGGTAGACTTTAAATTATAATCAAAACTCCCTACATTTGTGTGAAAACTGTTGATCAGGGGAGATTCCCCAATCAACTTGACAAGGTTACAGAGGAATAAACCTTTGTCTTGGACTTAGTCGCTCAACATGCAACTTATTAAGCACTTTCAATGTCCTGGAAGCTTTGCAAAATCATGACGATGCAAAGAAAGGCAAAAGCAGCCCCTAGTCTTAGGGAATTTACATTTCAATGGGGGATCCAGTATATCAATAATTAGATACACATAGGATACATAAAGAGGAGAAGGGAGATAACCAGAAAGGGGAATCCTAATTCTGAAAGTTGGGAAGGCTTCCTACAGAAAGTGGCATTTCAATTATATCTCTAAAGAAAGTCAGGGATTTTGAGAAGAAAATGGAGAGATTTTGAGAAGAGAAGGAGAACAGTCCAGGTTGAGGGCACTGAGATGGGAAACAGCGGCAATCTGTCACTGAATTCTAAAGGCGGGGGGTGGGGGGGGGAATAAAGTATAAGAAGACTGGTTTGTGAAGAGCTTTAAATAGGCCAAGCAATATTTGATCTTTGAGGTAACAGGAAGACACTGTGGTCTCTTGAGTTTGGGAATGAAATGCTTAGACATACATTTTAGGAATATCACTTTGACAGCTACAGGGAAAATGCATTAGAGTAAAGGGAGACTTGAAACAGAGGGAACAAATATGCAGCTTTTGCAATAATCTGTGTGAGAGATGATAAGGGCCTGAACTGAGATGGCAGCTGTGTGAATGGTAAGAAGGGAGCTAGACAGGAGAAGTGTTATGAAGGTAGAAAGGATGAGATTTGGCAACTGATTGTATGGATATGAGAATGACCAAGAGTGAGGAGCTGAGGGGCAGCTAGGCAGCATAGCACATAGAGTCCTCCCCCTGTAGTCAGGAGGACCTGAGTTCAAATCCAGCCTCAGACACTTGACACTTACTAGCTGTGTGACCCTGGGCAAGTCATTTAACCCCAACAGCCTCACAAAAATAAGAGTGAGGAGTTGAAGATGACACCAAGGTTCACCAACATTGTGAACATTGGCCACTGGGAGGATTGTGGTGCCCTTGACAATAATGGCTGGTTGTTGTCCTTTGTAATTGAAGAGGACCAAAATGACATCATTATTTCAGGGTCAACATACAGTGTGTTTGACTATGGCTGATCAGACCAATACATGCTCTGAAGGCTCTACCACTGGTGGGGCATAAATAGTTTATGTGAACACTTGGAATGGAAATATCTCTAAATGTGCTCATCTCACATTTCTTTTGGGCTATTGCAATTCTGCTTTACTTATAGAGCACAGTGCCTCCTGATGGACATTTCACTGGCCTGCCCCCAACATGAATTGGTTGGCAAGGCCCTTTGGGAGGATGGACTCTTCATCAGAGGAGCCACCTCTCTAAGCACGAACACATACACAAATACGTGTGTGTATGAATATATGTATAGGTATGTGTATAGGTATAGGTATATAAAACCTTCAGAGTCTGTAAAGAAGCCAGGACCTTGTTACCCATAGTTGTGGAAACCTAGACACAAGCATATGTGGAGGTTTCCCAGAGTAAACATATAGCAAAGTCAAAGGTGAGGAGGACAGAGACAATGAACCAAAAGGATAATTACTCTTATAGATCAGGTCCTGAGGTCAAACCCAAGTTAGTGTGATGTGAACACAGAACTTAGAGGATCTGGGCCATGGTTTACACTTTTATAATGCTCTTCTTAACTCTCCATAGCTCTTCCACATTTACTACAAAATTTAGTCATCAAAACTACTCTATGAGGCATGAAGGTCGGATATTATTCCCATTTTATAATTGAGAAAACAGGCACAAAGAAGACAAGTGGCAGACTTGAAGGATTACTTAGCTGATGGCAGAGATAGGGGCCCTGTCCTAGATTATATCAGCTGTCGTTCTGTTGTGAGAATCTTAAGTCTTAGGTCCTAGACCAGGGGTGCGGAACTTGTAGCCTCAAGGCTACATAGGGCCCTCTAGGTCCTCAAGTGTGCCCTTTTGACTGAATCCACACTTGTTCAGTCAAAGGTCCACACTTGAGGACCTAGAGGGCCACATGTGTCCTCTAGGGCACAGGTTCCCCACCCCTGTCCTAGAACAAAGAATTCCCCTCTAAGATCAAAGGAGAGAGCATAACATTGTCAAGGTGTAGATTCTACAAAGGCTAAATAAAGATGGCAGATGTACAGATGAGAAGGCAACATGGTGTGTATGTTTGTGTGTATGTATAGATATACACATGTGTGTGCATGTATGTATATGTGTGGCTATATATGCACATGTGTATGTATGTGGAGAGAGAGAGACAGAGACAATGTTTGAACTTGAAGCTTAGAAGAGCCAGGTCTTTTGACACTTAACTAGCCATATGACCATGAGTAAATCACTTTAACTCACTGATCCTTAGCTTCCTCATCTGCAAAATGGGCTTAATGATATTTATAATGCCCACCTCACAGGGCTCAAATGACATAATACATATAGAAAGTGTTTTGCCAACTTTCAATGGGACTAGCTTGAAGAGACTCACAAAAAGCCAATCATTAAATCTTCAGCGGGAGCACTTATACCTTGGAAACTGGCACATGCTACAAATCAGGCTTCATTTATGGTTTTGTTGATTGTCTAGACTTAGTCAAGTCATGGAGAAAATGTTAATAATTCAGATTAATCTCAAAAGGGAATCATGCATGCATTTGTGGGGGGAAGGAGGGAGAACCAGCCTGTTAAACACTTCCTAGCATATCAGCCTTCCCTCAATATGAATGTGAATTGTTATTTTTTGAGGTATGTTTGGATTTGGGAGACATCAACAATAGTTTACATGTATATTGTGCTTTAAGGTTCACAAAACATGTTACATACAACATCTTATCTGACCCTCATAACAATCCTATGAAGTAGGTTCTGTTTTTATTCCCATTTTTCAGACTAAGAAACTAAGGATCAGGGAGTTTAAGCTTAGGACAGATGGCATAGTGGATAGAGCACTGCTCCTGTAGTCAGGAAGACCTGAGTTCAAATCCAGTCTTGGGCACTAACTAGCTTTGGGCCTTAGGACTAATTAACCTCTATTTGCCTCAGTTTCCTCACCTGTAAGATGGGAACCATAACAGTACCTACCTCCCAGGGTTGTTGTGAGGATAAAAGGAGGCAATAATTGTAAAAGTGCTTACTTAGCACAGTGCCAGGCACATAGTAAATGTTGGCTATCGTTATCATAATTATTATTATATTAAGTGGCATGCCCAGGGTCCCTAGTAAACGTCTGGGATAGAATCAGGCCTTCCTGACTCTTGTCTGCTATGCCATGTTACCTCTACATCCCTCCTCCCACCCACTTCCAGGCCCCTAACAAACCTTAGACTTTGGCATGGTCAGTGATATGCCCAAAGTAATTGGGAAGTTTCTTCCTGGAGAGTTCCCTGCTAGTTACAGCACTGTTTCTCAATGCCAGTGCCATTCAAACCAGAGACAGAGTTCTTGTTTACACCAAAATGGGACAAGCTTTCAGATTTTCAACACAGATGCCTCTCCATTCCCCAAACGCTTAACTGTTTTTAAACAGTGTGTTCTTCTCGAGCCAACAGCCGGAACAAAAAGGCATTGAGTTGAAAGAGGCTGTTTGGAGTCTCAGGGTGTCAGGGACTCGGTGACCCAGCAGCCTCTGCTGACATGTCAGTGGAGGTGCCCTCACCCCACGTCAGCGCTCACCTCCTGGATGTTCTCCTTTACCCGGCTGTCAGACGGATGCATGACTGTTCCCATCACTTTCATGTTGCCGCAGACAACCAGGGCTTCATCAGGAGCATCTGTGTTAATTCCTATTCGCCCATGACAGACAACAGATTCTGGAACATGTCCTCGCTGCCATAACGCGTCACTGTCATTCTCAAATTGCCCGGGGTTAGATGCCTGGAAAGAAATTATAGTCTGAGATAAAGCAGTAGATGATGCAGGCTTTTTATTCCTTGGATCTAAGGAAGAGAAAACATCTCTTCTTGTTTCTACAAATAAATAGCCTGCCTTGGTGCTCCTGACCTGTCCAAATGGTGCTGACACCTGAGGTCAGCAGGGGAATGGTTTCTGGTGGCTTCTTTTATCCCCTTCTCTGCTCTCTAAGGTTTCTATGCTTTGAACATATCTGAGGGATCTAGGTCTATTAAAATGGTAGACGGGAAGGAAGAATAGAAAAAAAAGAAAAAGAAATTTTCTAAAGAAAGCAAGAATAATGATTTCAACTTAAAGATAATGACAGAATTTAGGAAATGTAAAAATGAGAAATAGCAATAAAATTTTATTTAAAAAAAGAAAATAGTAAAGTTGGAGATGTAAGTAAAAGCAACTTTTATGCATATAGCACCTTATTCCTTTCATATGCACTGCCTCATTTGTAAATGACATACAAATATTTGATACTGAAATACTTAATGCCTCTCAACATTTTTTCTTTATATGCTACTTATGCAGGGAAGGGAAGAGTATTGAGACTTCAAGACAATTTTACCTCCTTCCCAATTTTACAAAGGGCAGGACAGGTCAGGGTATCCCTCATGAATGTTTCAGGGTAATCACCATTCATTGACTACCTTCTATGAGCTAGATACTATGGCAGCTGCTCATAATACAAGACAAAAATAGAGTAATCCCTGACTTCAAGGAGCTTATATTCTACTAGGGGGAAAGCCATGCATAACCAGATAAATACATATAAAATATACAGAATAAATTCAACAATAATTTGGATGTTGGAGCCAGATTTCAAAGAGTTTTAAAAACCAATGGAATGCACATTTTATTTTAAAAGCAATAGAAAGGCATTCAAGTTTCTTCAGGGAGATTAGATCTGCACTTTAGGAATATTAAATTTTCTGCTGTATGGAGGATGAATTGTAGGGAAGAGGAACTGGAGACAGAGAAGTCAATTAGGAGATAGTTGTAATATTCTCAGCAAGAAATAATGAAGGCAAAATGGATGGTCACTAAGCAAGTAGAAAAAAAGGAACTAGATAGACGTTCCAAGGTAAATAGGGTACAAGACCTATTGAAGCTTCAGTTTCCCCATCTGTAAAACAGAGAGGTTAAACCAGGTCATCCCTAAGGTCCTTTTCTAGCTCCAGAACTATGATCCTAGGTAGAATTGACAGGATAAATTTGTTTTTCATCCTTCATTTTAGAAGAGAAGCGATGACATCAATAAGGTGATGTCTTGACTTGCAAGTGAATTGGATTTAAGTGAGACAGAGCTGTGCAAAGTCATCAGCCCCACTCTCTCCTCCAAAGTCATCAAAATCCAGTGGTAAGACATGGGTCAAGACAACTGGTGATGGTCTGGGATGCTTGGCTTTTCTAAATTAAGGTCTTTTCCCAGGTCTCAGTTTGTCTGAGGCAACACCCATCCAGTGACTAAGCACTAGGTAAGAATTACATCTAAAGCTGGAAGACCTTAAAGGCCATCAAGTCCAACCCCTGCATTTTACAAGAGAGGAAACTGAGTCTCAGAGAAGTCAAGTGGCTTTTTCCTGGTCACACAACTAAGAAATGTCAGAAGGTGGATCTGAACCCAGGTCTTGCTGACTATAAGTTCTGCACTCTCTTCATGACTCCTAATTCTTTTCATCTTGGTAACTGATTGAACATGAGGATGATCAAAAGTGACAAATCTCGGGGCAGCTAGGTGGCACATTGAATAAGGGTGCCAGCCCTGGATTCGGGAGGACCCAGGATCGGTTCTGGCCTCAGATACTTAATACCCACACAAAAAAACTGGCCTCTAACCTTGAAAAGTTACTTACCCCCAGTTGCTTTAAAATAAAAAGTGACAAATCTAAGATGACTCTCAGGTGATGAACCTGAGTGATTCATGTTGCCCAGTGATGAATAATGTCACCCACTTCTTGGCAGACAGGATTGACTAACATGAAGAGTCAGACACAACATTTTTGGATATTTCCAATATGGGATTCTATTTTACTTTCCTATGCTTATTTGTTATAAGAGTTTTGTTTTTCTTTTCAAGAGGGAGAGGTTGGAAGGAGACAAAATTAATGTTTGATAACTGAAAAATATTTTAAAGAATAAAAGAGAAAAATAAATATGAGGTTAAAAAAAGAATTTTTTTTCTTCATAAGTAAAATTATATGTACTCTATAAAGCACCAGTTTTTACTTGATCTCATCTCATCCTCTTGGTTTTTCTATTTATTTTAAGAGATGTCATAAAATTCCATTCAGCAAACATTTATAAAGCTTCTACTCTGTGTAAGGGGCTATGCTAGCTACATTTTGGGAATTAAAAAAAAAAAACAAAAACAACAAAACTGTCCCTATTCTTAAGGAGCCTACCTTCTAAATTTTCTCCAAATTCTCAGACAAGCATTCATTTCATGACTATTAATAATTATAGTATCTGCCACATAACACTTCTAGGTACATGTTTGTAGGGACTCAAATCTAAAAAGTCACCCAAAGCTTGAGATTTCCTCTGTTGTTTTCTGTTCTCTCATATTCAATGGGACAGTGGAATTTCAGAATGTTAAGGTTTGGGTAAAGAGGCAAACATCTTCAGTTTCCTCTCAGCCTCCCACCGATTCTCATCTTGATTTTCCAGAAAGGCTGGACATTGAGAGGAGTGAAAAGCAGTCACTTTGTGAAGGCTTCTTTGTGTGAGCCCACTTGAACAAAGAGCTTTTTCTGCTTGTGTCTTCTGGGTCCAGGTAGGGGAGATGAATGACAAATGGGATTCAATGCAAAGTCTAAGGTCCCTTCCTACTCCTATAAACATTCAAGTCATATCCAATGGCATGTGCAAACTAGGCCTGTATATTTGCTATGTCCTAAGCATAATGAGATATCTCAGAAAAACACAACAAAACAATAATACTTTTTCTTCTGTTTTTCAAATGAGATTGGAGTAATTTTCAAGTTGGTAGTAACTTGTAATTGTTGCAGTCTAGGGGTGCTGGGAACCTCAAAATTCAAGGGCAAAAGACATGGGTCCTGCCTTGAAAGAATTCGACTCAAGCTTTCTTTCATTCAGAGAAAGGATTTATTAAAACACCAGTTAAGATGGGCAAGACTTTAAGAATCTTTGCTATTGTGATACTTGTACTGACAAGTGGGCCAGACTCTTAAGGAATCTGAGCATTTTAATGGAGGCAAGATGGACCTATTATACAGAAAGACTGTGGGAAGATCTGAATGTGATCTAGGAGTGGCCAAGTAGTCTGGGGTGACTAGGAGGTAACAGAAGGGGTCTAGATGGAATTAAGGAGTGGGGCCACAAAGAAAGGGCAATGGAAAGGATTATTAACTGAGAAGTGCCAGATGCCCCAGGCAAATGCCAGGGACCTGAGCTACATGGGAAAGTCTAGGGACTTTTCCTTTTTGGGGTCCAGATCCCAAAGACATGGTCTTTTCCTTTTAGAGGTTCAGATCCCATGCCCATCATTGCCAGTATAATAGATATAAATAGATCTGATTCATAGGAAACATTCCAACAAACCTATTTTGTCACATCAGATGCATCTAAAAAGCTTATTTCTATTCAAATCACA
Organism: Gymnobelideus leadbeateri; assembly: GCA_011680675.1. Lineage (NCBI taxonomy): Eukaryota > Metazoa > Chordata > Mammalia > Diprotodontia > Petauridae > Gymnobelideus > Gymnobelideus leadbeateri. The sequence goes on along the minus strand of WOXC01005098.1, from coordinate 239,584 downwards.
TTTACAAAAGGCCATAGATATCTTTGGGATTCCAGACTTGAGTTTCCTAAGGAGATAGCCTCATCTATAATAGAAAATAATATTCTTTCGAAGATATATAAACTTGGATCCTCTGTGGGATCATTAATGAAATATTCAAAAGCAGCTTTTAAAGTACTACCACTGATTGGAATTAAGATAGAGAATTCATATGCAACACAATTAATGTTGCTTACTGTATAGAACTTCAAAATAAATGATTGAAAGCCCTTATCTATTATTCAATAAATTGAATAAACATTTATTAAATACCTACTATGAGCCAGACCCTGTGCTAAGCTCTGGGGAAACTGAAAGAGATAAAAGACAGTCCCTGCCCTCCAAGAGGGGTGGCACTAGATGCACTTAGGCTCTAAACCTAAGATCCTAGGATCCCATAAAATTCATTTTTTCCCTATGTACCCTTAGGAAAGTCACTTTATGAGGCAGAACCAGGTGATCTTGTATATAGTAACAGGAATATTCCAACAATGATCAGCTGTGAGTTAGCAGCTCTGATCAACTCAATGAACCAAGACAATTCCAAAGGATTCACGATGAAATACTACCCACCTCCAGAGAGACAACTAGTGAGCTCTGAATTCAGATTGAAGCATATTGTTTTTCAACTTACTTTTCTTGCCTTTTTTTTTTGCAACACAGCTAATATAGAAATATGTTTTGCATGACTTTGCCTGTATAATAGGTATCATATCATTGGCCTTGAAAGATAGAGGAGAAGCCTCTGGGAGGGAGAGAATTTGGAACTCAAAATTTTTTAAAATGAATGTTTAAAAAGTCAATAGACAAATAAAATAAAGAGATCAGGGCACAAAAAGAGGAAAGTCATCACTTCTCCAAGATCACCTTTGCTAAGGATGCTGGGATAACATCCTTATTTCATAGGATAAAGAACAAGAGAATATCCTTTTTTTAGGATATCATACTGCATATAATGTAAGGATTTTGAAAAAGATACGACTCCCAATGTAATTTTTTGTTCTGTGATCCAATGATAATATATCCCTATTTACCCATAAAGGTTATCAGTATGAGATATTAATAGAAAATATGTGTAGCACTTACAAGTTGAGTGCCCAGGGGGTGACTACTCCCAGGTTCTCGGTTTCTTGGTGGTCTGGGCTCCTACTCCACACCTCATTAGTCCCCACTGCTATGTTTATCTTTAATAGCCAACCAACTCAAAACAAAGCCATTTAATTCAGATCACAGTAGCAATGTTTTAATTCTTCCCTTAAATCTGAGGTGTAGCTCTCTTCTTTTGAGCCATCCTAGGTAATCATTCAAAATGGTGAGGTATTCTCTTGATCCAGAATACCCCACAAAATCATGCAAGTCAAGGGGTTCAAATCTCTGGGTCCACTTCAAGAACACCCGTGAAACAGCCCAAGCTATCAAGGCCATGCATATCCGCAAAGCTACCAAGTATTTGAAAGATGTCACATTGAAGAAACAGTGTGTTCCTTTCCGTCGATATAATGGTGGAGTTGGCAGGTGTGCCCAGGCTAAGCAGTGGGGTTGGACGCAGGGTCAGTGGCCCAAAAAGAGTGCTGAATTCTTGCTGCATATGCTTAAAAATGCAGAGAGCAACGCAGAGCTTAGGGTTTGGATGTCGATTCTCTTGTCATTGAGCACATCCAGGTTAACAAGGCTCCCAAAATGAGACAGCGTACTTACAGGGCTCATGGTCGAATCAACCCATACATGAGTTCTCTTTGCCATATTGAAATGCTACTTACTGAAAAGGAACAAATTGTTCCTAAACCAGAAGAGGAAGTTGCTCAAAAGAAAAAGATATCCCAGCAGAAACTGAAGAAACAAAAGCTTATGGCACTGCAGTAAATATGACGTTAGAGTGCAAATAAAAGTGAAATGAAAACATTTGTTACAGTAAAAAAAAAAAAATCTGAGGTATACTCTCCCATAAATAAACACAACATCTGCTGGAAGAGTGAGTACATACAGAGAGAACAAAGGTTGTGAGTGAGGTACATTATGAGCTCCTTGAGGACAGGGACTATCTTTTGCCTCTCATTTTAACTCCAGTGACTAGCACAGTTCCTGGCACATAGTAGGCACTTGACAAATATTTCCTATTGACTGACATACACAGGGGATATGGGCAGGTTGCTGCGTTGCTTGGTTAGCCTTGTTCCTCGTGATACAAAGCATTTCTGCTGGACAGGTCACTCTCAGGTCTCCCTAAGCTTGGTACTCACTAGGCAACTCATAGACTCTCCACCATCACCAAGTTCAGGTTCAGAGATACTCCGTACCTGGGGTACTATTTAGCTCTTTCAGAAAGAGCAAGGACTCTTCCCCTAAGATTGCTAAAAGCAAGGACGCCCATCACTTGGGGAATGACCGAACAAGTTGTGGTATATGATTGAGATGGAATACTACTATGCTATAAGAAATTTTTATCTCAACAATCTTAGAAAAACATGGAAAGACTTGCATAAAACAAAAAAAAGCAAAATCAACAAAGCCAAAAGAATGTTGTATATAGTAATAGCAATGTTGTTTTAAGAACAGCTTTGAGTGAGTAAGTTATTTTGACTATCATAAATGCCCAAATTAACTATAAAGAACATATGAAGAAAGAGACTATAAACATCCAGAGGAAGAACTGATAAAATAGAAATATGTATAGAATAGTTTTACATACATGTACACACATATTTATGTCTAATGGTAGCCATCTCTAGGGCAGGGGGAGGGAATGGAAGAAAAAAAAAGAAATTTACACAATAACTTTATTATATATTTAGTAGGAATAGCACGTTGTGCATAATTGATTTGTAGTAACCATCTTTTTATTGTACTATATTATGGAAATGCTTGTTTTATTCCATAAATTAAAAATTAAATAATTTTTTTAGCCTTCCTCAAGACCTCAGGCTTGGAGGACCACCATTTCCCAGGCAAGACCCAAAAGTGAATGCCCTTTAAGCTTGGCCTATATTCATTCATTCTCAGAATGATGTTTTGAAATTCATAAAATAAAAAACTAGGATTACAAGGGGAACCAATTATAGTGAAATAATAATGTAATTTTTTTCACGATCAAATTCTCCAAGAGTTAAGAATCCTCGGCTTAAAGGGCTACCTAAGGCTTAGAAAAAAGTTAAACAACTGAGCAACCATTGCAAAGCTAGGAGCAGAAGCAGGTCTTCTTGAACCCCAAGGCTAGTACTCCAGCTCCTTCTCCACACTGACATTCAACTCAACATAGATTGAAATTAACTATTTAATCACTCTCTAATTAATCCCAGTCTGGCTAAGTGACTTCCCCAGGCTTCTACAGGTAGTAAATGCCTACCTTATGACTACAAATCCAGAATTCTTTCCACACTATACCTCAATATCAACTCAACTTTTTTAAATGGTCCAGTAGATTACTAATAATATTAAGGAAGTGGATGGGTGGGGTGATGGTAGACACTTTTAATCTCTGTTTTGCCACCAGATTCTTCCAAAAACAGAAAGGATTTTCCCTCCCTCCTCTCTCCACGGGAAAGTCTTACTTGTCAAGAATCATGTGGTTACCACCAAAATATTGTCTCATTGGAGGTGTTACACAATTCTTCGGTATACTCTGCAAAAATGAGTGTTTTATCAGTTTAGTCATTGTTTCAATTATTTTAAAACTATGAAACAGTTTTTAAAGGTTTCCACTCATAGGTAGTTTATCAAACTCATAGAATCTTAAAAGGGAACTCAAGGGTCATCTGTTCTTAATCTGGGATCCATGGACCCTATGGATAGATTTCTTCTATGGATAAAGTTGAGTGAGGAAAAATATATATGTATATATATATATATATGTATATGTATGTATATTTGTATGTATGTACATACATACATATACAAATTTTTTATTTCTTTATTTTGCCTTTATTTTATGTTGTTATTTTCACTAACCTTTGGTTTCCTTTGTGATTCTATGTATTTTATGAATTTAAAAACATTATTCTACTATTGTTCCATAAGAAATGATGAATAGGCAGATTTCAGAAAAACCTGGAAAGATTTACATGAACAGATGCTGAGTAAAGTGAACAGAACCAGGAAAACATTATACACAGTAACAGCAACATTGTTTGATGACCAACTTTGATAGACTCAGCTCTTCTCAACAATGTAATGATCCAAGATAATTCCAAAAGACTCACAATGGAAAATGCTATCCCCAGCCAGAGAAAGAACTATGTAGTCTGAATGCAGATTGAAGCATACTATTTTCTCTTTTTTTGTTGTTTTGTTTTTCCTTTCTCGTGGTTTTTCCCTTTTGTTCTGATTTTTTCTTTTACAACTAATGTGGAAATATGTGTCATATAATTGTACATGTATAGCCCATATTAGATTGCAGGTCATCTTGGGGAGGGGAGGAGGAAGAGGGAAATTTAGAACTCAAAATCTTATAAAAGTGAATGTTGAAAACTAAAAATAAATTAATTACCCCCCTTCCCAAAAAACACCCCACTTTTTTTTTTAGAGCTAGCACTTATATTTAATGAATTCTCCATCCCTCTATCTATCTATGCCCCTGGCAATTCTGTAAGACCATAAGTTAGAGAGGAGTTGCTGATCTGCATTTGTGGAGCGATTTTCCACAATGGGAATTCCCTACACCAATGAAATCACATGTCTGGACTCTTCCCCAACATCTGTAAAGAAATAACTATTTCTTTTTTTTTTCTTATCTTTTTTTTTAATTAAACAAATGCTTTATTAACTTCTGGTTTACATCATTCATTTCCACCAGATTATGAGTTACATTTTTCCCCCATTTTTTCCCTACCCACCACCCCAGAATAGCAGTCCCACTAGATATCCCCTCATCCAACCCACTCCCTCTGAGAAGATAAGCAATTCAGTATGTGTTGTACATGTATATCTATGCAAAACATTACCATAGTAGATATATTGTAAAAGACTGCTTATATTTCCCTCCCACCTGGTCCATTCCCTACTTTGATCCTGTCCCTCTTTGATAGTGGGTACTTCCAACCTCCCCTCCCCCCAGAATGCCCTCCCCTCCATCATCCCCCCTCTCATCCTCCTTTCCCCTACTCAGGAGAGTGAGTGAGGGTAAGATATTCCATTTAGTATGTATGTGATTCTCTCCTTGAGCCAACTTCAATGAGAATATGCTTTTGCCTTTTTGCCTTCCTGTTCTTCCCCTCCCCTGCAACTACTTCCCCTTGTCTCTTCTACATGAGATAGTTTGCCCTACCCTGTCTCTCTCCATCTCCTCTTGCCACTTTCCTCTCTCACCTCTTGACTTCACCCCTTAAGAATCATCCCTTCCTTGGGGCGGCTAGGTGGCACAGCGAGCAGAGAGCCAGCCCCGGAGCCAGAAGGACCCAAGCTCGGATCTGGCCCCAGACACCCAACACACAAACAAAAACCCAGCCACATGAACCTGGGCAAGTCACCCAACCCCAATTGCCCTCCAAAAAAAAATAATAATAATCATCCCTTCCCATCAAATTCAACCTGTGCCCTCTATCCATGTATACCTGTGAACATATGCCATGTACCCTTCTTCAATTATTTTCATAATGAGAAAGGTTTCATCAAACACAGTTATTGTTTTTCCATGTAGGAATGTAAATAGTCCAACTTTGATAAGTTCCTTTTGATTTCTTTTCCTTGATTACCTTCTCAAGCATCTCTTGCTTGTGTCTGAATGTCAAATTTTCTATTCAACTCTGGTTTTTTCATCAAGAATGCTTGAAAGTCCTCTATTCCACTGAATGACCATATTTTCCCCTGAAACAAGATACCCAGTTTTGCTGGGTAGGTGACCCTTGGGTTCATTCCCAGTTCTTTTGCCCTCTGGAATATCATATTCCATGCTCTTCAATCCCTCAGTGTAGAAGCTGCCAGGTCCTGGGCTATTCTGATTGTGTTTCCACAATATTGAAATTGTTTCTTCCTGGCTGCTTGTAGTATTTTCTCCTTGATCTGGGGATTCTGGAACCTGGCTATAATATTCCTGGGAGTTTTCTTTTGGGGATCTTTTTTCAGGAGGTGATCTGTGGATTCTTTCAACCTCTATTTTGCCCTCTGGGTCTAAAACATCAGGGTAATTTTCCTTGAGAATTTCTTTAAGGGTGATTTCTAGGTTCTTTCTTTGATCATGGCTTTCAGGTAGTCCAATAATTTTTAAATTGTCTCTCCTGGATCTATTTTCCAGGTCAGTGGTTTTTTCCATGAGATATTTCACATTGCCTTCTATTCTTTCATTTGTTTGGATCTGTTTAATAGTATCTTGATTTCTCATATAAGTCATTAGCTTCCATTTGCTCCATTCTAACTCTGAAGGAATGAATCTCCTCAGTGAGCTTTTGAGATTCTTTTTCCATCTGGCAAATTCGACTTTTTAAGGCATTCTTCTCCTCATTGCCTTTCTGAGCCTCTTTTGCCATTTGAGTTAGTCTATTTTTTAAGGTGTTATTTTTCCTCAGTCAGGCTGTTGACTGTCATTTCATACTTTTCTTGCATCTTTTTCATTTCTCTTCCCAAATTTTCCCCCACTTCTCTTATCTGCTTCTTAAGGTCCTCTATGGCCTGTAGCCAGCTTGTATTTTCATTTGGGGCTTTTGGTGCAGGAGTTCTGATCTCACAGTCCTCCTCCATGCTTTGAGCCTCTTTGCCCCTAAAATAGGAGTTCAATGTTGAATTTTTCTGTTTATTTTGTTTCATTTGCCTAGGCATATTGCCACTTAATTACTTAATTTTGGGGCTTGTTGCCACAGTAGCACTCTGCCACTAGACAGGGGAGCTGCCGCCCAAACATGGGTCTTCACAACTTCCGCCAGTTGGGTGGCCTCTGTAAAGCCTCCACCCTCTCTAGCAAGTTGGATACCCACCCCAAACTTCCCCCCCAGACCACAATCCAGATCCAGGCAGTTTAAAGCAAAAGCGATTAACCCCCAGACTGATTGCTGGATCTTCCTACAGTTCGCAGACCAGGAGCTAGAGCCACTACTGATGCTACAAAATGGCTTCTGTGCAGCCGTTTCTTCAGCAGCTTTTTGCCCCCAGGGGAGGAAGCCACGTGTTCCCCAAATACTGGTCCCAAAGTCCATAGGGCACTAACCTCTCACTTTGTCCTAGGCATATCTATGCTGATAATTCTGGAATCGCCACAATTGTTGGTGTTCTGGGGTCCCTCCAGCTGGCTGAAGGCCCGGTCGCCCTGGGGCTAAAACCGCCTGGGCTCAGCTCTGCATGCTGCACTGTCGTTTCCTAGAAGGCTGTGCTGCCTGCTCTCAGAGAGCTGTGCTGGCCGCTCCCTGCAGGGCTGCTGGGCTGTCCTCAGCAGGAGGTTAGCATCTCTGTGCCGTTCTGTGGGTGCTGTGGCTCCAGAAGTTGTTCGGAGCTCCCTTTCACATTGTTTGAAATTTGTGTGGGGCAGAGCACATTGGAAATGCTGTTTCTACTCTGCCATCTTGGCTCCACCCCCCCACATTTTTTTAAGAAAAGGTTCATAGGTTTCCTGAGACTACCAAGGAGTCTGTGATACAAAAAAAGGTTAAGAACCCTAGCTATGGTCCAATCCCATCACTTTACAGAGAAAAAACTGAGCCCCAGGAGGAAAGAAGAGCCAAGATTTGAAGTCAGTTCATCTAACTCCAAAGCCAATCAATGATCATTCCCCTACACTATATTTATAGTCATTTACTTATAACAGGCTAAGCTTTCATACTCTGGCCCCATGATACATGATTGATCTGAAACAGGAAATAATGTCACCATATAAAGTTTCCTCCCTCAGAATCACAGAATCAGTTAACCAATAGACATTTAGCAAAAAAGACAAAACTAAGGTTTTTGCCCTCAAGGAGCTCATGTCCTTTAGTAAAAGCTACCCACTGTTTTGTGGTTAACTGGAATCCGGGTGATAGATTCCTACCAATGGGGGGGTGCCACTTCTGAAGATGACTTGAGCTAACTGGTGGGAACAGAGAAAAGATACCCTAACCAAGGAGTCTGTAGCACTCAGCTCAATCTAGCTCTCAAGAGCTGATGGAAATTTCCAGTGTTAACATTTTCAACATGGAAATTGTCAGATATTACAAAAAAAGACTTGATTTATTGCTTTGTTGATTCCAAAACTTAAGATGATGATAAAGAAAACATTAATAATACAGATTGAATTTGTGTCATGCAAACTTTTTTCTTCCAGAGAACCAGATGTCAAACACTGACCAGCACAGCACTGCCCTAATCCCTCAGAGCACTCTCGAATGGAGAGGAGAGATATTGCCCTCTTGGCCCTAAGAGAGTGAGGCCAGAGTATTTATGTGCAACTTGATGGCACTTTTAAAATTCATGAAGCACTTTAGCTACTCTTTGAGTTAACTACCTCAGGATACTATTATTCCCATTTTACAAGACTAGGAAGCTGAGGCCAAATTTCCTCATAGTCATGTCCTGGTGAGTGCAAGAAGTAGGATTCTAACTTAGATCTTCCCGACTCCAAAACCAGTTCTCTATCATGCTACCTTTCCTATTTATAAGCTTCCTTTGATGGTCCTCCCACTTTCTCCAAGACTATTAAAACATTGATGGTTTTGGGCTAGACATGAGATTTCTTTGGTGTGGGGAGAACTCGTCTTGTGGAAACTCCTTCCCCTAAAGCAAATGGGTAACTCTTCCATAATTTAGAGTCTCAAAGCATTTCCTGGAGCAGTAAGAAGTGAAATAATTTGACTCTGGTCTCATAGTTCTTAGTTGTCAAGGTAGAACAATGCCCAGGTTAGCCCCCCATGGTCTATGCCACACTCCTTCCTCCTCAATATAACTCTTATAAAATTTCCTTCAATGGTAATTTTCCAAGTAACCACACCTGGAATATACTGAATTCTTTCTTGGGAGCAGAAAGAAGCAGAGATTCAGGAGCCATAGCCTGAGGGAAGAGTGAAGACGTTGTACCTACCCTGACAATTATCCTCTCAGAGATGTGAGCCGTCAATAAGTACAGCTGGTCTTGACTAGCAGCGTAGAGTCCAACCACCAACATAAAATACCTAGTTAGGAAATAGTATAAACATTAGAGAAATTCAAACCCAACTTCATCTGAAACGCAAGTAATTTGCCCCATGATATGCCACTCCATACTGGCATTCCTTCATTTCCTCCCAAGGGCAAAATTCTCTCCACTATGAAAGAATACAACAATTGATTCATTTGTTATCACTATCCATTATCCCTTGGTACAAGGAAGGAAGGAAATAAGCATTTATTATGTGCCAGGCAATGTGCTAAGAGCTGTAAAAATATTATCTCATTTGATACAAGTCAAGGTATTTGCAAATCCCATGAAGGGACTCAGTATAAATGGAACTCCTAGTTCTGGTCCCCAGTCTGGGCTTGAGGACAGTTCTAGGCATGTGTTCTTTCTTACTTGTTAGCCATTCAGGACAGAATATACTTAGTTCACTGCTTCTCAATTGGTGTGCCAGGACATGCTAGAAAAGCTAAAACCATTGAAAAGCTAAAAACATTCCAACAAGTTTCCACATAGCTTTGGCTCTTCCCCTAACACTGGGCCAGCTCTTGTCAGTCTGTCTCATGCCTTTCCTACCACAACCTCCTCTTCAGTACTAGAATCAAAGTTGTTAATTTTCCACACTCATCTTCCCCAAGGCCATTTTTATCAGTGAGGATGAGGTTTTTCCTTTCCTTTTCCTTTCTTTGGTTTTTAGTATAAGTATTAAAAATCATTATTTATATAATGATTATATGTGATATTATATAAGCCAACTCAAAGAGAGAATAAGAGAAATGATAGTCCCACTGTATTCTCGCCTGGTCAGACCACATCTATTCTAGACTATCATGCTCAGTTTTGATGACTACTTTTAAAAACATCGACAAACTGAGAACATACAGTCTCAGTCTGTCATACAAACCACACATACAGGTGTGGTTTGTTAAAACAAAGAGGAAACAAAAAAAGCATGCCACATAAAGATCAGTGGGAGGAAATAGGAATGTTGAACCTAGAGAAGACAAGAGATGATAGCAGTGTTCAGATATCTAAAGTTCTACCATGATGTAGAGGGATTAGATTTCTGCTTGGTTTCAGAGGGCAGAACTGAGAGTGTATTTTTGTACATGTGAGTTCATCCTTTGTTATATTTGGAGGGTAATAAGCCACGCAGTAATATTGCTGGGTCAAAGTATATGCATAGTTTAATGACTTCTGGGGCATGGTTCCAAATTGCATTCCAAACTATCTAGACAAATTCACAGTCCCACCAACAATGTATGAGTGTATTTATTTTCCACAGCTTCTGCAACAACTCTTTTGAAAAAAATTTGTCATTGCCAGCAATATCACTACTAAGTCTATATTCCAAAGTGATCATAAAAAAGGGAAAAGGACCAACATGTACAAAAATATTTATAGCAGCTCTTTTTATGGTGGAAAAATTGAAAATTGGACATTGAGATGTCCATCAATTAGAGAATGGCTGAACAAATTGTGGCATATGAATGTAATAGAATACTATTGTGTTATCAAAAATGACAAGCAGAGGATTTCGGAAAAAACATGGAAAAACTTACATGAACTGATGCAAAGTGAAGCAAGCAAAACTAGGAGAACATTGTACACAGTATCAGCAACATTATGCAACAGTCAACTATGAATGATTTAGCTCTTCTCCACAATACAATGATCCAAGATAATTCCAGAGCACTCCTGATGGAAAATGCTATCCATATCCAGAGAAAGAAATAATGGAGTCTGAATGCAGGTTGAAGCATACGATTTTCACTTTATTTTTTCATGGTTTTTTTTTTTTGGACTGTTTCTTCTTTTGTTTGACATGATTGCACATATATAACCTATATAAAATTGCTTATCCTCTTAGGAAGAGGGGAGGGAAGGAAAAAAACTGGAGCTCAAAATTTGTTTTAAATGAATATTAAGGGGCTTCTAGTTGGCACAGTGAATAGAGCACTGGCCCTGGAGTCAGGAAGACTTGAGTTCAAATCTGATCTCAGACACTTAATATTTTCTAGCCATGTGACATTGGGCAAGTCAACCCCAATTGCCCTGCCTTCCCCCCTCCAAAAAGAAAAAAAATGAATATTAAAAATTATCTTTACAAGTAATTGGAAAAAATGAAATGTTACTTAAAAAGAAAAAAAAATGTCATCTTTGCAAATCTTATGGGTGTGAGGTAGAACCCTTAGAATTCCTTTAATCTGCATTTCTCTAATTATTAGTGACTTAGGACATTTTATCATATGGTTGTCAACAATTTGGAATTTTTCTTTTGACAACTGCCTGTTCATATCCTTTGAACATTTGTCTATTGGGAAATGGTTCTTGTTCTTATACGTTTAAAAGAATTCCTAATATAGCTTAGATATGAGAAGAGTATGAGAGGTATTTGTTGCAAAGACTGGATTTTTTTCCACTTAATTTTTACTTCTAATTTTAATTACATTAAAAACATTTTCATGTAATAAAAGTTGTCCATTATATATTGTATGATCTTCTCTGTTCCTTATTTGGTCATGAACTCTTCCCCCATTCATACTTGCAAAAGGCATTTCCTTGCTTACACTTCCAATTTGTTTAAGCTATAATCTTTTATATCCAAATCATGCATCCTTTTGAAGTTTATCTTGGCATTTAGTGTGAGATGTTGATCAAAAGCAAATTTCTACCAGACTATTTTCCAATTTTCCCAGAAGTTTTTCTCAAACAGTGAGTCCTTTCTTCAGTAGCTTGGGTCTTTGGGTTTAATTGGTTCTATTCAACTGTGTTTATTTGCTTCTCTCTTCTGCTAATTTTTTAACCAGTACCAAATAGTTTTGATTTTTGCTGCTTTTTAGCATGAGAAACTATTACCAAATCCCCTTCTTTCCCACTTTTTTCAGTATTTCTCTTGGGATTCTTAACTGTTCCTTCAAATGAATTGTTATTTTTTTTTAATTTTATAAAATAATTCTTTGGAAGTCTGATTGGCATGACAATGAATAAGTACATTAATTTGGGTATTTTTCTCATTTACATTACATTGCCATGACCTAAGCATGAGAAGCTAATATTTCTCCAATTATTTAGGCCATTTTTATTTCTGTAATGAATGCTTATAGTTATATTCATATAATTCCCATGTGTAGTTTGGTGAGTAGACTCCCAAATTTTATATAAATTCCATAGCAATTTTGAATGTAATTTCTCTATCTCTTTCTGCTGGATTTTGTTAGCAATACTCAGAAGTGCTGCTGATTTGTGTGGGTTTCTTTTGTATCCTAAAGTTTGGTGGTTGTTATTTTCAATTATTTTTATTTCATTCTTTAAGGTTCTCTACATAGACCATCATATCATCTGTGAAAAGTGATAATTTTATTTTTGCCTGTGCTTATTCCCTCAATTTATTTTTCTTTCTTATTGCTATAGCTAGTATTTCTAGCTCTCTATAAAGTAAGTGTGATAATAATAGCCATTACATTTAAGGTTGACCCTTTACGATTTTCACCAAATATTACTAGTTCTTCCATCTAGAGTCAAGCAGATCAATACTAACTTTTTCTACTTGACAATCCTTTAAGTACTTTAAGACAGCCACCAGTTTCTCCCTAAGTCTTTTCTTCTCCAAATCCAATTCCTTCAATCAGTCCTCATATGCCAGGATCTCAAGGGTCTTCACCATACAAGGCTCGCAACTCTGGACACTCTCCAATTTAGCAATGTTCTTTCTAAAATGTGGCATCCAGAAATGAACACAATACTCTCACTGCCATCTGACCAGAGCAAAGTACACTGGATTATCACCTCCCTAGTCCCATACTCATGTGCAGCCTGAGTTGTTTATGGTACATGAATGTGATTTAATGCTATTTTACTATAGAGAAGCCCTGAGAAGACTTATATGAACTGATGCAAAATGAAGTGAGCAAAAAACAATTTTTAATGAAGTGAGCAGAACCAGAACAATTTATATGATAATAACAATACTGTAAAGAAAATCAATTTTGAAAGACCTAGAATTCCTAAGGACCCAAGACCAAACATACTATCCACCTCCAGACAGAGAACTGGCAGTCTTAGAGTACAGAGTTAAACATATTTTCTTTTCTTCCTTTTTTTTTTTCTCTTGGGCATAGTTAATGCAGGAATTTCTTTTGCGTGACTATACATATTTATAATGTTTTGTTTTTCTTGCCTTCTCAATGGGTGAGAGAGAGGGAAGAAAGAGGGAAAGAAATCATAACTTAAAATAAAATAATAAATAAATGTGGCCTAAACCCCAAGAGAATCAGAAGGCTTAGCAAAATAAAAATAAAAACCTGACTTTGCTATGTTAAAATATCCTTGGCTCTATGTATTTTTTTTTCTCCAGAAACAGATTGAAATTCTTCCAGTGTCTTAGTAGATGGCTTCCTTAGTTGCTATGGCCAAAAACATTTATCACCCAGTGGCCAGCTCTCTCCTCTGGGAATGCATATCTCCAAACTTAACTAGACAAGACTTCAGACTATAGACACAGCTTTGGTGCCAGGCCTGTACCCAAAGCCTCTCTACCCTGCCAGGGATTCAGTTGTTTAATATTTATTACAAAATAGGCCCTAACAAAATTCTATCATTTTTCCTAAATTATTTCATAAAAAACAAATGCCTACAAAAGAGGTCCAGAACTGAAAACATTTTGCTAGTGGGTTACACGGTGCTTACAAAACAGTCCCACATGATCCGATTTCAGCTTAGTCACATGTTCTTTACTGTGCCCTCTCTCTCTTCTCTGAAAACATGATCCAGTACCATCATAAAATAGAAGCTAAATCTTGTAGCAGAAGGAATTGGTGTGTGGGGGAAAAGGAAAGACTGAAAACCAAACAGGCTGGGGATAGGAGCTGGCAGATTTGGAGAAAGAAGGGGAAATGGCTTCTGTAGTTCCAGGGTACTCCCAATGGGGATGTCAATGGTAACCATAATGATGGACTAAATACACAGAAGGAGACATACTTTTTTAGATATTATGTGTTTGTTTTACTTGACTATGCACATTTATTACAAGAGTTTTGTTTGTTTTTCCAGCATAGGGGGGGAGAGAAAATGAATGCTTTGTTAAATGAAAAAAAAAATTTTAAGTAACCCTTAGATACTAACTTAAAAGCCTCATAACCCTGTCTTCAAACCCATGAGACTGCGCTAAAAGAAATGGGCCAAGTTTGATGTCATGGATTCTTGGCAAGGCTCTTGTGAAATACTCAGCTATTTCAACAGTAGCCCCACGGATAGTCAATGATTCCCACATGCTAATATTCAGTACCTCTGGTCAGGGTTAGGCTTTCCTTTCTTTCTCATATTATTGGCTGTTGTCTCACTGAAATGTAATCTTCCCAGAGTTACTTTGGTTACTTGGTCTCCTGGTAGATCAATTCTAAAGAAAAAAAAAGAGGTTAAAAAATTATGTGTGTGCATGTATATACAAATATTATATATATATATATATATACACATATATATACTACGTATGTATATATGTGATCACCAATTTAGAGCTAGAAGAAGCAACCTAGTCCAACTCCTTTATTTTACAGAAAGAAAAAAAAAACAGAGGCAAACAGAGACTGTTAAAGGATTTGCCCATTCCATGCCAGATTGTTTTTCTACAAACATGAGGAACCAGGTGTACCCAGGTACTAGTAGAACTGCCCAGATCTCACTTGTACATCAGATGAGGTGCTATCAAATTCACACATAGATTGACTTTGCCATCTTTCTGGTGAAAGAGGATGTGGATCTCATCTCAACCATGGGAATAATTCACTATCCAAAGGATAAGATAGCCCAATTCCACTTATATCAAATTAGTCAAAAAGTAAAACCCAACCCTAAGGTAGTGAATGATGGAGCTAGGAGAACCTGAGTTCAAATCTGGCCTTGAACACTTACTAGCTGTGTGATCTGGATTTTAACCTGAGGTCAGGTCCTTGGACTCCAAAGTCCAGCAACCTTTCCATTCTACCACCTTACTATCTTTGGTCCCATCTTATTAAGATTCCCAAGTTTTCTCATCAGGCTCTCCCATCACTGATTCAGAGTAGATCAACAACTCACTGGCCATAAAGAGAGGGGACTGGCTCACTCTTCAGTAACCAAATAATGGCCATCTGAACAGGAGTTGGCTTTTATGATATTTTCTGCTCATGCAGCCATTTCCATAAGCAAAAATTCATTTTTCCTTAAGATTCTGAGGGAAACAGAAACCCCCTTTATTCTACCCTGGCTTAGTTTGCTGTGGCACTCTTCTCTACAATAAAGAGTTTTCTTGACATAAAGGTGAGCTCAATGCCCCTTTAGGGGGCTTTGACTGGCAGTATTTGCATATGAAAGGCCAGGAATGTGGCCAGGCAGGCAGAAGAGACAAAGACCTGGCCTCCTGGCTTTTGCTACATTGAGGTGCTTTTTTTCCCCTCTACCCACTCATCTACCTGAGAGAACCGAAGAGATTCCAGGGCAAATAACCTTTACAAGGCTTCTATTATAGGCTCACCTCCAGAGAGTAAAACAAAGAAGTATGGAGAATGACCACCCTGAATCAGAGCAAAGGTTCTTAACCTGAAGTGTGAAAACTTATTTTTTTATTATTTGGATAACTGGATTTTCAATGTAATTGATTTCCTTTGTAGTCCAATGGATTTTATTTTATGCATTTAAAAATATTATTCTGTGAAAGGGTCCAGAGGCTCACCAGGCTGTCAAAAGAATCTATGTAAGAAAAAAAAAAGATTAAGAACCCCTGAACCAGCCTGAGATCATCTTTGTATACTCCAAGCTGAGCAACTAAGAAGTTCAGTTGATAAAAAAGATTAAATGAATCCCAGAGCATTAGCTAGATGGGAGAGTCAAGTTCTTTGTTCTGAAGAAGCTGACCTAGGGTTGAGAATTTCCTGTTGGAGATTAATGACTTGGTCAAGATTCTGAAGGAACTAGAGAAGTTATGGCCCCAAAAAGGAGAGAAAATAAAACTAAAACTAAAAATTCCTCCCCTTCCCCCACAAGGAAAGTTTTGTTCTGTTTTGTTTTTGCTAGTCTAAGGCAAATTTGGCTGCTTTTTCTAAACGATCAATTTTTAAAGTCTCTGGCTTTAAATGAAAAAGTCCACTCTTCTTATAAGGAGATACCCCAAATTTTCAGCTAAAGTCCTCTACATGTGAACTCTGGCCGCACATTTTCCTAATGTTTCCTAACCAAATACATTCCTTATATGTGCGCCTATCCATGTATGCCCACTCTTTCCTCTAATGGTGTGAGTCTTTGTTGGGAGAGGATACCCCAGGTTTATGGTGGAAATGTTTTATTTCATTTGTCTCCTTTGTTTCAAACTAATAGTGTTATCTTTGCTCTCTATGAAAGGTAAACACATGTGTCCAACTCTTCATTACACCATTTGGGGTTTTCTTGGCAAAGATACTGGAGTGTTTTTCCATTTCCTCCTCTAGCTCATTTTAGAGATGAGGAACTGAGGCAAACAGGGTTAAGTGGCTCGTCCAGTGACTTGTCATACAGCAATGATGGGTCTGAGGTCATATTTGAACTCAGGTCTTCCTGACTCTAGGCCCGGCACTCTATCCACTAAGTCCCCTACCTACCTGCCCTCAAACACATATTGTGAGTATAATCTTAGTGTATATATCTCTTCAGAATACCTTAAATCTAGGGTTGTCATCCTCTAGTGGACCTGTGCTGTGAGTAGGCCATGGGGAAAGAAGGGAAAGTGTCCTGAGATGCTACATTTAGATTTCTCTTAGGGATCTTCACAGCTTCATCTTACATTTAGCTTCTCCTAACTCAACATAACATGAAATCTTGCCTCAAGAAGGCAACAAGAAGAAATCAGATTCTATATCAGATTTCTTTTCTATTAATATGAAAAGCCAAGGGCACCCAAGTACCCGCTGAACTGGCACGCTGCGGCATAGTCCTACTTATACGTCAGGATTAGGTGCTTTAAAATTCAGGCATAGGCTGACTTTTTCATCTTAGCCCTGGGAACAGCTTATAATCAATAAATAAAGTAGTCCAATTCTCCTCATATCAAATCAGTCAAAAAGTCAAATCTAACCCTAAGTCACTCCTTCAGATGGAGTCTGTGGGCTGCCTAGCTTGGTACCAGCCCTGTTTGTTTTCCGAATGGGAGCCCTTCCAATGCCCTCTCAACAAGAGCATTTACAAAAAAAGTAATAGGTCTGAATCGTAAGCACAGCAGGCATTCCAAATTCTGAAATTAACTCTGTCAGCATGTTAATGATGAAAATGAAAATGAAAATGAAAAATCTGACTGCCGTCTATCTTAAGGAGCCAAAGCCCACAGCAAAATGAGTATAAAAATAACAGTAATACAGAACAGCTTTTTATAATGCTTCCTCTCCAGAATTTCAATGCATTTTTATGAACATTGTTTTGTTGACAAACACGTGTTTGCAGCATTTACATTTTCCATTACTTCAAATCAGACATCCCAGTGGATTTCTCTTTGAATTGCCAATGAAAGATTGACAGACACGATTTATTCCTGAAATGCTCATAGATAACATTGGGGGGAAGGTAAAAGAGACCTCTTACCTGTAAGGATTGAAAATCCTTTTGCTTCGATCTGATTGGGACTGTTCAATGGCAACTATCTGACTGGTGGCCTCTACCTGTATGGAAGACCCAAAAGTTAATGCTATAGAAATATCAATGCCTAGAAAATTTTCAAATAAGTTTTCAAATCCAATCAACAAATAATTATTCAGTACTTATTATATGCTAGAAACTATGGGAGAAATACCAAAGTCCCCAAGTCACTATCTAGTCACCCAATTAAATTCAACAATCACTTATTAAGGACATCTTATGAGCAAGGCACTGTCCTTGGCACTGGGGATACCAAGACAGAAAAAAAAATAATCTATACCCACAGAGAACTTACATTCTCCTTGTTGGGAAAAGAAACAAAAATATGAAAAGAAAAATAACAAGGGTAGGTTCAAGTGGCAAAGCCTTCTTGGGTAGAGCTAAGGAAAAGTCATAAGCAAAGGTATAGAAAGGACACATGAGGGTGAGTTGAATAGATGAGTGTAGCTGCACTGTGGGGTTCAGGAAGGGAAATAAAGGGCGATGAAGCTAGAATGGTAGAAAGGGGCCAGATTGTAAAGGACCATAAATAGCCATCCTAGAGGAAACAGGGAGTTCTTTGAAGATTTTTTAAAGCAGGGAAATGACATGAGCAAACCCCATATTTAGGAATCTGGCAGTGGTACACAGAATCCAACTGAACGAAGAGGAGACTTAGAAGCAGAGAGACTAATTAGGAGCTTATTGCAATAGTTGAGCTAGGGTGGTGGTGATGGAAATGGAAAGGGAGGTAATGGCTACAAAGAAAGCCAACAGGAAAGAAGGACTAGACTTGGTGAAACAGGGTGTGGAAGCAGGGTATGGAAAGAGGAAGAGCCAAAGATGGCATTGGGACAAGATGACTAAGAAAATGATAGGACCATTAATAGATATAGGAAACTCAGGAGGACAGACTGGCTTTGTGGGTGAAATGGGGAGTTTGATTTTATTTTATTTTTTAGAGACAATTGAGGTTAAGTGACTTGCTCAGGGTCACATAGGTCATAAGTGTCTGAATCCAGATTCGAATTCTTCTGACTTCAGAGCCAGGGCTCTAAACACTGGACCATCTAACTGCCCCAAATGAGCTTGATTTTAAACAGACATACTGAGTCTGAGGTAACAATAAATCAGATCAGTATAAGTCGCCAGCATGGGCAGTTGAGGGTACCTAGCACAGTTCTCTGTATAGAGTAGGCACTTAATAAATCCATGTGAAATTGGAATATAGGAGTGGAGCTTGTGAAAGATATCAAGGATACTAGAGTTTTGAAACAAAGATGACTTATTAGACTTATGGGAGAAAGAAGCAAACCATGTGACCCTGAAAAGTAAGTTTTCATTGATTCTTCTTTGTCCTTTTCTATTCTAGGTGCAGGGAGGGGTGTGTCTGATCCAGGAACATGAGGACAGGGATCTAAGAGCCCAGGAATCCAAGCCAGGTGTTGCAAATATCCCAAGAGGGATGCTCCAAAACAGCAAAGGTATTAGATTTCAACCCAGTGAAACTTTTGACTGGAATTTTGTGGGACCAATGCTATACAGGAACTGAGTTAAAAATCCATTTCCATAAGGAATCCATAAGGACTCTTAAACACTGAAGCAAGGGCTATGCCCCCAAAGAGTTGGGGGGTGTCTGTGTGTTTGTTTGTTTGTTTGTTCTTAAACTATCTTTGAAGCAAATTCCTTTTAGAAGCTAATCTGATGTTTATTAATTATTAAATGATTAAATGGAACTGGGCTGTTAGTCACTGGGCTCCTAAAAATGAGCGAAACTCAATTACTGGAGGTTCAAGCCCATAGCATGCATAAAGATTTCTCAACCCTTTCAGAATACCAGAGAAGAGGAAGAAAGTGGGTAAAATGAACAGTCTTGGCCTTCAGTCAGTAAGACCAGATTTAAAACACATTCCATATGTTTAGTGTCAACAAAGTCCATTCAAACACAGAGAAGATACCTTTTTATTAAGGGTGGCTAATAAAAGAAAACTCACCTTCACTCCAAAAGCTTTCAAGTAAAACATTTCTATCGGCTTTACTCCCATTTGGGTTTTGACAAATTGTGGATTGCCCCAAACCTGGACATGGACAGTGATCTGGAAATGATTCTTCTTCTGACAAACAAAAGCCTCATCTGCCACAGAAAAATTAAATCCTTTGTCTGTGACCACACCGTAGCCTATATCAGGGCTAGGACAAAGAAGAGGCAAGAGAACAGTTGGGAAAATATTTCCTCCACATTTCATTTCCCTAACAATATCAGTTAAAAAACAAACAAACAAAAAAAGCATTTCAAGGG
Source organism: Gymnobelideus leadbeateri (assembly GCA_011680675.1). NCBI lineage: Eukaryota > Metazoa > Chordata > Mammalia > Diprotodontia > Petauridae > Gymnobelideus > Gymnobelideus leadbeateri. Next base: position 219,602 of record WOXC01005098.1, on the reverse strand, counting down.
GAAAAAAAGCCATACTTTGAGAACTGCTCTTTGTTATATTTAATCAATTTAATTTTTCCCCCTGAGGAAATGAAAATGAACCCTCAAGTCACAGTTGGCAGAAGTCCATGCTTGCTTTTTACCTTCTTAGAGCCAAAAAGTGTAGCCCCTGCCAAAATGAAAATATGGTTAGCTGCTATTTTCAGTGCCCTTTGTACATTCTCCGGGCTGAATAAATGCTTTCTGAGTTGAGCTAAGTTAGTTGTGAGTTAACACCCACACAACAGAGACCTACATGGAGGCTGGAAGTTAAAACTCACTGCAGAACTCACCCATGAAGGAAGAATTCATTCCCTTCCATCTAAAAAAGAATCTAAATTTCGCCCAAGACCACAAGCTCAAACAACAAGAAATCACTTGGGCATATTGATGTGTAGATGAAAAAAGGCAGTCTTCAGAAATGACTATCGCCAAAAATAGCTTGAATGGTGGGTTTATCCATACCATTTACTCAATTCCCATTCTCACCAGAGAATCTTCACTCTAAAATCTTTTCATTTTCTCCATCATCAGTTCATATCTAACAAATATCTACAATTGCACATTGTAGCTCTATACCAAGGGTGGGAGGGAACTTAAAGATTGTGAAATCCCTTGAGTAGTTTTTCCCACACTCAAAGGATCATAAAGCTGGAAAGAAACCCACAGACTATCTAAGCCAACCCCCTTAATTTATAGTAGAGGAAACACACCCAGAGAGATAAGATAACTTGCCCAAGATGGGCAAATGGCAATCAGAATTTGAATCTGGGTCTCCTGACTCCAAATATAGTGGCCTTTCCATTGTACCATTCAGTGCTGTAGATATACAATGCTAGTTCTGCTTTAGAATACCAGCTTCTTCCTCTTTTTGTATATTCTCCACCACCATGGATCTCCTTGCAGAATGGGTGAACATCTCAATAAATTGTAATGGAAAGAACCCAGGCTAATGAAAGTCTTTCAGTTGTTGATTACCTTTGGCCTAATGATTCCACTATATGGCATATAGCCTAAGGAAGTCAAAGACAGTACAAAAATCTCCACACATACCAGAATATTCATAGCCACACTTTTTGTGATAACTAAGTGAATATCCACTGATTGGGGAAATAACTGAATGAATAGTGGCCCATGAATATAACAAAGTATTATTAGGCCATTAGAATGATGAATATGAAGGATTCAGAGAAGTATGGCTTCCCTTTTGAATGAACTCATGTGGAACAAAGTAATCATAACAAGGAAAACATTATGCAAAATGTCTACAACAATATAAATGAAAAGAAAGATTAAGAGGCAGCCAAACTCTCATTAAGTGTAATGACCATTCTCATAGGCCTTGACAACCAGAACTCAGTTCCTACCTCTCAACAGAAAAATTCTACATAAGCAGAATACCATAGGTGCTGACATAAGCCATCTTTGTTCATTTCTTTTTCCCAGATCCTCATCTTTTTTAACCTCTCTGTAACATCTGATGCTGTTGACTGCTCTCTCCTCCTCTCTGGGTTTCGTGACACTCTTGGTTCTCCTCCTACCTCTTTGGCCAGTCATCTATAGAATATCCTCTAACCATGGGTGTTCCCAATGGTTTTGTCCTGGGGCCTCGTCTCTTCTTCTTGGTAAACTCATCAGTTCCCATGAGTGTAATTAACCATCAAATGATTCTCAGATCTACCTATGTAGCCCTAGATTTCCTCCCAAACTCCAGTCCTGTTCCACCAGCTTCTTATTGGACGTTTCAAGTCTTATATGTCATGGGCATCTCAAACTCATCATGTGCAAGGCAGAGCTCAACATCTTTCTCTCAAGACTTGCCCCTCTACTGAACTTCCCTCCTTCTGTCAGGGCACTATTATCTTTCCAATCCCCGGGTTTATAATTTTACAGTCATCTGTGACTTGAAGGGCTGTCTCCTTTTTGTCCTTGTGTCCTTAATGCTTAGCTCACGGCAGGCACTTAATAATGCTTGTTGATTTATTCGTCATTACAAAGAAGGGTTCAATTATGGTTGGAAGAGAGGTTTAAGGGGAATGGAATATGAAATAAAAACAAAAGAATAATGAACCTTAAGGAGAAAAAAAGAGTCCAGAACCAATGGTCAGAAGTCCTGAGTTTTAATGCTGGCTCTGCCATTAAATTAGTACCTTGAGTAAGGTACTTTACCTTTCTGGCCCTCATCTGTAAAAATGAGAATATTGGTCAATGTGATTCAGGTCAAGTCCACATGTATTTATTAAGTCTTTGCTATGTGCTAGGAGCTATACTAAGAGCAGCAGATATAAAGAAAGGTAAAAAGATTTTTAAAAAGCCCCTGCCCTCCAAGAACTCACAGTCTAATAGGAAAGACAACCTACAAACAAGGTATCTAAAGGATAAATTGGGGATGGTCTCAGAGGGAAGATATTAACATTAAGAAGGACTGGGAAAGGCGTCTCATAGAAGGTAGGAATTTAGGTGAGACTTGAAGGAAGCCAGGGAAGTAAGAAGGTGGAGATTAGGAAGGAAAATGTTTTAGGCACAAGGGACATGGAAAATCTCCAGTTTGGAAATGGAGTGTCTTGTGTGAGGAACAGCAAGGAGGCCAGTATCTAAGTGATTCAAATTAGCTCAAAAAAATGTTAGTGCCTAATATGTTTTAGGTACCGTGATTTAGAAAGTCCATTTAAAAATTCTTTAATAGGGAAGAAATGAGAGGGTTTCTTAAAATATTTTTCTCTATAACTTTAGAAAATTTAACAGATATCTTGAGAAGAAAGTGCTTGAACATCCTTGGCAAAAAAATAAAAAAGTATACCTATGCTATCAAATGTTTCTAATCCCAGATCTTTTGAGTAAGCTTAGCAGATCATTATAAGGGGATGTAGTTATAGTAGAAGCCAGAGGAAGAAAAAATTCATCACTGAAAAGAATGATAATGAACACTGTCTTACATCACCTGGAAACTTTCTATTGACTCAGGTTTTCTGAACTAATCTGTTCATTTGTTCACTTTAAGATTTGGGGCACTGGATTGTATAGTTTTCTTAAAAGCAGTCATAGGGACTTGAATCCAGGAAAAATGCTTCTGTGATAACCTTAATCAGTGCTTTTCCATCAAGGAAATGAAAATGACAGAATTGATCCAATTTAAAGGAAAGTGTCCAAAGAGCATGGTAAAGGCTTCACAACAGAGGACAAGGAGGGATGGATTTAGTCTAGGAGAAAGAATATTGGACATAGAGTAGAGGGAACAACAGATTTGTAACCAGAAGGTCTGGGTTCAGTCCTGGTTCTATCAATTGCAATATGTATGACTTTGAGACACTGACCACTTCTCTGAGTCTTAATCTTCTTCTCTGCAATCTGGGGAGGTCAGATTAAACAATCTCTAAAGTACAATGTGGCTCTCAGACTATTAAAAGTTTACATTTTTATTATTGTTCTGAAATGAATAGCCATTTCTGACTCTACAGATTAGCATTGTTGTTACAAAGACTGCAGTTCAGCTAGGCAAAAGGTGAGCTTAGAATGTGAGATTTAGAAATCAGGATAAGGAGAATTTAAGCATATCTCTGTTCAGTGTTTTAGCTATATTGTTTTGGAGTGTTTTTAAAAGTCCTAATAGGTCTGTGACAGAGCTATTTATAAATCTATGTATAAATTGATATATTTTAGATTAAAATGGACTCTTGAACCTAAAGATTGAGCTGAAATTGAAAGGTCTATTTCCTGACCCTGTTGGAATACCCCCAACCCTGTCAGAATACCAAGTTTCTCTATGGATAAGGCAAGGGTCTTTTGTTCAAGGATTGGTCCAATTGTGGTGGTATAGGAACTTTAAGGGGAATTGAATCTGAAATAAAACCAAAAGGCAATAATAGACCTTAAGAAAAAAGTACAGGTTACTCCTTAATCATCCAAGTGGGATGAGCAGCCATGTCTGCATGAGAAGTTGGGGGAATGGGAAAAGGAAAATGGGTTCATGGCTGGAACCCCTAGAGGACTCTGTTCGCTCCTGCAGGCATAAGGACAAGGCGGGGTCAATGTAAACTCAATGCCCTTCACCATCTAAGTTATGCTCTGATGAACACTCTACAACTTATCAGTGTCCTTTAACTATGATGCCCCAAAATAAACACAATACTCCACATAGAGAGAGTGTGATCCAGGCAAAGTGTACTGGGACTAACACTTCCCAATTCCTGGAATTTCTGCCCCTCCTAATGCACCACAAGATCAAATTACCTTTTTTTTTTTTTTTTTGGCTGCCACATCATAGGACTGCCTCATATCAAATTTAGGTCAATAGCCATAAACTCCCCAGATCTTTATTCGGAACAAGTGATTCAAAAAAATTTAGAGATGGAATGAATACTTTCCTACTCAACCAAGGATGACCTCAGAGTTCAATTCATCCCTTCATTCATTTACAAATATTTGTTAAATATTCACTCATTCAATGAGCACTGATTAAGCACACAAAACATAATGCTGAAACCTGAAGAGATAAAAATTTAGGTAAGTGCAATGGACTTGGTTCTGAAGAATTCTTGACTAAAATGTAGATGGCCCATAATTTAGCAGTGATAAGGAGGTGAAAAATAAACCAAAGAAAAAAGTGTGAGATCTTAACCATGACCTACCTCTGCCTAAATCTAGGAATTCAATCTGCATGTCAAGCTCCAATTTGAGTTCAGAGTTAGTGTTTTTTTTCCAATCTCACTACTCAGGAACAGATTAAAAAGAGAGGTTTTCTTATCTCTATAATCTTCCCACTTTCAGTTTCCAGCTCAACAGCCTCAGTAGAAAATCAGGGAGTTTCACAAAGGACACTTACAGTTTTTCATAATGACTGTCCAGTAAGCTGTGCCAGGGAGTAGCTTGATATGGCTGCCATTTCAGGGAAGGACAGCCCTTATCCAAAGAGGCTGCATTCCATTGGTGTCCATTGCCACCGTTTTCATGAGCTTCTACACCATAATCCCTGCCCGTCACTGCAGAGAAAAAGGCACGTTAGATCTCCCCAGGATTTTTCCAAGAACCACATTTAAATTCATATTAGATAGAGCCCAGGGCCTGGAATCAGAAAGAACTGAGTTCAAATCTAAGCTCAGATACTCCCTGAGATGACACAGTAGATAGAGTGCCAGGCATGGAGTCAGGAAGACTCATCTTCCTGAGCTCAAATCTGGCCTTAGACAGGTCACTAGCTGTGTGACCCTGGGCAAGTCACTTAATTGCATTTGCTTCAATTTCCTCATCTGTAAAATGAGCTGGAGAAGAAAATGGCAAACCACTCCAGTATTGTTGCCAAGAAAACCCCAAATGGGGACATGGAGAGTTGGACTCAAATAAACAACAACAAGTAACCTAAATTATTTGATTGCCTTAAGTCACTTGATCTGTTTCCCATCTATAAAATGGGAATAATAATAGCACAAAGTTGTCCAAAAATAAGACAAAAAAAGAACCAGTTAGACTAGATGCCCTCTAAGTTACCTTCCAGTCCTTACTCTGCGATTCTTTGCTTTGGATACTGTTTCTCTCTCTTCATCTGGTTTCTTTAGAAGACACATATTATTGACTCTAACTGAATTTTCAGCCCCTTCAAGCCTTTAAATATTTTTTTTTTTGCTTTTTGGAGGGCAATTGGGGTTAAGTAACTTGCCCAAGGTCACACGACTAGGCTTTTTTGTTTTGTTTTGTTTGTGTGTGTGTGTGTGTGTGTGTGTGCATTAAGTGTCTGACGCCACATCCAAACTCAGGTCCTTCTGACTCCAGGGCAGACGCTCTACCCACTGCGCCACCTAGCCACCCCTGCCTTTAAATATTTTGAACACAAACTGCTGTCTTTTCACACTTTCCTTATCCTGACCCTTGTATAGTTGATTTCTTGAGCTGAATAACGACTTTATATTTATCTCTATTAAATTGCATCCTACTAAATCTGGCCTGCTGTGCTAACCCGTCTTCATCATCTCAACTATTCCTTTCTCTATTCCCTTTAGCCCACCTCATTGAGCCATACCCCTTACTGCAGAAGGGTAGATCAAAAAACAGTGGAACCAGGGGAAAAATATATAGGCTTCATTTTAGAGGTGTTGTATGTGTTCTCTTACAGAAAATATAGTTAGCCTGCAGCAGATTTGAAAATGTTTTATTTTCCCCTTATTCATCTAATTTTTTCCCCTGCTAGTAATTCTGTCATAACTTCCTAAAGAAAAGCAGCTGCTTTGAGATACTCTGTCCCCCTGAGAAGCTCAACATGTGCTTTCACTGGAAACAATGTTATTACCTGCCAACTAAGCACAAAGTTGACTTTTTTTAGAGATAATATGTCACCAAACTGTGTGTAACCTTTGACCAGTGATACCACTACCAGGTCTGTATCCTAAAAAGATCAAAAAAAAGGAAAAGGACCTATATGAACAAAACGATTTCTGGTAGTACTTTTTATTCTAACAAAAAAAAAAAGAAACTAAAGAGGTGTTCATCAATTGAGAGAATGATTGAACAAATTATCACTTATGAATGTAATAGAATATTACCATACTGTAAGTAATTGTGAAAAGGTCAGTTTCAGAGAAACCTAGAAAGATTTGTATCAACTGATGCAGACCAACATGAGTAGAACCAAGAGAATAATTTATATAATAATAATAATAATATTGTAAGGACAAACAACTTGGAAAGAATCAGGAACTCTAAATAATGCAATGACCAAGCGCCATTCCAGAGGACTTACTATTAAACATGCTACCTGACTCCTGCCCAGGAAGTGGTAGCCTCCAAATACAAAATGAGATATTTCTGGATGTAGTCAATGGGACAATAGTGTGTGTGTGTGTGTGTGTGTGTGTGTGTGTGTGTGTGTGTGTGTGTGTGTGTAAAACAAGGGTTTGGGTTTTCTTTTTTTTCTCCAATGGGGGAGGGGAGATGAAGGAAGGAAAGAGTCTTGCCATAGGATTGCCCCAAAATACAGAAAAGAAAAGAAAGATAAGGTTTCTTCTTGTTTTCCAAGTAGAGGGAGGTAGAAGGGAAAGAAAACAAATGCTTATTAATTGAAAAAGCAAGTAAAATAAAACAAAAGTTACATTACAAATATATATCATCCCAGAGGCAGCTAGGTGGCACAGTGCATAGAGCACTGGCCCTAGAGTCAGGAGGACCTGAATTTAAGTCCAGCCTCAGACACTTGACACTTACTAGCTGTGTGACCCTGGGCAGGTCACTTAACCTCAATTGCCCAGGGTCACAAAGCTAGTAAGTATGTGAAGCCACATTTGAACTTGGTCCTCCTGATGCTCTATCCACTGCACCACCCAGCTGCCTCCCCACCCCACCCCCACCTCTGCCAGGTATTTTCTATTAACCCTAACACAAACTCACTTCTTTGTCATTTTTCCTACTTAGTTCCAAACTACCTACAAACCTAGGACTACTCCACAATCACAGAATCTCAGGGTTTGAATGGACCTCAGGGATCATTGAGTCCAACCCAAATCAGAATAAAAATTCAGTCTCCAAGAAACCTGACAAATGACTATCTAATCTTTTTCTGGAAGACCCTCTGAGAGTGGGAACTAACTACATTTCCAGAAAGGCAGCCCATTCCACTTGTGAATAACAGCAAGACAGGTTGAATAAGAATAACAATTAGGATATTAATAGCTGACATTTAATAAGTTAAGTTTTGAGATTTGTAAAGGGATTCACATTATCTCATTTGAGCTTCACAACTCTATGAGTAAAATACAATTGTTACCTTATTTTACTAAGGAGAAAGTGAACCCTAGATTAGGGAAGGAAGTGGGAATAGGAAAAGAGATAGGAGAGGGGAAGGAAGAAGAAAGGCAGAGGAAAAAGGGAAAGGAGAAAGGAGAACAGGGTAGAGAGAAGAATAAGAGGGAAAAGAGAAGAAAGAGTGAGGGGGAGGAGGAGTATAGAAGAGAAAGAGTAAAGGAAAGAGAGAGGGTGAGAGGAAGGAAGGGGGACAGAGGGGTGGAAACAGTGAGAGGAAGAGAGAAAGGGGAAGGAGAAAGAAGGGGGCAGAAGGGTGGAAAGGGAAAGGGAGGGAGAAAGAGGAATGGAAAAGGAAGAGGGAGAGAAGAGATGAGAGGGAGAAAAGACTTGGGGGAGACTTGATGGTTGTCTTTTGAAGGCTGAAAAACTCATGTTAAAAAGAAATTAAATTAAAGACTCTAGAGGACAAAACTAGAGTCATAGGTAGCAAGTTCAGAGAGGCAGCTATCTAGCCAATATTCTTTCCTAACAATCAGATTTGTCCAAAGTGGAATGGGCTGCCCTTCCCTACAGGTCTCCAAGTACAGTATGAATAGCACCAGTGATGGAAAAGTGACCAGATGGCCTCTGAACTTCCTTCCAACTCAGATTCTTGGACCGTGGTCTGCGGTTCAAGCTACATATATTAAAAAACATGCTAGGTCACTTCTTGTTTCCCACTGTCCACCTCCACCCCTCCAGGACACATGTTACAGTTGCCATCCCACCTAACAATTATAGATCTGGAATCCTCTAAATTTGGGAATGTGGGACATTCCTGGGACACTCCTATGCCTGGCATTGGATGCTGTTTAGCAGTAGCAGATCAAGGAATGTCCTTGCTGAATTAATTTTTTAAAAAATATCACCACGTGTCCTCTTGCCCCACATCTTCCCACCATGGCAAAGGCTGCACTTTCTCTAAGCCTGCTGCTGGGCACCCCTTCCCTTTCCTGTGCCTCTCCAGGTTTCAGGCTGAAAAAATATGCCGCATTTCGCCCACATATGTGAATTCTCCCACCTTGCCAACAAAAGGGCCATCAAAAGCAGAGACAGGTCTGAGTTACTCGGGTTTCATTTCTTTTCTGACTGTCTTTCTTTAGAATCTGAGCACCTGACCTGCTTATTTGGGTATTACCATTGTTTTCTGGTAGCAATTATCCTCGGAGACCTTTTCAGTGACCTGAGCAGACATTTAAAGAAAACTTCCAACAAGGCATCTCAGGATTTCCTGTTAGCTATAAAACCTCTAGGCCTCTGGAGACCATGGAAAGCAATAGGGTGGGGGCAGAGAGGAGAGGAGGGAAGGACAAGCCCCAGAGCACTATGGAAAGAATGACCTATTAATCAGGAGTAGCAGGGCGGATTTTGTCACATATGTAAGGTCTGAGTGTCCTGTCCCTGAACCACATAACACTAGCTAGCAGAAAGGGAAGCCTTGTGGAGAGATGAGCAAGGCCAGTCTCCTCCGGTCACACCCAGGCCAATGGGATGGGGCTGGATTTCTCACGCTCCTCACTCCCTGCCTAAGCAGCAGGCCTCTACCTTAAAACACTGGCATTTCCTACACTTGAACAGAGCTTATCATACTACTATAGTAACTATTATAGTATTATTATTATAATAGTAGAATAAGTATTACTAGCTTAATGGAATGGATCCATTTTAGCTAATCTGCCTATAAAGAGAATTCTGTGGACTTCTATTTTAAAATCAGGGATATATTTCCATGAGTGTGGGGGTGGGGAAGGGAAGGAAATCCTTTAATATACTGAATTCAGCATCATGTGATGGAAAAAAGGATCTAGGCCCAGCTCTGCCACTGATTTGCTATGTGACCTTGAGAAGGTCAGTCTCCCTAGCCCAGTCTATACCTAGGCAGCTAAATATTACAATGGATCAGGAGGCAGAGAGACCTCAGTGTGAATCCTGCCTCAGATACTTGGTAGTTATGTGAAGAAGGAAGGAAGGGAGGAAGGAAGGAAAGGAGGGAGGAATAAAGGAAACAGAGAAGAATAGGAGGGAAGGAGGGAGGGAAAAGAAAGGAAAGGAGGGAATAAGAGAAAAGAGGGATAAAAGGGTAGAAGAGAGGGAAGGAGGCAGGAAAAAGAGAGGATTGGAAGGGAGGAAGAAAGGGAAGGAAGGAGAGAAAAAGGGATGGAAGGAAGGAAATAAGGGAAGGAGGGAGGGAAAGAGAGGGATATAAAGGAGAAAGAGAGAAGAGGGAAGGGAAAAGAGAGGAACTGAAGGGAAGAAGAGAAGGTAGGAGGTAGGAAAAAAAGAGGGAAGGGAAGAATTAAAAAGAGAGGAATGGAAGGGAAGGAGGGAGAGAAAAGAAATAGAAAGAAGGAAAGAAGGGAGGGAGGAATTAAGGGAAGGAGGAAGTATAAAGTGCTTCCTATATGCCTGGCACTGTGCTAAGGGCTCAGGAAATAAACAAAAGCAAAAAGAAAGACAACCCCTGCCTTCAAGGAGCTTACATTCTAATCAGGAAGTCACCCGATCTCTCTGAGCCTCAGTTTCCTCATCTGCAAAAAGAGGATAATAACAGCACCTACCTCACAGGGTTGTTATGAGGATCAAGTCAAAAGAGATAACACAAGCAACCTTGAAGTGCAAGATAAGTGATCTCTATTGTTATTATTATTGTCTAAACAGGCATTCCCCTCTATGACAGCCCTGCTAATTCTCCCTCTTTATGAAGACCCCTAGTGAGGCTGGACATGACCAAGGCAACCCATTGTGACTTATTGTTATCGTTCAGTTATTTCAGTCACGTCCAAAACTCTGTGACCCCACTGGGGGTTTTCTGGGCAAAGATACTAGAGTGGTTTGCTAATTCCTCCTCCAGCTTATTTTACAGATAAGGAAACTGAGGCAAACAGGGTTAAGTGACTTGCCCAGGGTCATACAGCTAGTAAGTGTCCGAGGCCAGATTTGAACTCAGGAAGATAAGCCTTCCTGACTTCAGGCCCAGGGCTCTATCTATCTACTATGACACCTATCAAAATATATAGGAGGATAATATGTGTATATCAATATATATTCATATATTATAATTATATGTTTATGTATCATAAAAATATATGTTATATGTCACATTAAATAAACTGTATATTTATATAATTTTTTAAAATTGTTACCTAAATGTTCTTAACAGGACTCCAGGTTAAGAACCCCTGTTCTAGGATATATTATTATTGCATTAAACTAAACAGTTCCAATTTAACCATTTCTTTTTTTTCCATTTTTTGTCTTTATTAATTTGTTTGTTTACTTTTAGTTTACAAGATTCAGTTTCACAATCCCTTGAGTTTCACATTTTCTCCCCTTCCCTCTCCTCTCCTCCTTCCCCTTCCCCCCAATCCCCCCTTGCCCTCCAGCAGCATACAATCAAGTGTAGTATCTGCAAATACTTTCACATTAGACATTAAGGATTGTAACCTGTGGAATGAACAATGGGAAAGAGGAAACAAAACCAAACAAGAAAAAGAAAGGGAGCAGCTAGTTTGCTTCAATCTGCATTCAAACTCTGTTCTTTCTAGTCTTCCTCTGAATTGTAGACATCTCTTTCCATCATGAGTCTTTTGGGGTTGTCTTATAACCCTGCACTGCCGAGAAGAGTCCAGTCTATGTAAGTTGGCCGTCACACATACATTGTGTCTGTAATTGTGTACAAATTTCTCCCGGTTCTACTCTTCTCACTCAGCATCAGTTTGTATATGTCTCTTCAGGTAAATATGAAGTCCGTCTGCTCCTCATTTCTTATAGCACAATAGTATTCCATTACATTCACATACCAGAACTTATTCAGCCATTCCCAAATTGATGTGCATCCCCTTAATTTCCAATTCTTTGTCACCACAAAAAGAGCTGCTATAAATATTTTTGTACATACGGGTCTTCCTCCTACTTCTATGATCTCTTTGAGATACAATCCTAGAAGTGGTATTGCTGGGTCAAAGGGTATGAAATTATTTATAGCCCTTTCAGAATAATTCCAGATTGCTCTCCAGAATGGTTGGATCAGTTCACAACTCCACCAACAATGCATTAGTGTTCCAATTTTTCCACATCCTCTCTAGCATTTGTCATTTTCCTGTTTTGTCATCTTAGCCAATCTAACTGGTGAGATGTGATAACTCAGAGTTGTTTTGATTTGCATTTCTCTAATCAATAGTGATTTAGAGCATTTTTTCATATATTTATAGGTATCTTTAATTTCTTCCTCTGAAAACTGCCTGTTCATATCCTTTGATTTAACCATTTCTTTAAGTAAAAAATTCTTGTTATTTTTAAAAATAGCTGATATTTAGATAATGTTTTATACATATTGTCTCTTTAACAACTCTATGAGGTAAGTGATACAGTTGTGATTAACCCCATTTTATAGACAAGTAAACTGAGATTGAGAAAGACTAATGTCCAGGACCACATAGCTGGTGAGCATCAGATTTGGGATTTGAACACAGGGATTTCCAGCTACAAGTCCAGCATTCCATCCACCACTATGAGTAAGGAAGGACTTAGATGCTGGCCTCTATAGAAGAATTCTGAATTCTCTGTGGATTGTTTTTATCATGATAAAAATAGGTCTTGGGAACCTGGTGATTTAGGCCAAATATTAAAAGGAGGAAAAGGAACTGAAGAGCCTTCCTGCCATCTATACTAGGGAAATCCCCATTAAGCGAAGTGACCAGCAAGCTTTATTCTGTGCCAGTCACCTCATGCTGAAAGAGCCTGAGCTCCATCTACCAGTCCTTGACAACAACTGTCTCTCCAAGCACAGGCTTAGAGGTGTCACTCCACCATATTGGAGGCGGAAGGGACGGTTCAAAGAACAATACTACTTCCTGGGAAAGCAAACATGACCCCTAAGATTGTGGATGAAAACATTACATCTAAGAAGCAGAAGCACATAATGGCAGCTCATTGCCAAGAGCAGAAGCATTTTCCAGTTACCCACCAGTAAGAGAAAGGACCTGTTCACCCGCTAAGGCTGAGGAGTTCTTTCTCATCTGTATTTTGCTTACTTGTTTTGTAATCTCTAGCCCACGACAGACAGTCCTCGTCCTCCTCCTCTTCTAATACCTGAGAATGCTTTCTCTTTTTGGCTGGTGGTGGCAAGACCCTGAAAGGAAAACGATGCAATCTGTCAGTCTCTCTTTTTACTTGATTCATGTTTTATCAAGTCAAGTTTAATTAGTCAGATCTAATCTCTATACTTAATTGTGATTTCCTCTGGTGAAGAGACCTTGGCTCTGACCCTTCTCTACTTCTGTTCCAGAAAGGAGACAGAGATACAGATGGATATGTGTGTGTATATGTTTATATGTGTGTGTGTGTGTGTGTGTGTGTGTATCCATCATATATATGTCCATCACACATATCCATATGTCCATCGTATACATATCCATCATATATGTGTGTATATGATGTAGAATGCTATTGTTAAAAAAAAGTAATCTGATAAGGCATTTAAAGTTCCTAGAGCTCACTAAGAGAAAAAAATATGAACTTAATCTTAGTATTGTTTAACCATGTTTGTAGATAACCATTTCCTCATTGGGAGTCTGAGTATCATTTCCAATGCCATTTAATCTTCTTATCACCCTTTAGACTAAGGTTCTTAACATTTCTTGTGTGATAGGCAAACTTGAAAAGCCTATGTGTCCCTTCTCAGAATAATGTTTTTAAATTAATAAAATTAAACTAGGACTACAAAGTAAATCAATCATATTAAAATACAACGATTTAACTTATTTTAAAGTTCGTAGACTCTCTGGTTAAGAATTTTTTTCTAAGTTTTTTTTTTTTTAAGTAAGTTGGGGGCAGAGATAATTTAATGTTTAGTGTTAATTGCTTTTTCAAGAGAGTTGCTTTTTTGTTGCTTGGTTGGGTTTTGGTTTTTGTAATCCCCAAAGCATTCTGGCAGGTCAGATAAACAATGCTTCCCTGGGTATTCAGAATCCCCCTATATTTTTCTAACCTTTTACCTTTTTATTAATTTAGAGACCTTTGAGGTTTGAGCCTTTTACTTAAAGAGTCTCACAACCAAGAACAATGGAGCAATATAATGTTTCATAAATGTCTCAACAGTGCCATCTTCTGGCATGGTTTACACCTATTATTTTTCTGAACCAGTGATTTTTAACCTTCATGTGTATAATGGATCCCTCTGGTGGTATGGTGAAGCCTACAATGTTTTTAAGTAAATAAAAGAAAAAAATTGGATTACAATGGAAAATAATGATATTGAAATAAAGATAAAATTTTTTCCCATTCAACTTGGACTCCTTGAAATCTACACACAGACCCTATAGGGTCCATGAGCTTGGTTTTTTACATGTTTTAATAACTATATTTCAACATCATTGGTTTTTTTCTAATCCTATGTATTTTATTTGATGCATTTAAAAATATTTTCCCTCAACAGCAAGAGATAGAAGGAGAAATCCCATTTAAAGTTATTGTAGACATTATAAAATATTTGGGAATCTACCTGCCGAAACAAACCCAGGACCTGTATGATCACAACTACAAAACACTTTTCACACAAATAAAGTCAGATCTAACTAATTGGAAAAGCATCAATTGCTCGTGGCTGGGTCAAGCTAATATGATAAAAATGACAATTTTACCTAAATTAAATTATATATTTAGTACCATACCAATCAATTTACCAAAAAACTACTTTATAGAGCTAGGAAAAATAGTAACAAAATTCATTAGGAAGAACAAATGGTCCAGAATATCAAGAGAAATAATGAAAAGAAATGCTAGGGAAGGTGAACTAGCTATACCAGATTTTAATCTGTATTATACAGCAGCAGTCATCAAAACTACTTGGTACTGGCTGAGGAATAGAGTAGTGGATCAGTGGAATAGATTGGGCACAGGAGACTCAGCAGTCAATGACTATAATAATCTACTCTTTGATAAACCCAAAGGATAAGAACTCACTATTTGGGGATAAGAACTCACTATTTGACAAAAAACTGCTGGGAAAACTGGAATATAGTATGGCAGAAACTGGACATAGACCATTATCTAACACCACATACCAAAATTAAGTCTAAATGGGTGCATGATCTAGGTATAAAGGATGATACTGTAAGCAATCTGGAAAAGCAAGGAATAGTTTACCCGTCAGATTTGTGGAGAGGGGAAGACTTTATAACCAAATGAGAATTAGAGAGCATTATAAAATGCAAAATGGATAATTTTGATTACATTAATTGAAAAGCTTCTGTACAAACAAAGCCAATGTAATCAAGATTAAGAGGGAAGTGGGAAATTGGGAAAGAATTTTTACAACCTATGTCTCTGATAAAGGACTCATTTCTAAAATATACAGAGAATTGAGTCAAATCTATAAGAGTACAAGTCATTCCCCAATTGATAAATGATCAAAGGATATAAACAGGCAGTTTTCAGAGGAAGGTATTAAAGATATCTATAAATATATGCAAAAACATTCTAAATCACTATTGATTAGAGAAATGCAAATCAAAATAACTCTGAGGTATCACATCTCACCAGTCAGATTGGCTAAGATGACAAAACAGAAAAATGACAACTGCTGGAGAGGATGTGGGCAAATTGGAACACTAATGCATTGCTTGTGGAGTTGTGAACTGATCCAACCATTCTGGAGAACAATCTGGAACTATGCCCAAAGGGCTATAAATAATTTCATACCCTTTGACCCAGCAATACCACTTCTAGGGTTATATCCCAAAGAGATCATAGAAGTGGGAGGAAGACCCACATGTACAAAAATATTTATAGCAGCTCTTTTTGTGGTGACAAAGAATTGGAAATTAAGGGGATGCCCATCAACTGGGGAATGGCTGAACAAGTTGTGGTATATGAATGTAATGGAATACTATTGTGCTATAAGAAACAAGGAGCAGACGGACTTCATATTTACCTGGAGAGACTTATACAAACTGATGCTGAGTGAGAAGAGTAAAACCGAGAGAAATTTGTACACAATTACAGACACAATATATGTTTGACAACCAATTTTGATAGACTGGACTCTTCTAAGCAATGCAGTCTGCCCCAAAAGACTCATGATGGAGAGAAATGTGTACATTCAGAGAAAGAACTAGAAAGAACTGCATTTGAATCCAGATTGAAGCAAACTACCTGATCTTTTTCTTTTTCTTGTTTGGTTTTGTTTCCTCTTTCCCATTGTTCATTCCATCTGATATAATCCTTCTTTATAACCTGACTAATGTCTGATATGAAAGTATTTGCAGATCCTATACTTGATTGTATGCTGTCATGGGCAGGGTGGAGGAAAAGGAGGGAGAGAAAATTTGAAACTCAAGGAATATAAAACTGAATCTTGTAAACTAAAAGTAAACAAACAAGTTAATAAAGACCAAAAAATTTTTAAAAAAATAAAAAAATTTTCCCAAGAAACAGTCCCTTGACATCTGCCAAAGCGGTGCAAGATACCTAACAAGTTAAGAATCTCTATTCTAGTCAATACTTTTAAGAATCACAATAGCTTTGGGGATTGTTTCTGCTATTAAGTCTATCATAAAAATTATCTGTCCATTTACCGTGGGCAGTGGTGCAGTCTTGGTTGGGGATAAGAACAATGTGAGGCCAAGTGGGAGGACGTAGGTTGATCCCAAGGACCCTCAGGGTTACTGATCTTCAGACAACAGTCATGGAACCCACTTGAAGGAGATCCAGTGGAATTCATTTCATATATGTTCTCAGGCAGGTTAGGAAGCATCTTTCCAGGTGTGGAGTGCTGAAACATAGCAAGAGGTCTAGCACCAGCACCTGGAAGAAGGAGTAAATGTGAAAGAATTTCTCACAACCTAGCATCCAGTAAAATAAAAAAGAACCATGACAGTGAAGGATGTCACTCACCTTTGACCTGAGGAGGAGGGCTCGGATCTGATCCAGAGTAGGGGGGAGTGTCAGGTAACTGGTTCTGCCTAGGGAACAGACACAGGATTTATTTTTTTCCCATCTCTTTCTTCAGTAAGGTGCCCCCTCCCCCTTCATGAAGATTCCTCTGTTCAAATAATATACAAATTCCTTGATGGCGCTGATGGTCTCATTTTCAGCCTTGTATTCCTATTGCCTAACAGCACCTCAAACATAGCGGCACTTAATAAATAGATTTGAACCTAACTCTTCACTAGGGTAGGCAAGTTGGAGGTTTTCTGTAGGGCACTGAAATTTAAGGGGTGCTGACAGTATTTATATTGTCTGCAGTTAGAAACAACTGAACTAGTATCTAGTTAGCATAATGGGTTGGAAGGGAGTGCTTATCTCTATGAATTACAAATCCCAGTTCTCAAACTCTTATTTTATTAGCACAAATAAAGAGTTAAAATAGAAAGTAGATGGGAGAAACTAGAAGCTTCTTCACCCCAGGGTAATCTTTTTGGCCCACCCTGAAATGTTTCCTCGTCCCCTCACCCCCAATCCAGAGAATTGTCCCAAGATCCAAAATGGAGGCAAAGCTTTGTTACAATCAGGGACAACACTAAGAGGGTGGCAATTGTAGATGTTCTCAGACCATTTAGGAGAGATACAAAAGAGTCAGATCATAACTACTTCTATCTGACACCATCCAGGATATTTGGCATCTATGTCTTTACCTTGGATAAGGGGAGATAAAATGAGATTTCTAAGGGGTTACTATTGCCCTGCTGAGTGAGCCCACAACAGCATGGTCTTGAGTTTGGTTGGAGATGGGGAAGCAGTGGAGTTGGAGGGAAGTTACTAGTAGTCCTCAGCTATAGAATGTCACTACCTTATATTCCCAACTGCACTCTTGACTCTCCAGATTTTTCCATCCCCTTCCCAGTTACTTTCTCACATTGGAGATGCCTCTGACCTGCAGTCCTCTCTTCTGATTGGCAAATACCTAGTCTAGACCAACATTTCATGAAGTCTATTTTACATGTTGTCTTCTCCCATTAAAACATGAGCTCCTTGAGGATGGGGATTGTCTTTTTTGCTGGTACATGGTGTCCCCAAAAGTCTTAGTGCAATTTTAAGCTCTATCTACTCACCTACCTATCTATGTGGAGCACTGACCTCCTCCCCTCCTCTCTCCCTATGTTCTTTTTTTTGTTTTATTTTTTGGAGGGCAGTTGGGGTTAAGTGACTTGCCCAAAGTCACACAGCTAGTAAGCGTTAAGTATCTGAGGTCCAATTTGAACTCAGGTCCTTCTGACTCCAGGGCCAGTGCTATTCACTGCACCACCTAGCCGTCCCCCTGTGTTCTTTTAACTCTCTTCTGTATAGCCCTAACTTGTCTTTGGCCTCATTGCTCTTGGACTCAGACCATGATTTCATGCCTAAAACCCTGCATCTCATGGATTTTGGATGTTGACCTTCAGAACCTATTCCCAGTTGCTATTTGGTACCTTGAACAAGGTATTGTTTTTGCGTCACACTGCTATGTTGATGCTCTCTTATTTGGTTATTGTTCAGTCATGTCCAACTTTCTGTGGTCCTATTTGGGGTTTTCTTGGCAAAGATACTGGAGTGATTTGACATTTCCTTTTCTAGTTCATTTAACAAATAGGAAAAGTGAGGCAAACAGGGTTAAATGACTTGCTCAGGGTCACGCAGCTGAGTATCTGAGTAAGTATCTGAGACCAGATTTGAATTCAGAAAGATGAATCTTCCCGATTCCAGGCCTGGCTGGTGCTCTCTCTGCTGCCCCTCTTACTTAGTAATTGCTGCCTAATCCATTGCAAGCTCTGTATGTATTGCTTTGGATTCCACACTGAACCTTCTTCCCTTTTCTCCCTAAGGCCTATCAGTTGGTAACTATGAGGGATTTGTCATTTCTATGCAAATGACTCCCAGATCTCTATATCCAGCTTGAGTTTCTCTCCGGAGCACTATCTAGTCAAGCATACCCAATTGCCTATTGGACATTTCAAACTGGATGTCCCATAAACATCTCAAACTCAATGTGTAGAGACGACATGGCGAAGTGGATAAGAAGCTTTGGGAGCAAATTCTGCCTCACAACCTTGGCAAAGTTGCTTACTTTCTCAGAGCCTTATTGTTTTTTTGTTTGGTTGGTTGGTTGGTTTTTGGAGGGCAGTTGGGATTAAGTGACTTGCCCAAGATCACACAGCTAGTTTTTGTGTTAAGTGTCTGAGGCTGGATTTGAGCTCAGGTTCTCCTGACTCCAGGGCCAGTGCTCTATTCACTGCTCCACCTAGCTGCCACTCAGAGCCTTATTCTTAACATCTGTGAAATATCCCATTGGACTAAATGACCTCCAAGGACCCTTCCATCTCTAAATCTGTGGTTCTATTTCCAAAACAAACTGATTTATCTTTCCTCTAAGCCAGCTCCTCTCCCAGACCTCACTACTACTATCAAGAGCATCCCCATCCTTCTGATCACTCAGGTTTGGGATCTCACTCTCCTCTACCCCATAAATCTAATCCCTTGTCAAATGTCACCATTTATACCTCCACATGTCTTGCATTCATTCCCTTCCCTCTACTTACCTGGGCACTGTCTTCATGCAGGTCCTCATCACCCCTCACCTAAACTACTACAATTAGCCTCTTTTTTTTCTGACCTCTGGGGTTTGTTTTTTTTTTGGCCTTATTCCAGCTTATTTTATTTTTTGAAGGAAAGAACAAAAAAAGGCATTTGTTAAACACTTACAATATTATCATTTCTATCTTTTCCTAGGTCAGTTGCTTAAGAACACTAAAGGAAAATGAATACTGTCCATTGCAAACATGCCAAGACCTCAAAGGTCATATAGTCTAACCCATGACTTTAAGAATCACTTTAAGAATTTTTAATTAAATAATAGTTATTCATTAATAATAGCTAACACAAATTTAGAGCTTTAAATAGCCTCTTAATCAACCTCTCTACCTCAAGTCTGTCCCCTCCAATTCAGACTTTACACAGATGCCAAAGTGATTTCCCTAAATTATAAATGACTGATCATGTCACTCCTCTCTTCAATAGACTCCAGTGTCTTGCTATTACCTCTAGGATCCAATATAAACACCATAGTTTGACATTTAAAGCCTAACCTTGCCCTAAGTTACCTATTATAAATTTCTTTCTACTTCTGATGTTCTAGAGTCCAATCAAATAGGCCTTCTTGCTAATAGGGCAGCTAAATGATACAATGGACAGAGTGCTAGGCCTGAGTTCAAATCTAACCTCAGATACTTACTAGCTGTGTGACCCTGGGCAAGTCACTTAACCTCAGTTTTCTCGTGTATAAAATGAAGATAATGACAGCACCTGCCTCCCAGGGCTGTTGTAAAAGATCAAATAAGATAATATTTGTAAAGCATTTAGTAGTGTCTGGAACATAGTAGGCACTATATAAATGCTACTATTGTTATTAATGAATATTCCACTATTATATAAATGTTGGTTATTATTTAATATTCTATAACTATATATAATTCTATAACATTATATATTATGTAAATGTTAGTTATTATTTAATACTATATAACTGTATATCATTCTATAACATTATATAAATGTTGGTTATTATTTAACATATAACTATATATAATTATATAACATTATATAAATGTCAGTTACTTAACATAATGTAACTATATATATTACAAAATACTATATAAAATTTATTACTATTATTATTCATATACAATACTCTGTCTCCTCTCTCTATGTCTTTGTACTAGCTTAGAATAAATAATTCCCTCTTCACCTCAGCCTTTTTTCCTACGAAGTCCAGCTCAAAAGCCACCTTCTGCATGAAGCATTTTCCAATCCATAGAATCACAGGCTTTAAGAGTTGGAAGACAACTCAGTGGCCATTGATCTAATTCATGCCCAAATAGTATCCCCACTATAACATCCCTAACAGGCCATCACTCATCCTGAGGGTCTCCAAGAAAGGAGGGCCCATTACTTCTCAAGCCAAGCTATTCTACCTTTGTAGAACTCTGAACGTTGGGACATTTTTCACAACATCAAACTGAAATTTCCTACTCCTGTTCCTGGTTCTGTACTCTCATGCCTCCACATTGACAATCTTTCAAATATTTGAAAACAACTATCATGGAACACCCCACCCCCACCCCAGCTCTTCTCTTCTCTAGACTAGAAATTCCCAGTCCTGGGGCGGCTAGCTGGTGCAGTGAGTAAGAGCACCGGCCTCGGAGTTGAGATGACCCCAGATCGAATCCGGACTCAGAAAATGAGCACCCACACATAAGTAATTACTAGCCGTGTAACCCTGAGCAAGTTACTTAACCCCAATTGCTTTAAAAAAAAAAAAAAAGAAATTCCCAGTACTTTTGATCAGTCCTCATACGACTAAACACGAGGCCTTTCACCATCCTAATTGCTCCTCTCTGGACACTTTCCAGTTATCAATGTCCTTCTCAAGCCATGGGGTTTGGGGCGGTGCAATGGATAGAGGACTGGAGTGCTCTGAAGTCAGCAGGACCTGAATTCAAATCCCGCCTCAGACACTTGACACTTACTGTGTTATTATCTCATTTGGTAACAGTCACCAGTTGATAATTCAGTTATCATCTAGAGTATTGTATTTGGTATGGAGCCCCATGATCTAATTTTATTTATCTTTTTCATGGAGTTAAGTGATTGCCCAGGGTCACAGCTAGTAAGTGTCTGGAACAGGATTTGAACTCAGGAAGATGAGTCTTCCTGACTCCAGGCTTGGCACTTTATCCACTGTGGCAAAGATAGCCAAGAAAGACCTAGGAGAAGATTGCTTAAAAATCTCTTAGTAATCTATTCCTTTATCACTGCTTATAGACACTTCCTTTTAAAAATGCTATTGCTATCTTTTGTTCTTGTATCACTTTTATTTCCAAATATATACCTCCCCCTCCCCCTCCCCCACCCAGGGAGTCATCCCAAATGAATAAAAAATGTAGTATAAAAAGGAAGTTCCACCAAGCTAACCAGATCTGAAATCTAACCATATGTACTACATTCCCAGACACATACTCACCCCACTCCTGCAAAGAAGGGAGGGAGGTTCACTTTCTCCTCTCTTCTTCAGAGCCAGACTTAATCATTATAATGTCACAGTTTTCAGTCTCAGCTTTTTTGTTCTTTGATTTTATTTTGTTGTGGTCACTTTAAAGCAGCTAATTAGATAGAGCACTGGACCTAGAGTCAGAAAGACTCATCTTCCTGAGTTCAAATCTGGCCTCAGACACTTGTTGGCCATGTGACCCTGTCTGCCTCAGTTTCCTCGTCTGTAAAATGAGATAGAGAAGGAAATGGCAAACTACTCCCATATCTTTGCCAAGAAAAGCCCTAATGGGGTCATGAAGAGTCAGACACAACTGAGACGAATAAACAAGTCCTTTTAAATTGTTTTCCTGGTGGTCCTGCTACATCATTTTATATTGGTTCATCTAAGTCATCCCAGGCTTCTCTATATTCTCCATATTTCTCACAGTGCAGCACCATTTCCATTACTTCCCTATGCCTGCTGTAGTTTAACTATCCCCCAACAGATGGGCTTTCCAATTGTTTGCTACTACAAAAAGTTAAGAGTCTTAATCCTAAATCTCACATGCTAGAAGTTCTTAGATTGGCTTTCTAATGTAGCCTCACAACCACGAGCTCAAGAATCTCACTAATGTTCACCAGTTTGCTTTTAGCCCTCAAGCTTATGTCCATTGGGCAAAAGGAATTTCTACCAATTAAAAGTCTCTTCTGTTTTCTTTGGCTCTGGAGAAAAAGCATGCCATCATGAGTCACTCGTTCCTTGAATGGCCATCTCTGTCTTCAGCTCAAGTTCTGAGGGAGTTACAAGAATCAAGGGGCAGGCAGCACTCCGCAGAAGAATGGAGTAATTGGGAAAGTGGTTACTACTTGGCACAAATACCCCTTAAGTTCTTCATCTCACAATGACACCCCCCGGTCCACAGACACATACAAATTGCTTTTGTCAGTTTGCACATGCTATTTCTGGAAGAGCTGATCATGAGAATTTTCCTTCTGACAGTCTGAAGCCACAAAAAAGGGGGGGGGGGGTAAGGACAAGACTTTTATTGTATAGCTTGAGTTTTTAAAGATGGGTTCTTGGTGTTTGAATATATGATGCTGAAAATGTTCTCTGCTTTTTTTGAGTTTCTCTGACCCCCAAAGATACTGCTGTGAAATCGTAGACAACTGGCCTTAGAGCCAAGAACACCTAGGTTTTAGTCCCACAAACATTGCTGTGATCCTGGCAAAATCACTTAACCTCTCAATGTCCCAGGAACTATTTAAGACTAAAAATTGAAGGGAAGATATTGATTTGCATTGGCAGAATGAACTTCTTCATGGAAGAATTTCCTATACCAATGAAATCACAGGTCCAGTGCCTATGCTCTACTTTCTGCTTCTCATACCCATAAGGCTCACTTGGATAGGCTACTATACTCTGGACATGTCCCCTTCCCCTGCCTAATGACCCTCACACTACCATTTACTGGAAACTTCCATGCTCCATGCTTGTAGATTCCAAGGCTTTGTCTGATAGACACCTAGCATCTCAGAGGTATGAAGGCAATTAGAGGTTCCTGAGTATCCACCTCCTCCTTATAAAATCCTTGGTCTTTGCTTGCCTCAGCAAGCTGAAAAGCTAAAGGTCTTAGATAGCCTACATGTCAATGAGGAAACTGGAAAACCTTTGGCCAAGTACAAAGGTAGCATCTCCAAAAGACCATCATTGACTCCCATTCCCATTTCTACTGTGATCATAGTGCCCAGTGATGGCCCTCTAAAGACTGAAATCTAATTATATCCTTTGCCAAAATCTCTCTTCCTGTGTATCAATTCCCCCATGCCCTTTCCCCCTGTGTATCATTTAAGCCTTGAGCCTTCCCCTTATGTAAGTTAAAATGTGAAGTAATAAAGACCTGCTTCACACTTGACTGTCCTGACTCTTATAAACGACCCCTTAAATCCCCAGATTTCTAGAACAGATTATTAGAAATGCTGTGAATAAATAAAAATAGAATAAAACCAGCATTTCTTTTAGCTCCAGGGAATTCTCCCCTTAGATTCTTAATGATTCGATTTCCACTCATGGCCCCCTTGCCTATCTGCATAATATACCTTTTGGAAAGAACTTGCCATGGAGAGACCTGCCATAGTCTCCTTGTGACTATGACTGGTACTTTTGTTAAGATCTTTCTACCCACATACTATCTATTCTATCCCTATCAAGGCTCATCTCTACTTCCAATTCCACCTTCTCTCAGGTCTTCAGAGTGATCCCTCTCTTTCAAACTTACTTTTATTCAGCATAATTAATGCTTAAGTGTATACTATCTTGTTTGTTCCCTAATTGCTTGGTGTCTTATGGGAAGGTACCAAACAATCGATTATGTATTAATTGCCCACTGTGTGTTAGATACGGTGCTAGCTTTTAGAGCTACAAATAGAAAATTAGAGCCTATCAGAAGTAGAGAACTTGCAGCCTTAAGGGTACATGTGACCTTCTCGGTGTGGCCTTTTGACTGAGTCTGTCTTACAGAACAAATCTTTTTATTAAGGGGATTTGTTCTGTGAAGTTTGGATTCAGTCAAAGGGCGGCATACAAAGACCCAGAGGGCCACATACAACTCTGAGGCCACAGGTTCTATAACACTGGATTCTACCCATCATTAGCTGGCTACCTGACTTTCAACAAATACTTGCTTATAGATTGATAAAACTGGTTGGGGATTTTATAGACCACTAAGTGAGACAAAACAGAAAGTTATTCTGGCAGAAATATGAATAGTTGAAGCTTAATGGTCAGTGGGGCTTTGTGGAGAGTTAGCACAGCATAGAGTAGAGGTGTCAGACTCCCATAAACTCCCCAAGTGCACTAGAACTAGACAAAAATGTTATTGGGAAATGTCTACCAAAAAAATGCAAAAGTATAATACAACATAGATAATGTTAATATTAAGATAATGTATAATATAGATAATGTCTGTCAAGATATAGCCAATAGAGATTTTTTAAGATAGTATTTTATTATTTTATTATTTCCCTAGTTATTATTTCCCTAGTTACATATAAAGACAATTTTTAACATTCGTTTTTTTTTAAAACTTTGAGTTCCAAATTTTCTCTCACACAGTAAGGAATTTGATATATTACACACATTCAATCATGAAAAATATATTACTATATTAGTCATGCTGTGAAAGAAGACATAAACCCAAAGAGGGAAAAAAACAGGATGTGAAAATGTGTATGCTTCAATCTGTATTCAGACTCCATCAGTTCTTCCTCTGGAGGCAGACAGCATTTTTCATCATGTGTCCTTTGGAATTATCTTGGATCATTGTATTGCTGAGAATTGCTAAGTCATTCACTTATTTTTTTTTCTGCTTTTTGGAGGGCAATTGGGGTTAAGTAACTTGCCCAAGGTCACACAACTAGGTTTTTGTTTTGTGTGTGCATTAAGCGTCTTAGGCCGGGATCCGAACTCAGGTCCTCCTGACTCCAGGGCCTATGCTCTACTCACTGAGCCACCTAGCCACCCCCGAAGTCATTCACTTTTGATCAATGTACAGTATTGCTATTACTGTATATGGTGTTTCCCTAGTTCTGCTCAATTCACTTTGCATTGGTTCATATAAATCTTCCAGATTTTTTTGAGTCTGCCCATTATTTCTTTTAGCACGGTGATATTCCATTACAATCATATACCACAGCTGAGATCTTTATGTACAATCTTGTGGTCCCATTTCTATTTGAGTTTGACAGCACTGGTTTAAAGTGGTGGACCTGAAGTCAAGAAGACTTGAGTTCAAATCCTAACTAGGACACAATAAATATGTGACCCCTTGACTCTAGTAAGGATACAAGGAGATCAGAGAAGTCAGCACTAATAAGCCTAGACCAAGAGAATCAAATCCCTTCTTATCATTCCCTTTACCAGTCACACACACACACACACACACACACACACACACACACACACACACACAACCTAAAACAAGAAATAAAGCAGATTTTCATACTTGGAGTCAGGAAAATCAGGATTCAAATCCTGCTGTTTACTAGCTGTGTGACTATGGAAAAGTAACTCGATAGCCTTGAGCCTTTTTCCTCATCTACAAAATGGAATAATAACTAACAGTATCTAAATAACAAGGCTGCATGAGATTCAAATGAGAAAACATATGAAAAGTGGTCTGCAAATTATTAAGTGCCCTGCAAATGTCTGATGGCTTTATGTAGCACTTGTAGTCACTTGTAGTTTAAGTTCACACTCACTGATCATTTGCTGACTACCCAGCCCTCTTCTGGACCCTTTCTGAATTGTATATAATGTAAAAAAGGTTAAATTCCAGACTTTGAAGAGCATCCTTAGAAAAGAAATGAAGCAAATAGTTTTTCAAAAGAAGAAATGCCACCTGGAGCGGCTAGGTGGTGCAATGAGTAAGAGCACCAGCCCCGGAGTTGGGAGGACAGGGGGATCAGTTCTGTCTTCATACTTAACACCCACACAAAAATGACTGGCCTGAGCAAGTTACTTAATCCCCAGTTGCTTTAAATTAAAAAAAAAAGAAGAAGAAATGCCATCTGTCAACAACTATCTGAAAGAATGCTCCAAATCACTAATAAATGAAATGAAAATGAAACCAACTTTGAGGTGTCATTTCATCCCTCAGATTAGCAAATATCAAGAAAGATGAAAATGGTAAATGTTGGAGGTGTGGAAATGGAATGAATTCTTTCACACCAGTTGCTGTTGGTAGAATTATGAATTGGTCCAGCTATTTGAAATCACATTTTAAAAATTCACTAATATATATGTATGGGTATGTACATACATACACAGACACACACACACATATATATATATTTTAATCCAGTAAAACCCTTTTTAGACATATGCCAAAGAGGGAAAATCATATGTGTGTGTGTATATATAAAGTATATATATATATATATATATATATATATTTATACAGTATACATGCATACATATATTTATTTGTAGCATTGCTTTTTATAGTTTTTTTAAAAGTGAAAGTAGAGACCAATCAACTAGGTAATACCTGAACAAATTATAGTATATGATTATAAGAGAATATTGTTTTGTCATAGGAAATGATAAAAATGGTGGTTTCAATAAAACCTAGGAAGATTTATATGAACTGATGAAGAATAAAGTAAATAGAAGCAGAAAAATAATTTTAAAATAAAAACACGTTAAAGAAAAAGAACTTTGAAAGACTTAAGAACTATGTTTATGAAATAGCCAACCCCAATTCCATATGACCAATGATAAAGCATATTATTTACCTTCTACCAGAGAGGTGATAGACTGTAGATGTAGAATATTATGTATTTTCAGACATGGACAATGTGGGATTTTATTTTGCTTGAATACGTATATCTTCTACAGGGATTTTGTTTTATTTTTTTTTTTCCCAGCAGAATGGGAGGTCCAAGGAAGAGGGAAACTATTTATAGAGTCAGAAGAGAAGAGAGGAGAAAAAGTCATTAAAGTAACTTTTAAAATGCACAGAAGAGAATAAAAGGAAGACAAGAAAGAAATATAAATGAGCTAGACAGCTTTGAAAATTACATTGAATTTATTATATACTTAAAAGAAAAAAATAAGTTGCATATAATAGAAACTTATAGTTTTTCTGTTTTAATTTGTATATGGAAATGATTATTTCATTGAATATTAAAGTTCAGGATTTTTAAAATGATAAAAAAGCAAGTTATATGTAATAGGTTACAAATTTATGAACAAGCCATGTTTCTGTCATACTTTGTGTGTGGGAATGCTCATCCTATCTGGTATTTATTAGGTCAGAATTTTTAAATTTTTTAATTAAAAAAAAATTAAAGATAGGTGGTATGTAGACAAACATTTTTAGACATAAATTACCATTTTAGACATTACAAATTTGCATTGTTCAAATGGACTTAATTTTTACATAGGGGCTTCTCCTGCAAGAATGCAGAGTGAGGCACTGGAAAATTATAGCAATGTAAAAAATAATAGAAACATAGGATATGAAGACAGAAAACAGAAAAAGAAAGTAAGCTGGCGAGCCACAGGATCCTTTGGGACAGAGGGGAGAATTGAAGATAACAGAGAAAAGAGCTTTAAAAGATTAGACTTTCGATCAGTTTTGAGATTTGGTACAGTCCACTTCTCAATCCTCAAACACCGGCCACCTGTGTTCTAAAGTGATTTTGTTCACCTGTTTTTAATGGCTAAAAATAATATAGAGTATGATAATATAAGTCAATATAAGAAAAGGGGTCTTTGAAGATCCTAACAAACTCAATCCTTAAAATTATGTACATGCTTGTGTATAAATAAATTAAGAATGGAATCAAGTGCTCTTGTTTTTATCCAGATTTTCTTAGTCTGTCATTCCCTCCTTTACTTTGGACCCAGAAAGTCATATGGGCCATTGGACTCAAAACAAGTTTCCCAAAGGACTGCCCACATTAATTGCTTCTCTGGTCTTCACAATGTCCCTGGAAATCCTTTATCAGTCCTTTTCTTACAGGCCAAGGGTCTGAAATGCACATTTAGCAATTAATTTGCTCAGGATCTAAAATGACTTTGCAACATAAGAATCATTCTAAACCCATTAAACCAAGCTCTAGGTCACACTCAGACAATTTGGTACACACATAGAAGAAAACCAGAGGCCCATTTTCAGTTGCTCCTGACTTCCTGGTCTTCCTCCCACCACTACCCCCGCCCCCCCAGACCATATCTCACAGGTGGACACCTTCTGGAAGAGCAATAACTAGGAATTTATGCACCTAAAACAAATACCACAAATGATATTCAGGACAAGCTGTCTGAAGCACACCCTCAGTTGGAAGTAGGTAAAGTAAGGCATCTTGAGGAATAAACTTACCCTGGCCTGCCATGTGGTAGATTCTAATGCTACTAATTATTCTTGTTCTGCTGGTTCCAGTGCCCTCAAAATTTGGCAACCCCAGTTTCCTTGCACTAGTTAAAGCTTTACCTTCTGATAAAGCATAGTCCAAACCCTCTCTTGTGATTTGCAGTTATGCCTCTGACTCTCTTCAATCTTATATCTAAGAATCTCAAGAACCTGTTACAATTTCTGTGTCCACTGGGCACAGCAAATTGCTTGGATGTTTGTCTTTACGATGCCTAAAGCAGGGGCTCTTTACCTTTTCTGTGTCATGGACCTTCTGGAATCTGGTGAAGCTTCTGGAACCCTTTCAGAGTGTTTTAAATGAATGCACTAAAATGCTTAGGATTACAAAGGAAGCCAATTATATGAAATACAATTATCAAAATATATATTTTTTAAATAAGTTAACCGATCCCAGGTTAAGACCCCATGGTCTAAGTGAAGGAAGCAGTTTTGTAAGGAAGCAAAATTGACTGCTGTCTTCCCTTTCCAGCACCTCTCATTCTCTAGCAGTAACAGTAGAGTATCCCTCCTGATCAGAACCCATTGCTTCCACGACTGCTCTGTGTCGTGGATCTTTCCTGAGCTTTCTTCTTCCCTCATAAGAACTCACCCATCCTGTGTCTTATTTCTCAGGTTCTTTTTGTCCAGTTCAGCATTTTTCAAAGTGATATCTAAGGAGTCTGGGGGTCCCTGAGACCCTTTTCGGGGGCCTGTGAGGTCAAAAATATTTTCATAATAGTATTAAGTCACTGTGTGCCCATACTCTTCCCTTTCCTAACTACATATATGTGTGGGGCTGGATTTTATTTATAAACTTCAACCAAAATAACACATCATAATAGACTGAATGAAGGAACAAATTTGAGATTCCAGCTCTCTTATATTAAGTCAGACATCAAAGAAATTGCAAAAATATACAAAACAATGCCACACCTCTCACTAAATTTTTTTTAGAAAAATATAATTATTTTCATAAAAACATGTTACTTGGGGGGTTGGTGGCACAGTGAATAGAGCACCAGCCCTGGAGTCAGGAGGACCTGAGTTCAAATCCAGCCTCAGACACTTAACACTTACTAGCCGTGTGACCTCGAGCAAGTCACTTAACCCCAACTGCCCTGCCTTCTCCCCTCCAAAAAAAAAGCAAAAAAAAGTATCTATGTTAACATTATTATTTTTTTAATGAATTAACAAACATTTTTTAAATTGTCCATTTTAATTTCTGATACAATATAGTAAACATCATCAATAAGTAAAACCCCATAAACAAAAGCTGTGTTGTGCACAATGAGATGATTAAAAAAACAAAACTGGGTAGGAAACGGTAAAAGGAGCAATTATGTTATAAAAACGGGACCTGAAAAGAAGACCCAAAACAGAGAAAGCAGGTGGGGGTGGAGGGCTGGTAATGCTGGAACCTTACTTGCATCTGGGTTGAAGAAGAAACAACGTGTAAGTCTGGAAGAGCGTAAGACTTCTGAACAGGCAGTGAGGTGAGAGAACTCAGGGACAGGGTGGGGAGGGACTTTTAGAAGGGTGTGCAGACTGGGATTTGGGAGGACGGGGGCAAAGGGGAGAGCTTTTGGAAAGGTGAATGGATTGAGATTGGAGAGGTGCGGGACGTGGGGGTGGAGGAGAGAAGACAGGAAGGGATAGTATGAAAAAAGAGACAGAGAGAGAGGAGAGGGTAAAAATGAAATGGAAGGAAATTCACAAATAGTCATTGTGACTTTGAATGTGGACTGGACGCTTCTGGCAAGGAACTGAAAATTACAGGCATCCCCGTCACTTGGAGAATGGCTGAACGAGTTGTTGTGCATAGTTGTGACAGAATAATACTGTGCTACAAGAAACGATGAGCTCAATGATCTTAGAAAAACATGGGAAGACTTGCATGAAATAATGAAGAGTGAAGTGGGAAGATCAAGAGAACACTGTATGCAGTAACAGCAATATGGTTTTAAGAATGTCTGAGTGACTGAGGTATTTTGGCTGTTACAAAGACCCAAATTAAAAATAAAAGGACACATGGAGGTCATTGCCTGCATCCAGAGAAAGAACTGATTAATAGAAGTATGTATAGAATGATTTTACATATGTGTGTGCCTAATGGTAGCCATGGGGAGGGAAAGAGGGGGACAAAAGAAAAAAAGGGGGGAAAGAAATTTATATAACTGTTGTATATTTCAAGGGAATAGCAAGTTGTACATGGTAGATTTGTAGTTTCATGTACAATCATCTTTGTTATAACCCTATGTTATGGAAATACTTGTTTTGTTCCCTGATGGAAATATTTTTTAGATGTTTATAGATAAAAGGATTTTATTTTTATTCTTGCTTTCTCAATATTTTTATTAGTTTATTTATTTTTAGTTTTCAACATCACTTCCATAAGTTTTAAATTTTTTCTCCCTCTCTCCCCAAGACAGCATGCTATCTGATATAGGCTCTACACATACATTCTTATTAAACACATTTTCACATTAACCTAAAATATTTTTTTAAAAAATCTTTCGAGTCTTCAATAATTTTCAATAGAATAAAGGGGTCCTAAGATGTCTGAGAAACTGCTGGCCTAACTAATCTGAGGAAGTCATTTGACCTAAGATAGTAATATTGGTAATGGCTCTATATTATTCATCTCCTGGAGTCTTTATATTATAATAATAAACTGGCAAGGCAATGAGACTCAATAGAGCTAAGAGGGAGAAACTCTTTTCAGGAGAGAAGGTACAGGGAGGCCCTGGACTGTGCAAAATAAGGAAAGACGATGGTTATGGAGATAGCAGAAAAAATGCTAGTGGGGTTTAAATTGAGTTCATGATCCCAGGCTACATCTTGCATATTGGTTCACCAGAAAAATAGGATATTAAAGGATCACTAATTACATTTTTAAAAAATCTTTGAGCCCTGAAAAATCTGCATGTAGAATCTCAAAATGAATCCTTTTCTGAGCCTCCAACCTAGTTCTATTTCTTGGAATTCATGAATGAGCAGATCTTACATATGCTTAACTCATTCTGGGTCAAACTGCATTATAAAGCAATGCTGCCAACACAGGGTGGAGCAGGGTCATTGAACGGTATAGTTTTCCTGTTATCAACTTCCTCGGCATTCAGGACTGCACACATTTTGCTCTGCTCCCCTAGATTTTTTATTGCTATTTTATCTCACAGAATATACTTGGACAAATGTTATCAAAGTTAAGTTATCTAATCCCATTCCGATTATCTGTTTAAATGACCCTGAACTCTAACAATCTTTGTCAATTGTGACCCAAGCTCGTTCTGACAGCTGTAGATAAATATTTGAATTACTTAATTCTCTTCAGTTCCACCCCCAATGCCATAAGAGAAAAAAAAAAGAGTGAACAACCTTCTGGACAAATCATGGGACCACAGATTTAGAGATGAAGGAAACTTGGTTATTGCTGTTGCTGTGTTCAGGCATTTCAGTTATGTCCAACTCCTGGTGATTCCATTTGGGGTTTTCTTAACAGAGATCCTGGAGTGGTTTGCCTTTTCCTTCTCCAGCTCATTTTACAGATGAGGAAACTGAGGCAAACAGGGTTAAGTGACTCACCCAGGGTCATACAGCTAGTAAGTGTCTGGGTCCAGATTTGAATTCAGAAAGATAAGTCTTCCTGACTCCAGGCCCCAGACTCTATCTACTGCATCACCTAGTTGTCATCAAAGTCCATTGAAGTACAATCCCTCATATTACAGAGGAGGATACTTGAGAAAAGCTAAGTGTGACCTGCCCAGGGTCACACAGATTGGATATGGCAGAGCTAGGATTTGAACTCAGACCCCAGGCTCCAAAGGCAGTGGGGTTTTTTGTTGTTGTTTTGTTTTGTTTTTTACCATAGTACACGTAAATAATCCTTCAGGGTAACTGCCTGTAAGGTCATGGGAATTTGAAGATTTTCCCTGCCCCTTAATTAAGCCTAAAGGAATCTAAAGACCTTCTCTGCTTTGAAAATATACTCTGTTCCCTAATAGGTTGAATGTAATCACATGGAACCTGTGGTGGAAGGAGTTTGCTGAAGGATGGAGCAAAGCCTATAGGAAGCTGGGAGTCAGAGCAGCTAGAAATGATTGGAAGGAGAGGACACTTTCAAGGGAAACAGGCTTGTGAGTAAATATTAGGCTTCTGTTGGTTTGTGGGAAAGCTAAAGGATACTGTGGCTCTCTGTGCTGTTGTGGCTTATTATCTTCTTTGCTGCTCTGATGGAATCAGCTTACTGGTTTGGGGATTCAGTTTTCTGATGTCAGAATAAATGTTTTGCTTCTGTCTTCTACATGGAGAATCTGTTATATTTTGCAATTGAGCGCTATACAGGTACATTTATAGTGACCATCGGTGCTGTGAATATTGCATTGGCATTACATTGCCCCACCAAGGACTAATGTGAACAAATCTTGCTTTAAAATATCAGCCTGTGTTTCATAGGCTTGTGGCATTAAAAAAAAAATTGAAACTGAGAGATAAATTTATCTTCAAACCAAGTCAAGAATATATTACTTTTATAACAGACATTTATATAGTGCTTTGGGCACGAAAGTGGTGCACTGCATAGAGTGCCAGGTCTGGAGTCAGGAAGACTCATCTTCGTGAATTCAAATCTGGCCTCAGACACTTACTAACTGTGTGACCCTGGGCAAGTCACTGTCTGCTTCAGTTTCCTTATATGTAAAATGAGTTGGAGAAGGAAATGGCAAATCACTCCAGTATCTCTGCCAAGAAAATGCCAAATGGAAGCACAAAGAATTGGACATGACTAAAAACGTGACGGAGCCACGATAGTAAGAGTAGTTGGTACAAAATAATCCCCCAAAAGTCTATGAAATGACCTCCTACATGTATGTACATACAGAGTCCAGAGGGAAGTGTGTTCAAACTTAGAAAGCACATGCATAACTATAGCATTCACTGGGCTCCTCCTACCACCTTCAATAGCTAGCTAGGCTTTAAGAGCTGCTGTGATCAAAAAATCTATCGTACTGCTCCCTACCTAGTGATAAACCAAACTCTGAGCTGGTTCTCAGTGACAGACATTCGGTCTATCACCAGGCCCATATTCACAACCTTTCAGGCTTAGGAGAACTTGTCAGAGTTT
Organism: Gymnobelideus leadbeateri; assembly: GCA_011680675.1. Taxonomy (NCBI): domain Eukaryota; kingdom Metazoa; phylum Chordata; class Mammalia; order Diprotodontia; family Petauridae; genus Gymnobelideus; species Gymnobelideus leadbeateri. The sequence goes on along the minus strand of WOXC01005098.1, from coordinate 185,780 downwards.
GTGCTCAACTGGCACAGTGGAAATGAAAGCTGGGAGAAGTTAGGTAATAATACTAGCAGTTTCAATTTTTTTGACATAGTGCTTGCTCTGTGCTAGGCACACAGTTATGATCTCATCTGACCCACAGCCAACAAAGCAAATTTCAGAGTAAGGAATTAAACCTAACTCCAGCTCAGACTAAGCTGCCTCTTAGACCTGGTCTCTTCCTTCTCCCTGGATTCTTGGTTTTATGCATGAACAGGTTCACTGCATCATCTGTTGTTTCCTTAGCTGGACCATAGTAATTAAACTATCCCCACCTTTCTTCCCCCTGGGCTGGCTGAGACATCACACTCATGTGCTGTGACAGGCACCTGTTAATCTCTTGCTAATCCCTGACAAACTTCCTCCCTCTTACAGACATATCAAGGCCCAAGGGACCATGAAATTTAGTCCTTTGCTTCCCATTCTCCTATTTTGGTCTGTGATAAAGAAAACCAAATCTCACTCTTTAGAATCGTTTCCTTACCTGTTCATTTCCCATATCTTACTTTCTCTTCCAAATACTTGACCTTTGATTAAAAGAGGAGATGAAAACAAAACTTGCACTCTCAAGTCTTTCAGCAACCTGACCAGAATTACATATTACTTTGTTTTACTTTGTAATTTGTTTCTGATGGTAGGCATCCACTCATCACAAGGAACACCGATCCAGCGGTCCTAGCCCCATTGCTACAGATGAGCAGCCAAAAATAAGAAAGCTGAGGCCAGAAGACAGTCAGGTCCAAGAGTTAGAGGTCAGCAAATGATTTGAGAGCAAGGGGGCACAAGTCTAAGCAAGCAGAAACTTGCAGAATTGGGGCTTTAGCAAGAGTAAAGGAGACCTCAAAATTTCAATAACAAACCAAAATTCATTACTGGGATTTGCCAAGAAGGTGGCAAGCATAATTCCTGTGTGGTTTGGGGATTCTAAAGAACTGGTCATTCTACTTTTTTTTTTTACTGATTTTCCTGATAAATAGGTGATTCCACATTGAGCTAAAACTTAATTAAAATAAGACAAGCATGCCTGAGAACCATCCCTAATTCAAAGATATCAGGGGCAACTAAACACTTTTCTCAGATGACTAGAAATACTTCAGAGCCTAGATATGCTGCCAATACATAACGTTTGGTGAGCCATAGGATGAACCCATTAAAAGGCAGAGTTGTGACTAGGGTAGGGCAACTGGGCCTTTGTCCTAAGGTGCCAAAATTTAGAAAGCACTTATAGTATTTGTACTACTTCACTGGGCAGAACCAACTTAGATTATAACCCAGGTAGTAAGAATAATTAGCTAATATAAGAATTATATTATAATTATATATAATAGTATAGCATATTATATATTATTATTACCTAATATAACTACTACTTCCTCCCTACCGAAACTGCACACCAGGTGAGTTCCTCCCATGGCTGCTCCTCCTCTATTCCATCTGGTGGTACCTGTCCCCAGCAGCAGCCTCATCTATCCTGAAATCTTCCTAGGACTTTTGGACTCCTCCCAGATGCATTTTGTGGATTGTGCTCTAGGCAGCAAGATGGGTCTATTTATATGTAAGGTTTTCAATGAGTTCATGGTTCCTGAAATTGTACCTACCACCATTTCAATATATTCCTGATTTTTTTTTAAATTGACCTATTCAGTATTTTTTAAAAGGAAATTAATATTAAAGATATAGGGATGTGTGTGTGTTTGAAATGAATTAGAACATTTTATATCTATGTTTTGAAATTTTTCCACCCCTATTGCAACAAAGGCATCATTAAGATTAGACTTGGATGAGAAGAGGGTTGGGGGGGTAGAGAGAGGAATAAAGGATTCTTTCCTATAGGGATGAAACATAGCTCCTCACTTAAAAATTAGTTAAGAATCAATAAACATTTATTATGTGCTTAATATGTGTCAGACACTATCAGTTTGAAGTTATGTGGCAAAGTTTCAAAAATTAATATGTGACAATTTCCTGATCCTGCAAAAAATAAGCCATCCTTAAAACCCAAGACCATACAACTCCTTCCTGTGGATTTAACCCTTTAACAAAACCCAAGGACAATATTCCTGCACCTGATTGAGCATATAAGCAAGTTCTGTTTACAGAAAGTCAGCACCTGATAAAAGATTATGTGACATTGGAATCCGTCAAGGGGACATCAGGGACGGTTCATGTACCAGTGGTACAGACAGACCCTACCCCACCCCCACAATCCCTAGAGGTCTAAAGGGAACTACTACTCACAAGGCTCCCAAATCAAAGTCACTTCCCAGGAACTCTTCCAGTAGATCTGGATCCAATGTTGGGTTGTCCAGAGTCTCATTAGTCCCATGTGCTGAAAAAGCAAAGATAAAACTATTCCAGCAAGAGCTGTAACAAACAACTTTTGCTCCCAGGTAAGAGGGTCCCCTCAATTCAATGGCAGGAGTCGGGGTTAGAATGCAGTGGAGACTCCAGGTCAGTTCTGGTAAGGACGTGAAGAATAGGGCAGAGATTTTAGAGCATAATAGGGGAGGTCACTGCAGTTGGAAGTAGGAGCAAGAAGGTGAGACAGTAAGCCATCTAGAGACTTCCTATTTGAACTAATTCTCCTCCAGCCTAAAGACTCATATTTGTGAGTTCAAATCTAGCCTCGGTCATTTACTAGCTGTGTGACCCTGGGCAAGTCATTTCCATCCACCTGTTTGCCTCAGTTCCTCCTCTGTAAAATGAGCTGGAGAAGGAAATGGCAAATCACTGCAGTACCTCTGCACCCCCACCAAAAAAGCAAAAAGCAAATGGGGTCATGAAGAGTCTGACACGATTGAATAATGACAACACACCTAAGCACTAAGTTTTGTTATTGCTATGTTCCTTGAAGGCAAGGAACCGTCTTTTGCCTCTTTTTGTATCCCAGGTGCTTAGCATAGTGCCTGACATACATAGTGGGGACTTCATAAATGCTTATTGACGGACTATACACACTGTTAGCACCTTCTAAGTTTGATAACCTGGTAAAAAAAAAAAACCTGTAAAACACCTAGTTATCTTCTGTTGTTCAGTCACGTCCAACTCTTTGTGACTCCATTTGGGGTTTTCTTGGCAAAGAGACCAGAGTGGTTTGCTAGCTCCTTCTCCAGATAATTTTACAGATGAGGAAACTGAGGCAAACAGCGTTCAGTGGCTTGCCTCCGAGTCACACAGCTAGGAAGTGTCTGAGGCCAGATTTGAACTCAGGAAAATGAGTCTTCCAGACTCTGGGCCTATCCACTACACCACCTAGATGCCCTTACTCTAGTTACAACTCTGAATAATTCAATTCTGTGCTTAAACTTGTACTTTATTCTGGAGGACAGAGTAAAGTTGATGACTTTCCCAAGCTCTGCCTCAATTAAATTAAAATCACCCCCAATTAAGGCTTCACCCTCATGATGCCACTGGTCATCTTCAAAGGAAGGATCCACAAGAACAACGACAGTATTTGCACTACAATGCATATAAGTACTTGATTACAAGCAAGTGTGCTAAGAGATTCATCTCAATTTTTTTCTCCTGAAGTATAACTCTAGGGTTTGGACCCCTTTAATGACACTTATACCACATAGACAAAACACACTAAAAAGATGCTAAATTTCCACTTCCTCCTTAACAAGTTTGAGTGAGAAAGGATCTCACAACTCACCCAACACAAGCCCCCCTGCCCCCTTCTCATTTTGCAGATGAGGACATGGTGGCTTCAGAAAAGGGAAACAAATTGGGCAAAGTCATGTAGGAAGTAAGTGCCAAAGTGAGGATTAGGACCCAAGTTCTTGGATTCCAAATCTGACTCCCCTTCTACTCTACTGCAATGATTTGTCTAGAGTCTGTTTCAGGTAAAGGAGAGGAAGGATAGAAACAGGTGTACTGGAGCCACCTTAAACCAGTTCCGGGAGCTGATTGTTACATTTTCAGTGCAAGCCTTTTCACCTTGGAAATCAGCAAATGTTACAAATCAGGGCTTGATTTATTTTTTTATTGATTATCTAGTCTTAAGAAAATGACGGAGAATGTGTTGATAATACAGTTTAGCTGAAAATTGTGCTGTGCATACATTTTTTTTTCAGAGAGCCAGTTGTTAAACCAGCTCACCCCTAGCTAGAATGGAAGGGTCTGAGGCCAGAAGAGTTGTGCATAACTCTCTTTGTGTTGGTAACCCCCTGTACTGATATAGATTGTGGTCCTAACACATCTTCTCGTCCTATGAACTTCTTGTCTGAGTTTTCCCGTGCATCTGTAGAGGCTCCATCCAATGCACTGTAGACCTTCTTCTTGTCCTTTAGTATCATGGGGTCAACAATGTATTGCTCTGTATCTCCACTTCTTGTCTCATTCTCCCAAACGAATGGCCAGCTTCCTTTTCAAGTCATGCATGTCAGCTCCCTGATATTTATATAAAACTTTTCCCAAGTGAGTAATCCTAAACACCCTTCATGCTCAAGTCTACAATGGCTCTTTCCATCGGACTTGCGTATTTGTGCTTTTAATTCTTCTAAGATTGGAGTAGATTCTCTAAGGGATAGAGCACCAGACTTGGAATCAAGAGAGACCCGAGTTTGAAACCTGCCTCAAATATTTGATGAGTAGGTGACTCTGGGCAAGTCATCTTATTTTTCTCCCTCAGTTTCATCATCTGTAAAGTGGGGGGTAATAATACCTACACTTCCAAGGGTTGACTGTGCAAATCAAAGAAGTAAATATATGAAAAAGCACTTTGAAAAATGGAAATGGCCACATTCGTTATTGCTAATAATAACAGCAAGCATTTGTACAGTGCTTTAAGATTATTACTTTTTATTTAATTTTTTTCATTAATGAAAACCTATTTTTTCTCCCTCCCAACTTCCCCTCCCTCCCATTCTACTATTTTGATAGATTGATGGAGAGATCATATATGTGTGTATACGTAGATGTATGTATGTAAGTACGTATGTCTCATTCTGCCTCCTGTCTATTTCCATCTGCCAAGAGATGAACAGTATGTTTTGTCACAAGTCTTCACAAGTGGTCATTGCATTGATCAGTGTTTTTAAGTCTTTCATAGGTTTGTTGTATAAATGTTTTTCCTGGTACTGCTCACTTTACTCTGCATCAGTATGGACAAGTCTTCCCAGTTTTCTCTGAAATAGTCCCCTTCATCATTTCTTACAGCATAGCATTCAATTACATTCACATATACCACATTTTGTTTAGTCATTTCACAGCTGACAGACACTCCCTCAATTTCTAGTTCTTTACCATTACAAAAAAAAAGAGAGAGATGCTACAAATATTTTTGAAAATATGGGTCCTTTCGCCCCTTCTTTGATTTCTCTAGTCAAAGGACATGCACAATTTAGAAAATGTGTAAGTATAGTCCCAAACTGATATTCAAAATGGCTACAGCTATTCACAGTTCCAACAACAATGCATTAATGTGCCTATTTCTCACAACCTCTCCAACATTTATGTTTTCTTTTTTTTTTTTTATCAATTTTGCCAATCTGATGGGTATGGGGTGGAACTTTAGAGTTCTTTAATTTACATCTTTCTAAGGACTAGTGATGTGGAAAATTTTATTTTCATATGGACATTGAAAGCTCGGATTTCTTCCTTAAAAACTACCTCTTCATATCCTTTGGCCATTTATCAATTTAGGAATGGTTCTTAGTCTTCTAAATTTGAATCTATCCCCTCTATATCTTACTTTATCAGAGAAACTCTACAAAGATTGCCTTCCCATTTATCAGTTTCCCTAATTTTAGTTGCATTGGTTTTGTTTGTGCAAAAAAAAAAAAAAAAACCCAACATGAATTTCATCCAATTAAAGTTGTCTATTTAATCTTGTGTGATCTTCTCTAGCCATCATCTGGTCATGAATCTTTCCCTATCTTTGATCTTAAAGGCAATTTCTTTCTTGTTCCTCTAATTTGTTTATAACATCAACTTAAATAACTAAGTTCTATATCCATTTAGAGCTTATCTTGGAATATGGGTCCAGACTGCTTTCCAGTTTTCGCAGAAATATTATCAAATAGTGATTTCTTATCCTAATAGCTGGAGTTTGGGGGTTTATTAAACATACTTTTGTACTCCTTTGCTTGTGTATGTTACACACCTAATCTGTTCCCCTGATCAATCTTCCTATTTCATAATCAGTAAAAAATAATTCTGATGTGTACAGTTTGTAGTAAAATTTAAACTCTAGCACTGATAGATCCCCTTCCTTCCCACGTTAAAAAAAATTTCCCTTGAGCTTCCTGACCTTTTGTTCCTCCAGATGAATTTTGTTATTTTTTCTGGGCAGCTAAGTGGTGCTGGATCTGGAGTCAGGAAGACTCATCTTCCTGAGGTCAAATCTGGCCTCAGATATTTGCTACTTGTGTGATGCTGGACAAATCCCTTCACCCTGTTTCTCTCAGTTTCCTCACCTGTAAAATGCCAAATCACTCCAGTATCTTTGCCAAGAAAACCCCATATGGGGTCAAGAATAGTCAGACAACTGACATCAACACAACAATTTCTTTTTCTAGCTTTATAAGATAATCATTTGGTATATTGGTATGGTACTTAAGTTAATTTAGGTACTATTTTCATTTGTATTATATTGGATCAGCCTACCCAAGAGCAATTGCTTTCTCTCCAATTACTTGTTTAAAGAGAGTTTTTAGTTGTATTTAGTCGAACTGTGTGTGTAGATTCCAAAGTATTTTAAATATTCTACAGTTATTTTAAATGCAGCATATTTTTCTATCTCTTCCTGTTGGGTTTCAATGGTAATATATAGAAAATGCTAATGATTTTAAATGGATTTATTTCATAGACTGCAACTTTGCTGAAGTTATTTTTTCAATATTTTTTAGTTGAGGTTCTAGAGTTTTCTAAGTAAACATCTACAAAAAGTGAAAATTTGGGTTCTTCTCTGTTTATTCTCTTGATTACTTTTTCTCATCTTATTGCTATAGCTAGCACTTCAAGCACTCTATCAAATAATAGTGTTGATAATGGAAATCCTTATTTTATCCCTAATTTTCTTGGAAAGGCCCCTGGTTTATTTGCATTACATATAATGCTGGCTCTGGTTTCAGATATGTACTACTTATCAAATTAAAGATAGGTTCGTTTAGTCCTGGGTTTTCAGTATTTTTAATAGGAATAAATATCATATTTTGTCAAAAACTTTTCCCATATTTAATGATATAATTTTGTTGTTTTTGTATTTAATATCATCTGTTATTGCAAGTTTTTCTAATATTAAGCCAATCCTAAATTCCTGATATAAATCCAGTCTGATCATAGCATATAATCTTTGTGATATGCTCTTTAGTCTTTCTGAATATTTTATTTAAAATTTTTGCATCAATGGTCTATAATTTTCTTTGTTTTGACTCTCCCTTGTTCAGGTATCAAGGTCATATTTATATCATAGAATGAATTTTACATGATCCCTTCATTTCCTTTTTTTTTTAAACAGTTTATGTAATATTGCAATCAATTTTTCATTAAATGTTAGACAGAATTTGCTGGTAAATACATCTGGTCATGGGTTGTTTTCTTTAGGGAATTCATTTGTCACTTGCTCAATTTCCTTTTCTAAGATTAGGTTCTCTATTTCTCATTCTGTTAATCTGGGCATTTATATTTGTATAAATATGCATCCATTTCATTTCGGTTGTCAGATTTACTGGCATCACTGTGCAAAGATAAATGAGGTTCCTCCCCCCCACCCCAACTTCATTATCAAAATTGCATTGTCTATTTTCCCTTTAACACATTTAACTTTTCTTTTAGGTATTTAACCACTCTGCCATTCAGTTAAGGAATATTAATTCATTGCTTATGCTATCTTTCAGCCTAGCATAGTTTTCCCTTTCATTTCTTTTAATCAAGTCTCTTTTTGTTGTTACCACGTCTGTTATGCCTATCTTGTCCACTTCAGATTCTGCTCTAAGTACTCACTTATCTCTGTGGGAATCTTTAGATTTCAAGTGTGTTTCTTCAAAAACGTATTGTTGGATTCTAACTCTTAATCAGTTCTGCTCTCTGTCCTCTTCTGTTTTATGAGCAAGTTCATCTCATTCACACTTACAGTTACATTCATTAATTTTTTATTCCTTCCATTCTAACCCCTTACACTTTTTCTTCTCTTCACTTCCTAGCAAAGAGGATGGTAAATGAGGAATGTGTTTAGCAACAAGGCTCAATGCTGAATACAATCTGCTTCCACTCTCCTGCTTTTATTCTTTTCCCTCCAGACAAAAGTTCTTACAATTCCTCTGTTTTGTTTTAAACCCCTATTCATAATCCCTTTACCTTTTTGGTTAGTTGTGCTTATCACCAAACCCTCTTTGAATATATTCTTGTTCTTATTCTCCCTGCCCCCTCTCCCCATAACCTCTTAATTTCCCTATTATGTGAAATATATTTCTGTACTCAACTCTATGTGTATATGTGTGTGTATGTGTGTATTCTTGTTCAGTCATTTTTTCAGTCACGTTCAACTCTTCATGACCCCATTTGGGGTTTTCTTGGCAAAGATACTGGTGTGGTTTGCTCTCTCCTTCTCTAGCTCATTTCACAGATGAGAAATTGAGGCAGACAAGGTTAAGTGACTTACCCAGGGTCACACAGCTAGTGTCTGAGGCCACATTTGACCTCAGAAAGATTTTTTCCTGACTCCAGGCCCAGGGCTTTATCCACTCTGCCACTACCTTCCTTCAACCAATTCAGTTAAAAATAAGGCTCAAGTTTCAACTGTTCTTCCTAACTTTTCCTCCTTGTTTGTATAGTCTGCTACTTGTTTAATATAATAATGGAGATAATTTCATTCGCTCTTCCTCTCCCTTTTTCCCCTAGTATATGCCTTTTCCTTTCTTCCTTTAAGATGACATATACATAATAAAACCACTCCCATGTCCTCTGACTTATTTAACATCCTCTATGATCCCTGTCATTATTAGAGTATTGAGGGAGCAATTGTTTTTATAATCTAGTACATGGTTAATTTTTGTAAAGGTCTCATGTTCAGCATATACATATAGACATACATATAGACACATATATACACACACAAATATAGAAATTCTTTTAAATGTATAGAATACATATTATATAGGTAGAATATATATACATACACATACATATATAAATAGGTGTGTGTATGTATATATATATATATATATATATATATATATATATATATAATTTTCTATTCCCTTTCATCAGTTATCACCAGAGTCAATAAGTATATATTAATGGCCTACTATGCTCCAGTCACTGTGCTAGGTGCTCAAGATACGAAGAAATACATAAGATAGTCTCTCTCCTCAAGAAACTCATAAGCCAATGGGGGAAAACAACACATAAAAAGAAGCTGAAAAGTGTTCTGGAGGGTACCCAGAATGGTGCATGATAGAGTCTTGTGGCAGAGTGGGAAATGATCTGAGGAGGAGTGAGTTACACAGTTGATGTCATTTTGTAGAGTGATCAGTTTCTGGAGACTATGAAATCCAGGAAAAAAGCTGGGTAAGAAATAATGAGGTAAAGGCCCTGGGTGTCTTCCTTATATTTGGGAGGAATTCTCTAATCTTCCACTCTCTGTAACCAAAGTGAAAGAGGTATCCTGGGGGCAGGGAGTGATGGAGAGAAGTTTTTCAAAGTTGATTTCATTTTTCCAAATGATAAGTTTCTGGAGATTTTTTAAGTTCAGGAAAGTAGCTCAGTGGGAAATGATGGGGTGAATGCCCTGGACATCCTCCTTAAACAGTAGAGGAACTATGAAGAGCTTTCCAATGTCTGCCTTCCACTCTCTCCAAGGAGAGAGAGGGATAGCTTATTCTATTTAAATTTTCTAAAGTTCTATACAGGTCCTTAACTTCTTTGTTGTTTATCTTTTTGTTAGATTTGTCTTGGTCTGAAATGTACACATTGAGGTCTCCAACTACTTCTCTCATTAATTTTATTGGCTTGCCTTTCATATAGTTAAGATACCACATTATTCAGGGCATAGATGCTAAATATTGATGTTGTTTTATTATCTATGATGCCTTTAGGCTTAATGTAGTTTCCCTTCTTAACTCTTTAAACCATATCTATTTTTATTATTACTTTGTTGTTGCTTTTACTGTTGTATCACTTCAAAACACAGCTCATAAATCCCCATCAATACATCTAGTTTTACTAGTCAGCTAGAGATGCAAAGTATCTAATGAAACAACCCAGCAAGACAAGCAATAATAAAATATTCAAGCTCCTCTCTTTCCCTATGCCTTTATTTTCTCCCTCCCTCCCTTCTTCTTTTCTTCTTGCCCAGTTCCTAGTGTCAACCTCAAATAATAATATCTTTTGGAGCATAGTCTAGCCAGCTAGTTGGAATCCACATCCACTTGGTCAGTCTTTTCTACTGACTTCTTCACATTAGAAGGATAAAGGTCTTTATCCCAAGACTGTATTTGGTTTAGTTAGAATGCCCCCTTTAACTCTAGTCAACTCTTAATTATCAACTAGCATTTCCTTCCCAAGACTTTTCTTAGTGGGCTACATTCCAATAAACCACAAAAGGCTAGATGAATCTTAACTCTTCTAGGCTCCAAAATCATCTGGGTCTGCTTGCAAATGAATGGGTGCTGGGAGAAGGTATGAACAAAAGGGCTTAGATGAAAGTGTTCCCGCCTGAAATCCTTTGTTCTAAATGCCTCCATTTTAAATGTAAAGGTAGCCTCAACAAACCTCCTAGACTATGAGGTCCCCAAGTAATCACAAGTAGTTCCTTCTTAGGGAAGACCCTTGGTAAAGTAGAGGGTGTGATGTCTCCAGCTCTCACTCAATTTTCTCACACCCAATAAGGTAATCTGTTCACCAGGACTCTACCCACAAACCTCTGCATTAAGGCTGGTATCCACATGCTTGGTCTTATGCCAGCAATCTATATCCCTCCAGGCACTCATAAATATTCTGCAGAATTATAATCAATAGCCCTCCCCAGCTGTCACAGCTGCAATAAGATATTTTATTGGAACCTTACAAAATGTTGTGATTCATCCTCTTAACCCCATAGCATCCCAAGTCCTGATAAAAGATAAAAATCAAGTTCCCAAAACTAATTTCCATCCAACTGAGATATATTACCCCTGAAACTACAACTGCCATCTTCCCCCTTCCTTTTCTGAAATATATTCATATTCATAGGTTCAAAGATTTGAACTGAAAGAGACCTTGGAGATCTTATAATTCCCATCCCCTTATTGTATAGAAAAGTAATTTAAGCCTAGGGGGGATCTGACTTGTGCAGTCATACTAGCAGTAAGTGGGACAAAGATTCAAACCCTTTGAATAAATCCAGTTCTCAGAAGAGAAGTTCCAAATCCAGAAGATTTATTTTATTTTGCCCCAGGGTAGCAAGTTCTTAACATTGGAATCCAAGACATAAGGAATTTTTGCAATAATTCATTTTCCACATTACTTTCCAATTTAGGAAGGAGATAAATATAAATATGAATTAAATTATGGACCACTTTCTCTTTTTTTGTGGAAGAGTACGGAATAAAGGAAAAGCATTAAACTAGAAAACAGCAGATTTGGGTTTGGGTCTCAACTCTGCCACTTAGCGATACCCCCATTCCCCCATCTTGGGCAAGTCACTTCTTCCGTCTAAAGTTCAGTGTCCTTATCTGTAAAATGGTGTTAATAATACTTTTCACTATCCAACCTAACAGGGCTTTTGAGAAGAATACATTTTTTAAAACTAACATAATAAAAATGTGAACTACCATTACTATCATTCATCTATTTTTGGCTGTGGTCAGAGAAGATTGTGTGGGAGAATGTGCAAGAGAGGGATTTATGAAAAGAAGGAATTATAAAAGTTAGCTGATTTTTCTACCTACTGGGTAACCTTAGATAAAACATTTAACTTTTCTCGGTATCTGTTTACTCATGTTTAAGAAGTGGAAACTGGGGGGATGCCCATCAATTTGGAAATGGCTAAACAAGTTGTAGTATAAGATTGTGATGGAATACTATTTGTGCTACAAGAAATGATGAGCTGGATGCTTTCTGAAGCACCTAAGAAGACTTATATAAACTGATGCAGAGTAAAGTGAGTAGAACCAGGAGAATGTTCTATACAGCAACAGCAATATTGTATGATAAACAACTGTGAATGACTTATCTATTCTAAGTATTACAATGATCTAAAAAATTCCAAAGGACTTACGATCAAAAATGCTATCTGCCTCCACAGGAAGAACTTGTGGGAGTCTGAATGCAAACTGAAGCATATTATATTTCTCTCTCTCTCTCTCTCTCTCTCTCTCTCTCTCTCTCTCTCTCTCTCCTGTCTTTCTTTGGGCTTGAGTTTTCTTCCACAGAATGACAAATACAAAAATATGTTTTACATGATTGCACATGTACAACCTATATCAGATTGCTTACAATCTCAGGAAGGGAGAGGGGAGGGAGGAAGATAATTTGGAACTGAAAAAAAATTATGTTAAAAATTGTTTTTATATGTAATTGGGGGAAAATAAAATATTATTTCAAAAAACATAGGAAAGGGGTCTTTTCTGAATGTTATTTTCAGTTTTTGATCTATGATCCTAAGAGTGACCATGCTGGAATTGTAAAAAAAAAAAAAAAAGACTGGAAATTGAACTTGAAAAGAGGAAATTTGGGAGGACTTAAAAGGGGAAGAAGGAAAAGGAAAAGGAGATGGGAAAGAAGGTGGAAGAGGAAAAGGAGAAGATAGAGATGGAAAAGGAAAAGGATCTGAATAAGAGGGTAGAAGGAGAAGGACTAAGGGAGGAAGGTACTAGAAAAAGGGAAGAAGAAAATAAAAGAAAATTGTTAAGATAAAGAGGCTAGTAAAATAAAGAAAATAAAATAAAGTATAACTGTCAAGGTTGATTCTAACCACCATGGAGGAACTGAGAGGTATCCTTATGAACAAGATAAGGGCTACATGGGTACAATTAAATGGATTCAGAGGTGGTTGAGTGTCCAGACTCAGAGAATTCGTTAATAGTCTGGTGTCAGTTTGGAAGATCTTCCAGAGATCTATATTGGAACTGTGGTGTTTAACCTTTCATTACTGACTTGGATAAAAGCCTAGATACCAGGCTCATCTGATCTGCAAATGACATGAACCTATAAAGAGTAGCTAATTAGCACATTAGATGATTGGATCCCAAAAGATCTTGACAGGCTGGAATGCTGGGTCAAATCTATGAAACTGGAATTCAAAGTAGAAATCTTACATGAGTTCAAAACTTCATGGCTAGACTCTTCACTGGAAAAACAACTGAGATCTAAGTCTATAGTGTGATAGAGCAGTCCAAAAAGTCAATGAGATCTTAGGCTGCTTTCTATTTACTCTCCCAGATGATGACCTAGACCATGTCATTTTTGCCTACTAGGTTCTTTCCCTTAAGATCTATACATGTTTCCTGATCACCAACCAAAGGTATGACCCCAGAGAAGGTGAGGAGAAGGAGACCCAAATAGAAAACACATGTGAAGAGAAAAACACAAAGACCCTGTAACAAAGAATCTGCAAAAAGACTCCATGGTTCCCTAAGGGCACCGTCCTACCAATCCATGTTGTTTTGCAAGTAGTGTCATAGGAGAACATTTGACCAACCCTTCCCCCCAACAGTAGTAGCAGCCTTACTGCTTTATGGGCAGAAGGTAAAGGAAGGTATGAAGACACAGTTCAAATCCACAAAAACAATTCCAAAATATCAAGCAGGAAAGTTTTCACAGGAAAGAGTGGGGATATTCAGGGTATAAAGGCAAGGGTAAGAAAAGCCAAAAATGAATCATATGGTGGCCCTAGCTGCTGAAGGGAAACCATGGGTTGGTCTTGGATTGTGAAAAGTCACATGTTTCTTCATGTAGAAAGAGGATATTCTATGCAGAGTGCCAAAGCCAGGGAGGACACAGCCCCTTGTGGTTGTTAAGTAGTGAGGGTAGATCAAAGAGTAACTGTGCCCAAGGCAAACTTTGCCTGTCTTAGCATTTTACATAAAGTTGGCCCTTAAACATGAATAAAGGTAGCTAGGTGGAACAGTGGATACAGTGCCAGGTCTAGAGTCAAGAGGACCTGAGTTCAAATGTGACCTCAGACTCTTACTAGCTATGTGACCCTGGGTAAATCACTTAACACTGTTTGCTTCAGTTTTCTCATTTGCAAAATGAGATGGAAAAGGAAATGACAAACCACTCCAGTATATCTGCTAAGAAAACCCAAATGGGGTCACAGAGAGTTGGACATGACTGTAATGACTCAGCAATAAGACCATGAATAAAGCTTGTATGTGTCATTTCTGGCACTTTAGTCAGTATTGCTAGCTAAAGGAAAGAATGGCAAAGTATTATCGGAAGACTGGGATTAAGAATTAACTGCAAAGAAAATAAATGTAAAAATTAGACATCATGTAGGCTTAAGTATAATGTGTCTCCATCCACTGCCTAGAAGATGACAAGGGATTTTGGGAAAGGGGCTCAGCACATAAGCTTCCACAATAAAAATATCAAAAATATAGAAATCATGTTGAATTAGAAGAAAAACATCCAATTCCCTAACATCTGCATCGCCTAATTTCCTAGAGATTCCTAAAGGCTCAAATTCTTGGCTTGACAGCCTCCCTCTCTTATCCCCATGCATCTCAGCCATCCAGGTAACCAGCCTGACCTGGGTCCCTACCTGTTCTCTTACTAACTCAACCATTCGCCTTCCTCTGTCCTAATTAATTATTACCTTTCCTCCACATCTGAGGGTTTTCCTAATTATTGGCACATGTGACACAGGAAGAGGGATGGAGGCTGCTCTGACCTAGGCATTAACATACCTCAATGGTGGCTTCTACCAGGTCATAGGAGTCTGACTCTCTCAAGTGAGGGGTGGAGGTGGGGACAGGCTCTATTGTTCCTACCCCTCCTCTTTCAGTCCCAAAATATTCTTTGAAATACACAGATATAACATTTAATCAATGAATCAGGCAGAGTGCTAAGCACTGGGGATACAAAAACTTAAGTATACATCTGATCACCTTCAAAAAGTATATTCCTTCTAATTTCTCCCATATTTGAACCCTATATTTACATACAAAAACATGAGAAAATATCTTCCAAGAGGCCATCTATCATAGCAAAAACCTAAGGCTAATGGTTAACTCGTGGACTTTGCAAAGGGTCATGTATAGGTGTCCTTTCTGTCTCTTGAACTGGCAAGGCTTCTTAAATGACATATACAGACCTATTTTAGAGCAACAATCAAATAATTCTTTTAATTCAATAAAAGAAAAGAAAAGATCGTCTCTCCAATTTCTTTTTTTTTTTTAATTGCGTGTGTGACAAGAAGACAGCATGATATAGAGCCTAGAGTGCTAGATTGGGATAAAAACAGGAAGATATCGATTCAAATCCCCACCCAATATGGTGAGGAATCTCACCTCCATGAGTCTCAGGCAACTTAACTCTATATGGTAGAAGGGTATTATGGAAAGGGAGCAATCCTTCAACTGAGGTCAGGAGGACCTGAGTTCTAATACTGCTTCTGACACCAACAATTGTGACCGTGGGTAAGTCCCTTTATGTGCCTTAGTTTTCTCATGCATAAAATGGGGGAAAGAATACCTTTGGGTGTTGTGAAAATGAAGTGAAATAATGTATGAAAAACATTTTGCAGATCTTAAAATGGTTCATAAATATTAACTACTATCATTATTGACTGTTAAAATTAGTAGAGGTTGTAGTAGTGGTGGTAGTAGAGATGGTGGTGTGTGTGTGTGTGTTTGTGTGTTTGTGTGTGTGTGTGTGTGTGTGTGTGTGTGTGTGTGTGTGTGTAGGGGATAGAGAGCTGACCTTTGTGTCAAGAGGTCCTGAGTTCAAGTCTGACCCCAACACAGACTGGTTGGTCCTTTCAATGCAGTAAACTAAAGCAGATGCACAGCTGATGAGAATCTATATTGACAGAGGGATTTTAATATTGGAGAGCTCCTAAGTCCCCAGAAATCACAAGTCCTGACTAAAAATTATTAAATGATTCCTACAAGTTATAAAGAAGTTGTATCCAGAGGTGGCGGGAAGAGCAGTGATTACATGTCAACAAAAGGTTCAATATGAATAGTGTTTATGTAGAAAGAAGGAATACAAGTGAGAGCGCAACTAGGGGAAAAGAGCCCCTTACTCTTTATGCAGTATTTGACATTTATGGATGTAGAATTTGCTAATCAAATACCAAATAAAGTTATTCTTTCAGCTTTCTCTGAGTTCCAGGAGAGCCTAGCAATTCTGAGACTACCAAAATTTGTACCCTAAGCAAAATGTTTCTGATAGTCCAATGTTGATTTGCTCACTTTTCTTGGACTGACTGAAATAACAAGTAAATAATTGACTGATTCCTCATAGGGAAGCTGAGGGTTTTATTTGGTTACATTTCAATTAGTAAAGAATTTAGTTTTAAACCTCAGAGTCCATTTTTCTCCAAATTGGCAGTCTATAGTTGAGCGACATATTTAACAGTCAAAACCAAAATATTTCAACCCATTTTAAAGCCACCCTTGACTTTTCCCATCAAGAATCTGACTGACAAAAAGGGCCAACAGTTACCTATTGTAGTTTTTCTAAAAACCTTTAGTTTTTCTAAAAGGAGGTTGGATTTTTCATACAAATAAAAGCAGATCTAAACAATCAGAAGAATATTAATTGTTCATGGATATGCCTAGCCAATATAAAAATGACAGTTCTACATAAATTAATTTACTTAATCAATGCCATACCAATCAAACTACCAAAAAATTTTTTTTCCAGAATTAGAAAAATAACAAAATTCATCTGGAAGAACAGTCAAGAATATTAAGAGAATCAACAGGGGGAAAAAATGTGAAGGAAGGTGGCCTAGCTGTACCAGATCTCAAACTGTTTTATAAAGTAATAATCATCAAAACAATGTGGTACTAAGAAATAGATAATAGTGGTGGATCAGTATAATAGATTAGGCATACAATACATTATAGTAAATGACCATAGTTATTTAGTGTTTGATAATCCCAAAGAATCAAGTTTTGGGGACAATAACTCACCATTTGACAAACATTGTTGGGAGAACTGGAAAACAGTTTAACAGAAACTACATATAGACCAGTATCTCACACCATATACCAAGTAAGGTCAAAATGGGTACCTGATTAAGACATAAAGGGTGATTATTAAATTAGGGGAGCACAGAAATTTTTACTTGTCAGATCTATGAATAAGGGAAGAATTTATGGCCAAATAAGAGATAGAGAGCATTACTGGATATAAAATGGATAATTTTGATTACATTAAATTTAAAAATTTGTACACAAACAAAACTAATACTGCCAAAATAGAAGGAAAGCAAGAAGCTGGGAGTGGAGATTTACTGCAAGTTTCTCTAGTAAAGCTCTCATTTCTCAGATATATAGAGAACTGAGTCAAATTCATAAGAATATGTCATTTCATACTGAGAAATTGGACACTGAGAGGCTTGCCCATGAATTGGGAAATGGCTGAACAAGTTGTGTTATGTGATTGTAACGAAATACTATTATGCTAAAGGAAATGACATGCAAGGATGCTTTCAGAAAAATCTGGGAAGACTTAGCTAAAGTGATAAAAAAAATGAATGGAGCAGAACCAGGAGAACATTGCACAGAATAATAACAATGTTGTATGATGACCAACTGTGAATGACTTAGCTATTCTCAGCAATACAATGATCCAAGACAATTCTGAAGGACTTATGATGAAAAATCCTCTCTGCCTCTAGGGAAAGAATTGAAGGAGTCTGAATGGAGATAGATGCATGTTTGGTTGGGTGTTTTTTTTTTACTTTCTTTAATTTCCTTGTTTTCTCTCACAACATGGTTAACATGAAAATATGTTTTGCATGACTGCACATATATAGTCTACATTAAATTCTTTGCCTTCTCAATGAGGGGGAAAGGTCAAAAGGGAGGGAAAGAATTTGGAACTCCAAAAATTTTGGAAAACCAATGTTAAATACGTGTGAGGGAAAAAATAAGAGGGAAAAACAAAAGGATATTGGTAGAATACAAATTACTGTAGTTTAAAAAAACAACAATAACACACTCTCTCCTTAAGGGCAGTTTATTTTTGCCCTTTCAAGTTCAAAACTTCTTGCAGATTTATTGGATAATAGGACCAAAGTACTCTGGAACGATGAGGTCATAGGATTATGACAAGTATATTCCTTCCAGCTTTGATTTAACCTCCTGAAACAAAGACTGTCAAATAAACCATGGAATTCTAGAGTTAATCTTTCTCCTCTGACTTTTCTAGAAACTGATTACTTCAAGACCACAATGGAGAAACAGAACCTTTTTTTTTTTTGGTTGGGAAAGTAAAGATTCAGTACTTTGTCCTTTGTTGCTTAGTAACTACAGGCTATAAATGGATTTTATGATTATAAAGGTTCTGAAATTAATGTCAACTTGTAAAAGTCAAGTTACAACTACTGAGAGGGAGAATATATCCTTGAAAAGAAGTGCAAACAGAGGTGTTTCCTGCATTCATTCTCATTTTAAAATAAGGAAAAGTAAGATTTGGGGGCTTTTGCAGGGCTTTTAAATACTAGATCTATCATTACAGAGACCCAGTATCATCTGCAGGCCAGAGACATGCTGTTTCCACAAAGGGTCCTGGCTCTAGGCTCAAGCGAACATGGATTTAGTCTTGGGAGGGCCTGACCTCTAAAAGAGGTGGTCAGGCTTTTCTCCCTCTACATAACTGATTATGCTCTCCTCTACCCCTAGTGAACATCTTAAATAAAGCTTAGGTTTGGCTCATGTCTAGGGTGGATTTCCAGGAAAGGAAATCTATGCAAAGAAGTGGATACCAGGTATAGGACAGCTATTTATTTGCTCCATTACAAAAGAAATGCTTAAAATAGAAAAGATACATAAATGTGTATTAAAAGAGTAGTGACCGGTTCAAGAAACAGAATACTGATATAGGAACCCTATTACTATCACTTCTACCTTGGAAAAATCCTTTTTTGGACACCACTGTTCTGCTCATCTATAAAGTGCAAGAGTTGGATTAAGTGGCCTCTGAAGTCCCTTGCAGCTTTAAATCTGGTTTGATCTCATTATCCATAAACTGCAGATGAAAAAGTAATCAAAATTCAACTTTTTAATAAAGGTATTTCTTTGTCTGACAGATAGGCCCAATTTGTCAACCAAGGTGGATTCCTCTAGTATGTCTCCATCTGGTTTTAGTGATGTAAGATAGTGATGTGTAATGAATAAAAATATTTAAAACTTCACCCACTTTTGAAAAGGGACAGGATCAAGGTGGGGAGTGGACCAGGTGGAAGGTGGAATGGAAGGGAGGGAAATATAATATCAGTCTTTTATAATATATCTATTATGGTAATGTTTTGCATAGCTACACATGTACAGCATATACTGAGTTGCTCATCTTCCTTTTAAAATCAAATTTTTAAAAAAATATATAAATACTATGATTAATACTATTTTGCATATAATTGGGAGATAAGATGTGCAGGCAATGGGGCATGGGGATTTACCTCAACCTAATGGAAAAGTCGAAGGGGGTATGGGAGAAGAGATGGAGAGGGCAGAGTGGTTGAGGGGATATCCTGTATGACTGTTATTCTGGGGTGGTGGGTAGGGGAAAAATGGGGAAAATATTGTAACTCAAAATCTGAGGGAAATGAATGATGTAAACCAGAAGTTAATAAAGCATTTGGGGAAAAAATATTTAAAACTTGAAGTACTTTGTTGGGATTGAATTGAATTCGTATTTTTACATTCAACTCTACTATATGTTGCCTATGTAACTCACAACTCCAGATCTTCTAGCAAGCCAAAATCTTTGTTGTTCAATCATTTCACTTCTTTTTATGCCCCCATTTGGCTTCTTCTTGGCAGAAACACAAGAATGGTTTGCCATTTTCTTCTCCAGCTCTCTTGTTTTTTACAGAAAAGGGAACTGAGGCATATAGGGTTAAGTGACTTGCCCAGAGTCACACAGCTAGTAAGTGTCCAAGGCCAGATTTGAACTCAGGAAAATGAGTCTTCCTGACTTCAGGCCCAGCACTCTGTGCACTACAGTGCTATCTGGATGCCTCATAAACCCAGCACAAATCTTGGGCCTCAGTCCTTCAGCTGCAGAACCCTGAAGGTGGTATTTTTCTCAGAGGAGCACCACAGTGGCAGGAACAAACCCCCATGGGCAGGCAGCTCCCAATTCTGAAACTCCCAAATTCTTAAGCTTCCTAGGTACTTGCCAAGGTCTGAAATGTCCATCTTACAATTGATCTTTGGCCCTTTGTGCTCAGGCAAAGAAACACAAAACAGAAGAGGTTGCTGAGGACTTGAGATCCAGTCTGGGGATCACATTTCTCCAGTCAAATCCATGTTCTCATGGCCATCTAAGGTACCCTAGCTGCTGCTGGGGAGCAGAATGGGAGAGAAACTCCTTCCCCCAGTTAACAAAAGAGAGATAAAGATGTTCCCTCTCAGTTCTTCTCATTCTTGACAAGGCAGACAGTGGCTCAGTTACTTAGCATCTCAGTATCACTCCAAAGTAAAGGATTACTGTGCCAGCCCAAAGCCCTAGTCCTTCAGGCAGGGACTAGAGCACATATGGCCTACTGGAAAGAGCCAAGGCACAGGTTCGAGCCTAGTCATGGTCCATGGGATGTTCCCCAGCAAGAGCTGTTCCCCAGCTCCCTTCTTTAAGGGGAATGTTAACAACTTCAACCATTTGTAAGAATCCCAAAAAATTTAGCTCTAAGTTTATAGAACACCGTCTCCCCTGTCTACTTTCTAGACTTGGAAGTTTTCATTGTTTGTCTCTCATTCTCAAAGAGGACCACAGCATCAGGAAGGTGATGCCATAACTTGCAAGTGAATTGGATTTAAAGGAGGGAGGGCTATGCAAAGTCACCAGCCCCACTTTCTCCTCCGGAGCCATCTGGGTCCAGTGGCCAAATATCTATCAGGACAACTGGAGATGGCCCAGGATGCAGCAGGAGACCTTGACCTTGTTAAGCTGAGGTCTTTCCCAGGTCTCAGTTTGACTGAAGCAATGCCCAGTGAGTGATTAAGGGTAAGAATTGAGGCAAAGAATGACCTCTTTTACCAAAAAAAAAAAAAATTAATCTGGGACAGAAAGACCCTCAGGGTTTGTGGGCTGTTTGTCTTTTGTTTTCCAAGAGGACCGTGACATCAAACAACCAGGTTTGGGGAACCGGGATGTGATGATCAAGCAGTCTATTTCCCATGAGGTGTTAGACCAAGTGAGCTTAGTGGAAAAACGTAGAAGGCCATCATGACAAACAGACACCTGGAAGTAAATCCCAATTGTGTACTTACTCCTTTTTTCTTTTTTAATTGATGGATTTTATTTTCTTTTATTTCACAATCACTTCCCAATATATACCACCCCTCCCTTGCCATCAGGCTCTCCCTTACATCAAAGGAAAACAGTTAAGCAAGACCAGTATATGTGACATTCCACACCTTTAGTCCCTCCCTGCTGGGAAGAAGAGGAGGGGAAGAGAATAGGCATTTATTAGCTACCTACCCTGTGCCAAGTACTGTGCTAAGCATCTTTATAAATATTATCTCAATTTATCCTTTCAAAATCCCTAAAAAAGAGGGGCTATTATTATCCCCTTTTTTGCAGTTGAGGAAACAGGCAAGCAGAGATTAAGCAACTTGCCCAGGATCACAGAGCTGGTAAGTATCTGAGGAGGACTTTGAACTCAGGCCTTCCTGACTCTAGGGCCGGGGCTCTACGAACTGCATCACCAGTTGCTTCTAAAAAGAATGTGTTTCATCCTCAGTATAGTTAATTCAGTTTAGTAAAAATTCTTTTGCTGATTAACTTTTTATTACTAATAACTAGGAGTGAAAAAAAATAGGTCACGATCTTGGTGCTGACAGCTTTTTGTCTTTATTTAATTTACCAAGAGGGATATAAGGCTAAGAGTATATATTTTCTGCTGTGTTCAGAAAGACTTGAGTTCAATTCTAGCCTCAAACACTTACTAGCTGTGTGACTTTAGGCAGGTCACTTAACCGTTCCACTTCTTCAACTGTAAAATGGGGAAAAATAACATCACCTCCCTCCCAGGGCTGTTGTAAGGAACAAATGAAATAATATTTGTAAAGCGTTTGGCATAATAAATGTTTGCTCTCTAACCTTCCCTTTCCCTGTTCCTATCCAGATGCGTTCTGGTTCCTTTGATTTCCCAGGGAATGCTGGGTTTGAGCCCCACTGCTAATGCATGTTAACTGCATCACCTTGGGTAAGTCACTTAATCTCCATGGGCTTCATATTCCCCTCCTACAAAATGTCAGGTTTGGGCTAGATTGCTGGAGAAGTCCCCTTCTGCCCTAAAAACATGATCTGACGATCCTGAGCCCAAGAGAAGACATGGGCATATGCCCGTTGCTTTTACCCTGGTTCCCTCGCAGGAACCAGAAGTTATCTTTTTCAAAATCAGAGAACAGACTAAATGTACACATACAGTCTAAAATTTCCCAGACACAATGATAATGACTGACACCTAACATAACACATTAAATTTTATAAAAAAAACTCTATGTATATATTGTCGCAAATGGCTTAGGTCAGTTTTAAGTTACTGAATCTTCAGTGAAGTCAAGTACTAATGTACTTCTTTTTATCCTCGCACAATTCCAGGGGTGGGTACTATAGGATCTATTATGCATATTAGTAGTTGAGGAACTAAGACCCAGAGAGGTGTTAAGTCATTTGCACATGGTCATCCAGCTAGTAAAGGTCAAGGATAGGATTTGAACTCAGGTCTTACTGATGACAGGCAGCTAGCTGGCTCAGTGGACAGAATGCGGGGCCTGGAGTCAGGAAAACCTGAGTTAAAATCCAGGCTCAGATACAAGCTGTGTGACCCTGAGCAAGTCACTTAACCTCTATCTGCCTTAATCCACTAGTGAAGGAAATGGTAAACCACCCCAGTATCTTTGCCACGAAAACACCATGGATAATGGCGTGCTTTGGTCCATGGAGTCACGTAAGACACAACTGAATGACTGTACAGCTCACTGAAGACATGTCTAACATTCTATCCACATTCTATCCCCATCAGCGCAAGGTTCTTAAACACAGGCGCTGAAAGTCTTAAATTACCAAAGATGGCTGTGGAATCTCCCTCCCAGGAGAGTTTTATAAGAATAGAACAAGCTGCCCAGGATGGCTTAGCTTCAAGACTCCCTGGAGGCAGCCATGACCTTTGGAGGTCTGAAATACAGAACATACACCAGGAACACTCAGCCCAGCATACACTGTTCTTGTTATGACAAAACATTGAAGTCCAATTAAATGACTACACCCTGGGAGATGAAGCATGAAAGACAGAGGGACTGAGGTGGCTCGAAGTCAGTAATTTTTTTTGTACATGATGCCTCATGCCAAGGCAGCCTGGTTTTTAATGACTTCCCAGCTAAATTCTCCAAGCTAAAGTCTCAAGATAGTAACTATGAGATAGTTCTGTGCACAAAAGGAAGCTGCTCAAATGTTCGTGTCTGATGCTTTAAGGCAGTGGCACTGTCCCCTTCCATGTTCTACTGAGAAATCTGTGATCCCTGGATGGAGGAAGAGGACCGCAAGGCAGCAGGCAGGTATCTACTCTGTGACAGAAGACCAGACCTGCTCTGCAGCAACTCTGTCAGCCACATGTCTGAAGGCTGAGCACACGCAGAATCCCTAATATGGCTGCCCGCTTCCAAAGGCTGGCCTCTTTCCAGGTGATACTGCTCTGTTCCAAGTCTCTTAGCTCTTACTTTGCATCCACAGTAGCTCTGATTTTATTCAGATAAAGGCTTTGCCCCAAATGACTTTTATTTTTTCAACTTGGCATCTTGAAAATATCTTCTAGTTCTTAAAGAGAAAAAAGTTGCATTTGGAGCTTGAAACCAACTCAAGTGTTAGCGGCATACTTCTGTGGCCATGGTTTGGAGGCATATCAGTCTATGGCAAGAGAAACCAAGTACCGAGTTCAGTAGCTTCACATGTGAAGTCACCATATACCACATACTTTACTCAGAAAGCTGGATATCCTCAAATTTAAACAAGCAAATCTCCCCAATTAAATTCTTTTAAGCACACACTTATTATCCACCTAGTACTGGTATGTACTACCTAGTATGGAAATGGAACATTTCTAGAAATGGAATGTACCTGGTATGTTCCACCTAGTATGGAAAAGCAGCTATAGGGTAGCGGATAAAAAGCTGGTCTCAGGGCCAGGAAAACCCGGGTTCAAGTCTCACTATTATCATAATACTGGCTATGAAACCCTAGGCAAGTCACTTGTCAGTGTTCTTGGCAACTTTTTTTTTTTTGGTAAGGTAACTGCGGTTAAGTGACTTGCCCAGGATCACACAGCTGGTAAGTGTCAAGTGTCTGAGGTCACATTTGAACTCAGTTCTTCCTAGTTGCTCCTTGGCAACTTGATAAGTTGCAAAAAAAGGTTTATCACAATGCCTGACACAAAGTAGTTATTTAAAATAATGCTTATGGACACAGGGACCTACATTAGTAGAGAAAAGATGTCACTGGGATGAAATCACAGGTCTAGTAACAATCCCTAACTCAGAACTATAACAGTGTAAATCAGATTTAATGTACTTTGTTCTAGAAAGCCAAGGGTCATGGAGGTAGTATGGAATAATAATAGCCAGTATTTATATAACACTTTAAAGTTCACAAAGTGCTTTATAAATATTAACTCATTTTATCCTCACACCCACCCTGGCAGTTAGGTACTACTATTAACCCTATTTTAGTAGGAAAAGCATTTGACTTGAACTTGGGGGAGACCCAGGTTCGAATTCCAGGATTTGCTAGCTGTGTGATTGCTGCACAAGTCACTTAACTTCTGTACAGGTTAGTTTCCTTATCTTGGGAGGAATCCTGCAGGACCCACTTCTCAGGATTGTTGTGAGGACCAAAGGAGGTGAGAGTGCAAAGCCCTTTGCAAACCTTAACGCCTCGTGCATTGCTGTTCAACTGTTTAGTCAATGCTGACTCTTTGTGACTCCATGGACTACAGCCCATCGGGCCCTTCTACCCTCCATGCTCATGTTCGTAGCTTCCGTGACGCTATCCATCTCATCCTCTGCCATTCCCTCCTCCTTTTGCCCTCAATCCTTCCCAACATCAGGTCCTTTTTCAAATAAATCCTGTCTTCTCATTATGTGGCCAAAGCTTCACCTTCAGTACTTGACCTTCTGAATTAATTTCTTTAAGTACTAACTGATTTGACCTCCTTGATGTCCAAGGAACTCTCAAAAGTCTTCTCTAGCACCATAATTCAAAAGCATGATTTGTGTGACACTCAGTTTTTCTTGCAGCCAATTCTCACAGTCATAAATTGCTACCGAAAAACAAAACAGAACAAAACATAGCTTCTCCTATATGGACCTTTGTCAGTAAAGCCTTTGATATCTGTGCTTTTTAGTATACTTTCCAAATTTGCCATAGCTTTCCTTCCAAGGAGGAAGCATCTTTTAATTCCACAGCTG
This sequence comes from Gymnobelideus leadbeateri, assembly GCA_011680675.1. Classification (NCBI taxonomy): domain Eukaryota; kingdom Metazoa; phylum Chordata; class Mammalia; order Diprotodontia; family Petauridae; genus Gymnobelideus; species Gymnobelideus leadbeateri. The sequence continues at coordinate 160,185 of WOXC01005098.1, read as the reverse complement.
CAGTCACCACCTACAGTGATCTTTGAACCCAAGAATATAAAACCTGACACTGCTTTCATTTCTTCTCTCTCTATTTGGCAGGAAGTGAAGGGACCAATTGCCATAGCCTTAGTTTTGGTTTTTTGGTCTGTGTTTTTGTTTGTTTTTTTTTTTTTTTATATCAAGCTTCAAGTCAACTTTTACATTCGCCTCTTTCACCTTCATCAAGGGACTTCACTTTCTGCCTTCAGAATGGTATCATTTGCATATCTAATGTTGTTGATATTTCTCCCAGCAACCCTAATTTTGGCTTCTGACTCATCACCCTGGCATTTCAAATGATGCACTCTGCATATCTTAAATCAATAAGGTGACACCATACAGCCTTGTTGTACTCCTTTCCCAATCTTAAACCAATCAGTTGTTCCATGTTCAGTTCAAATTGTTGCTTCCTGACCCACATACTGGTTATTCAAGAGTCAAGTAAGATGTTCTGGTACTCCCATCTCTTTGAGAACTTGTCACATTTTGTTGTGGTCCACATAGTCAAAGACTTTAGTGTAGTCAACGAAGCAGATGTTTTTCTGGAATGCCCTTGCCTTCTCCATAATCCACTGAATGTTGGCAATTTGGTCTCCAGTTCTTCTGCTTCTTTGAAAACCCAGCACTATATATTTGCCAGCTACTGTTAATTGTTCCTATGATTATCTCCATTCATCAATAATGGTCTTCTCTGGATGTTTCATTGCACTAGGGAATTTTTAAATGATAGCATAAATTAAATGAGTAGTAGAGAAAATAATTTGAAAAGAAATGAGAGATTCAGAGAAAAAGAAGTTGAAAACTAACAACTTCTTGAAAATTACAAAAAATAAACAAAAGTTAATGACTTCATAAGATAAGAAATACTAAAAACAAAATCAAAAGACTAAAAAAAAGAAGTAAATGAAAGTTATATTAAATAAAAAATAATCTGAAAAACAGATCAGGGAAGAATTATTTAAGAATCAATGACCTACCATAAAAAAAGAGTCTGCATATCATATTTCAAGAAATAATGAAAGAAAGTTGATTAATCATATTAGAATAAAACAGCAAAGTGAAAACAGAAGGAATCTACTGGTAACCTTCTGAAAGAAATGCCAAAATGAAAATCTGCAGAGATGTCATAGTCAAAATTCTGAGTTTCCTGGTGAAGGGAAAAGAAAAAACACTGCAAGCAGCCAGAAAGAAAGAATTCAAATACCAAAGTGCCACAGTCAGGATCACACAAGATTTAGCAGCTACTCCTACAAAGGAATGTTAAATTCCAAATGGCAAAAGGCAAGAATTTGTGATAAAAATTAATTCAGCAAAACTGAATATAATCTTATAGCAGGGAAATGGATCTTTAGTGGACTAGATTTTTAATGGACTACAAGACTTCCAGAATTTCTAGAAGAATAACAGAATTTCTCGAATTCTAGAATTTCTCGAATTCTAGAATTTTTAGAATTAACTAGAACTTTAAAATACAAATGAGTCAAAAGAAACATTAAAAAATAAATGTAAGAAGCAAACAGAAGGGACTATACAAAGAAGAGTTTATTTTCTAATAGAAAGAGATGACACTGTCATCGGGGTTCATTCGAGGGTACATAAGATAGAGGCTCTGGGACAGGTTTTCTTATATTTTGATAATCTTGAGAAAAGAAACAAACTGGAGGAATAATGAAATAAAAGCTAAGATGATAGTGGGATAGAGAATCACAAGGAAGTTTGTTTTTAAATGTCAATCTCAGTTTACATATAATTTTTTAAAATAATAAGGAAAAATCTCATTACTCCAAATACCACCTTTATTTTATCCTATTGCTGTAGTAAATAAAGTGCTGGACTTAGAGTCAGGAAGACTTAAGTTCAAATCCTGCCCCTGACATTGACTAGCTTTATGTGGCCCTGGGCAAGTCATTTAACTTCTCTCAGACTCTGTTTCCTCATTTGTAAAATGAAAGACTTGGATCCAGTAGCCTCTAAGATCCTTTCCAACTCAAAATCTATTATCCTAAATCTGAGTGTGGCTAAACTAGCATAGAGAGCTTTAGGAAAAATGACCCACTAGAATAAGAAGTACTTACAGATATCCTCAAAAGAGGTACCTCAGGGAACCAACATATTGACAAATATAAGATAAAAACCCTGAACCAAGTCTCTCAAATTTTCACTAACAGTCACTAATAATCAACATATATTAAGTGCCTTCTATGGGTCAAGCACTGTGCTGAGTGCTGGAGATACAAAAAAAAAAAAAAAGGCAAAAGACAGTCTGCCCTCAAGGAGCTCACAATCTACTTTGGGCATTAAAAAAAAAAAAAAGATAAGGAAAAAAATAGGTAAAATATTTACTCCTACTTTTTCTTGTTTTGTTGATGTGACCAGTTTAATAAGAGAGAAAAAAAACAGACAGAGACAGAGAGTCAGGTCCAGGTCAAAAAAAGGGAAAAAAGTTACTTCATTCTGAATGCTTTAACTTTAACATCTATTCAGGGATTTTACATATGAACACCAAAGCATTCATTTTTGTTTTGATGTTTGTTAAGAAAAACAATAAACAGAAGTCAATAAAAACAATGGCTATCTCTCTATATGCACAATATATTCTATATTATATGCATAATATTATATAATATTATACATGTAAAATATACACACGTACACATTTTTTAGTCTGGATCTGTGATGTCAAAAGTGTTGGGAGGAATATTTCTCTACTTCAATTGGCAGATCAGCAATTGTTCCACAATGTATAGTCTTAGAGCAAGAGGTCATAACCTTTTCGTGTGTGATGGACCCCTGAGGTAAGTCTAGATCCCTTCTCAGAATGATGTTTTTAAATGTATAAAATAAAAATACATAGGATAAAGGAAACCAATTGTATTGAAATACAACTATCAAAATACTGAAAAAACAAGTTTACAGGCCTTATATTAAGCCCCTTGTCTTAGAGAGTTGTCTTAGGTACTAAAATAAAGGGACTTGGGGGTGGGGAAACAGGGAGTTGATATTCAGAGGCCAGATTTAAACTTGCCTCTTCCGGATTCTGAGGATGATTCTCTATCTACCATGCCATACTTTAGTGGTAAGTACATTGAATATATCACATATGTGTATTTATAACATATAGACTACACATATACATGTATATGACATACCTCAACTGTTGGCACATTATGTGTATAACAATGAACATATATTATACACATACATTCGATGTACCTGAAGCTGAAGCATGTTACATATATATTTACATATATACATATAATTTAAATATGCACATATAATTTAAATATGCACATATATTCTCATATATAGATTTTCATATATAATATATAAAAATTGAGGATATGCCTATGTATTACACACACATACCCCTAGAGCAGCACATTATGGTAAAGCAGTTATCCTCATTTTAATAATCAGCTAAATGAGAACGTATTCGATGAAAATGTTTTTGAGGTTCCTTTCAGTTGTCAAATTTCTGATTCAATGATATAACTTCAACTACAGTCTAGAATACACAAGAATTACATTTATTCTATTCTTACTCCTCATAAGCCAGCTTCTTGCTACAATCTCCCATTCTCAGAGTTCCCCTAACACAGACACTTCTTCCAAGGTGTTTGCTGAAGAAAATACTTACACAAAATTATAAATAGAGGTGGGGAATGGGAGCCGTGATCAGTTATTTTCCAGAACCTACTATTCCCAGCTGAAAACTGGCCTTTCTTACCTTCAAAGAACTGCTGCAACGCTTCATTCTCTCCCACTACATCCATGATGAGGACACAGGTCCTGGCCAAATGGAACGTTGCCGAACTTCAGGAAGTAGGGACGATCGTCCTCTGTCAGTTACAGCTCTACCAGTAAACCTGAAAAAGCCTCATGCTGTTCTAAAGAGGTGACGATCTTCAGATTAGTGACTTGGTCCAGGTAAGGATACGTTATGATTTTTACTGGTCCTTCTACAAGAAGCAGGGTACATAAGGTGTTAGGTAGAAGTTAAAAGGTGGAGGAGGAAAGCAGAAGCAAATCCATCCTCCACTCTTAATACAGAAAACATTGTATTCTGCATTTCTTCTTTGTTTCAGGGACCTTTGGCCTTGGTGACACAGGCAATTATATAGATGGGCAATAAATATATAGTCTTATCTTCTCCCTCATTCTAGAATGGGATATTTATAATTCTACCACAACAAAACAGACCTCTTCAGCCACAGTGAAGTTAAGACAGAGGAGGGGCTGAGTCGACAATTCAAGAGAGCAGGAAGTAGTGAGTGTAATTCATCTTTGTCAAATACTGAGTTCAGAATGCTACAGTTATGGAATGCTCTTGGGGCATCCAGGCAAGCACCAGCCCTCAAGTCAGGAGGATCTGCTTGGTATCTATTCCTTCGCTATAACAAAAGTGTTGTTGTGACTATTTTTGTATAGATATATAAACATACATGATTATTATATAAGCATATGCACGGGGCAGCTAGATGGCGCAGTGCATAGAGCACTAGACTTGGATTCAGGGAGACTCATTTTCCTGAGTTCAAATCTGGCCTCACATACCTACTAGCTGTGTGACCCTGGGCTTAAACTTAAAGCTGTTTGCCTCAGTTTCCTCTTCTGTAAAATGAGCTGGAGAAGAAAATAGCAAACCACTCCAGTATCTTTGGCAAGAAAATCCCAAATGGGGCTATGAAATGACTGGACAATATGTATATGCTTGTATGTATATATACAAATGTGTATATGTGTATATATCTATAACTTATAGTTTTCATATATCTCTATACATACATGCACGCATATATGCATACATACAGGCATCCTTTGCTTTTTATTTACTTCTGGATGGAGATATGTGTGTGTGTGTGTATGTGTGTGTATGTGTGTGTGTGTGTGTGTGTGTGTGTGTGTGTGTGTGTGTGTGTGTACAAGCAGCAGTGTTATCACCTGGACAAAAACTACACAGTTTAGTGACTTATGGGCTATGGTTCCAAGTTTTTTTCCAAAGTATTTGATCTACTTTATACCTCTCTCGTCACCTATTCTCCCTTATCCCTCTAAACAATAGTCATTTTCCCTTTTTGTAATCTTTGCCTGACAGGTGGAACATCAGAGTTTGTTTTTCTTTTTTTTAAACGTTTAGTGTTTTTTTCATATAGTTGTTGATAAACTTTTTTTTTCTTTTTTGAGAACTACCTATTGATATCTTTTTATCTTTTGGGGAATGGCTCTTGTATAGTTCCATATATATCTTAAATATCATAAAATGTTGCTGCAAAGCTCTTTTCCCCAGGTAACTATTTCCCTTCTAATTTTAGCTGAATTATTCTTTATGCAAAAGATTTTAAATTCTGTTTAGCAAAATTGTTCGTTTTATTTCCTTTTTCCTCTTTATCCCTTGTTTGATGAAGAACTCTACCCCTGTCCATAGTTGAGAGAGGTTTCTCCTTCTCTGCTCCTTTAATATCTTCATTGACATGGCATTTTCCATCTAGGATACATATGCATTTGGAGCTTATTATGGCATATGCTGTTGAGATTTTGGTCTAAAACTAATTTTGGGCAGGCTGCTCTCCAATTTCCCCAGCAGGCTTTTTTGAATTCTGAGTTTTTACTGAGTATGGGTCTTTGGATTTACTAGCTAACTTGTTACTCTTCCATTTGCTTCTGTATTTTGTATTCCCAACCTGATACACTTTTGTGTTTTTCACCTAGTACCAAATAATTTCAATAATTACTGCTTTCTAATATAATTTGAAATCTGATACTCCTTGGGCCCCTTCCTAAACATTTTTCATTATTTTCCTGGAGATTCTTGACCTTCTGTTCTGTTCCTCTACATTGGGGGGAGGGGGAGAGAAGGGGAAGAAGAAAAAGATAAAGTAGAAGGGGAAGGAGAAGAAGATAAAGTAGAAGGGGAAGGAGAAGAAGATAAAGTAGAAGGGGAAGGAGAAGAAGATAAAGTAGAATGGGAAGGAGAAGAGAAAGACAGAGAAGGAAAAGAAAGGAAGATGCTTCAATCTGTACTGCTGAATCCATCAGGTCTCTGGAGGTAGACAGCATTTACATCATGAGCCCTTTGGCACTGATCTCATTAATGTTTATACTCTAAGGCTATAGCTGTTCTTCAACATTCACAGCGATTAGGGGAATAGGATCCCTGCAAATATGGAAAACTGCAAATAATTCTTCTGATCATATTTATTTAACACACAAAACAAGTAAAATACCACACTGCAACAATTTTTAAAAGTTGCAGTTTCTACAGGAGAGAGACTGGTATTTTGCACACTATCGAGTCTTTGAAGCTGCTGGTATATCTACAGCAACTGTGTTCTGGATTTCCTTCTCCTATGAAAAGTGCAAGATAATGGCGAAGCCAAGATGGCATAGTAGAAGCAGGAAAACTCCGTGGGCTCCCCCCATAACCACCTCAAATACCTATAAAATATGACTTTAAACAAATTTTAGAGCTACAGAACACACAAAGTGACAGAGAGAAACAAATCTCCCACTAAAGGAAGCCTGGAAGGCCAGCAGGAAGGGTCCATTGCAGCATGCTAGGAGCAAAACCCAGCCTTGTGAGCCTGTGGCTTTAGCCCCAGGGCAGCCCTGACCAGCAGAGGCTGGACTTCAGGAAAGTGGATCACCAGTAGCTGTGGCGGTTTCCAGAATTATCAGCCCATAAATGCCAAAGACAAAGTAAAAGTTCAGTGTAGAACTCTGTTGGAACTGTAAGAGTATGGTCTGGCCTCTGCCACAAGAGCAAGAAGCAGCAGAGGCACAGCAGCCATGCAGCCACCTCCACATGGCTGCTTCAGAGCTTCTGGCCTGCAGATTGTAGGGGGACCAAGCAACCCTTCAGAGGGTAATTGCTCTTGCTTTAACCTGCCTGGATCTGGATCATGGTCTTGGATGGTAGTCCTGAAGTTTGTGACTAGTGACACAGAGCATGTGAGGACTGTAGATACGGCGCCCTCCTAATAGCTCTGGCAGTTGCAAAAACCCTAGACATTTGGGACAAAGCTCTCCTCTCTGGAAGTGGAATTCTACTGTAGCAAAGAGCTCAAAAGTCAAGTAAGTGAGTGGCAACATGAGCAAGCAAAGGAAGTAAAGCAGGCACAGAAATCTGACTTTGGATTCATTTTTGTGGACAAAAAGGATCAAAGCATGGGATAGGAGGAACACAACAAAGTCAGAACTTCTGCACCAAAAGCTTCCAAGAAAAATATGAGCTGGTTACAGGCCATAGAGGAGCTCAAGAAAGATTTTGAAAATCAAATAAGACAAGTGGAGGAAAAATTGGGAAGAGAAATGAGAATGATGCAAGAAAATCATGAAAAGAGAGTCAACAACCTCACTGAAGAAAATAACACCTTAAAAATGTATTAACTCAAATGGCAAAAGAGGCCCAAAAAGCCGATGAAGAGAAGAATGCCTTAAAAAGCCAAATTTGCCAGATGGAAAAAGAATTTCAAAATCTCACTGAATGGAAGCTAGTGACTTTATGAGAAATTAAGATACTATTAAACAGATCCAAACAAATGAAAAGATAGAAGGCAATGTGAAATATCTCACTGGAAAAATCACTGACCTGGAAAATATATACAAGAGAGATAATTTTTAAATTACTGGGCTACCTGAAAGCCATGATAAAAAAAAAAAAAAAAGAACCTAGAAATCATCCTTCAAGAAACTCTCAAGAAAAACTGCCCCGATGTTTTAGAACCAGAGGGCAAAACAGAAATTGAAAGAATTTACCTATAACCTCTTGTCTCCTATAGAAGAGGCAAGGGAAAATGGTTATAATGGAGGGGAAGAACAGGAAGGCAAAAAAGAATGGGTCAACCTTATTCTCATTGAATTTGGCTCAGGGAGGGAATGACTACACACTAAATAGGGTATCTCACCCTACAGGAGAGTAGGGGGGAAGGGGAGAGCAGGTTGGGTGGGAATGGTAGTTAGAAGCATACACTTTTGAAAAGGGACAGGATCAAAGTAGAGAATAGAACAAGTGGGGGCGGGATAGGATGGAAGGAAATATAGTCAGTCTTTCACAGTATATCCATATGGAAATGTTTTGCATAACTACACAAGTACAACCTATACTGAATTACTTGTCTTCCCAGTAATGGTTGGTGATGAGGGAGGAAGGGAAAAGAATTCAGAATTCAAAGTTTTAAAATCAAATGTTTAAATATATATTATATTATATTATGTTATATTATATTGTATTTATTATATTATATTTTTACATGCAAATGGGAAATAAAATATACTAGTACTGGGTTATGGAGATCCATCTTGCCCTACTGGAAAGTCAGAGAGGGTATGGGGGAGGATATAGGAGAGACCAGATTGGGGGAGGAGGTATACATTGGGATCGCTGTTTTGGGGTGGTGGGTAGGGGAAAGATGGGGAGAAAAATTAACTCAAAATTTTGTGGAAATGAATGCAACTAAAAATAAACATAAAAATTAATTGAAAAAAATGAAAAGTGCAAGATACAATGATCACTGCTGCAAAAATCATGTGACTGAGTCTGGATGGTAGAGACACTAAGAGGAGAGAGTGCATAGCCCATAGTTCTTTAGCACACTGAAACTTTGAACAAAATTTAACTGTTCATAATAAAATTTTCAAATATACTTATGGTAATAAATATTAAATGGATTAATATATAGCATTTATGCATATGACTTACTATTTTTTTTAGTTTTCTTTACATACATACATCATATGTGATTTCCCACGATATGATGTAAACCTCCAAAAATTGCCATTTAATTATCAATGGCCAACCCATGAATAACTAAAACCAGGGACCCATCTATGCATACTCATCTTCAGTATCTCTTGTTCTGTCATATGTAAATCCTCCACAATCCCACCCAATATAGTAAAGGTCTTACTCTAGATCTCCAGTGGAAGCCTTTGTACTTAATGTGTTGTATTCTACTCATACCCATTCTGTTCCTCTCCACTGCCCACTGGGTGAACCCTAAAGTTGAGACAAACCTTAATATGCTACATAAATGTTAGAGATTATTACTCTATTACAATGATTACTCCTCCACAAAATCCTACTTTGATACTTCAGATTGCTGTAGTGGTAGATCTGGGTTCTCAAAATTTTTTCAAGAAAATACACACTTCAGCAGGATTTCTTTCTTTTTTTTTTCAAATGCTTTATTAACTTCTTGTTTACATCATTCATTTCCACCAGATTTTGAGTTACAAATTTTCTCCCCCTTTTCCCCCTACCCAACACCCCAAAACAATGATCCCATTGAATATCCCCTCCTCCAATCTGCTCTCTCCCATATCTTCCCCCATGCCTCCTTCAACTTTTCCAGTAGGGTATGGTGGATCACTGTGCTCCAGTGCATGTGTATCTTATTTCCCAATTACATGTAAAATAGTATTAATAATAGCATATATGTATATTTATATTTAAACATTTGATTTTAAAACTTTGAATTCCAGATTCATTCCCTTCCTCACTTGTCACCCACCCTTACTGGGAAGATAAGCAATTCAATATAGGTTGTATGTGTGTAGCTATGCAAAACATTACCATAGTAGATACAAAGACTGACTATATTTCCCTCCCTCCTATCCCACCTCCCACCTGGTCCACTCCCCACTTTGATCCTGTCCCTTTTCAAAAGTGGGTGCTTCCAATTTCCCTCCCTCCCCCCAGCCTGCCCTCCCTTCTATCATCCCCCCTCTCATCCACTTCCCCCCTACTCTCCTGTAGAGTGAGATACCCTATTTAGTGTGTATGTTATTCCCTCCTTGAGCCAAATTCAATGAGAATAAGGTTGACCAATTCCCTTTTGCCTTCCTGTTCTTCCCCTCCATTATAGTTTACCCCATTCTGTTTCTCCCCATCTCCTCTCATTATATTCCTCTCTCACCTCTTAATTTCACCTTTTAAGTATCACCCCTTCCTATTAAATTGGTCCTGTGCCCTCTGTCTATGTATACCTGTAAACATATATACACACATTCACATATGTATTCATATGCCCATCTACCCTCCTATATAGACACACAGACACACACATATATGTGTGTGTAGGTATATTCCCTTCAATTATTTTCATACTGAGAAAAATTTCATCTATTACAATTATCATTTTTCCATGTAGGAATGTAAATAGTTCAATTTTGATAAGTTCCTTATGATTTCTTTTCCCTGTTTACCTTCTCTTGCTTCTTGAATCTGAATGTCAAATTTTCTATTCAACTCTGGCTTTTTCATCAAGAATACTTGAAAGTCCTCTATTCCACTGAATGACCATATTTTCCCCTGAAACATGATACTCAGTTTTGCTGGGTAGGTGATTCTTGGTTTTAATCCTACCTCCTTTGACCTCCAGAATATCATATTCCAAACCCTTCGATCCCTCAGTGTAGAAGCTGCCAGATCCTGTGTTATCCTGATTGTGTTTCCACAATATTCAAATTGTTTCTTCCTGGCTACTTATAAAATTCTCTCCTTGATCTGGGAATTTCAGAACCTGGCTATAATATTCCTAGGAGTTTTCTTTTTGGGATCTTTTTCAGGAGGTGATTGGTGGATTCTATTTTGCCCTCTGGTTCTAAAACATCAGGGCAGTTTTCCTTGAGAATTTCTTGGAGGTTGATTTCTAGGTTCTTTCTTTGATCATGGCTTTCAGGTAGTCCAATATTTTAAAATTCTCTCTCCTGGATCTATTTTCCAGGTCAGTGGTTTTTCCAATGAGATATTTCACATTGCCTTCTATTCTTTCATTTGTTCGGATCTGTTTAACAGCATCTTGATTTCTCATAAAGTTACTAGCTCCCATTTGCTCCAATCCAATTCTGAAGGAATGATTCTCTTCAGTAAGCTTTTGAGATTCTTTTTCCATCTGGCAAATTCGGCTTTTTAAGGCATTCTCCTCATTGCCTTTTTGAGCCTCTTTTGCCATTTGAGTTAGTCTATTTTTTTTAAAGCAATTGGGGTTAAGTAACTTGCTCAAGGTTACACAGCTAGTCATTATTTATGCGTGGGTGCTCATTTTCTGAGGCCGGATCTGATCTCGGGTCATCCCAACTCTGAGGCCAGTGCTCTTACTCACTGCACCACCTAGCCACCCCTTTAGGGCAATGGGGGTTAAGTAACTTGCCCAAGGTTACACGGCTAGGTTTTTGTTTGTGTGGATTAAGTGTCGGAAGCTGGCTCCGAACTCAGGTCCTTCTGACTCCAGGGCCAGCGCTCTGTTCACTGTGCCACCTAGCCACCCCTGAGTTAGTCTATTTTTAAGGTGTTATTTTCCTCAGTCAGACTGCTGACTCTTATTTCATAATTTTCTTGCATCGTTCTCATTTCTCTTCCCAATTTTTCCTCCACTTCTCTTATTTGCTCCTTCAGGTCCTCTATGGCCTGTAAGCAGCTCATATTTTTCTTGGAAGCTTTTGGTGCAGGAGTTCTGACTTCACTGTCTTCCTCCTGTTCCACGCTTTGATCCTTTTTGTTGCCAAAATAGGAGTATAAAGTTGGGTTGCTCTGTTTATTTTGCTTCCTTTGCCTGCTCATGTCACCTTGACCCCTGGGCTTTTTGCCACAGTAGGACTCTGCCACCAGATGGGAGCTTCATCCCAAATGCTGGGGTTTTCTCAGCTGCTGAAGGTATTAGTTGGGTGCCCTCTCTGAAGTCTCCACATGCTCTGGCAAACTGGTCACACACCCTAAGACCTCCATCCCACACCGCAATCCAGATCCAAGCAAGTTAAAGCAAGAGCAATTACCCCTCAGACTGGTCACTTGATCCTCCTACCCTCTGCAGGCCAGGAGCTGAAGCTGCCACATGGGGGTGGCTGCATGGCAGTAGCACCTCAGCAGCTTCTCACCCCAGGGGCAAAGGCTGACTGGATCCCAACTACTGGATCCCAGAGTCCACACCACACTGACCTCTCACTTTGTCCTTTGCATCTATGTGTTGATAATTCTGGAAACTACCATAGCTGCTGGTGATCTTAAGTCCCTTCAGCCTGTGGTTGGTCAGGCAGTGGGGCCGTGCTGGCCGATTCCTGCCGGCCTGCCAGGCTGTCCTCAATGGGAGGTTAGCTTCTCTGTGTCATTTTGTGGGTTCTGTAGCTCCCAATTTGTTCAGAGTCCCCTTTTACATGAACTGGGGGAGATGGAAGCCAGAGCCCTGTGGAAGTCCTGTTTCTACTCTGCCATCTTAACCAGCAAGATTTCTTTAAAAATGCTTTTAAAAGTTTCAACATGGTCCCAGAAAGAGACCATGTCTGCTTGGTAATGAGTTCTCTGGCCATGGTCACTCGTGAAACAGACCATAGTAAATGGCTCTCAGCACTTTGTAGGCCCCATCCACTTCTGCATTAGTGGTGGAAAAGAGGCAGAAAAGTGGGCCGGAGGTTTTTAAGACACTTTTTAGACTCTTTATAAACATTAACTCTTAATACTCAATATGTGGGATCCTTGTTCCATGACATCTCTGGAACATATGAGTGGAGAAACTGCATAGGATTAGTCTCAACATTCTTGCTACAAATAAAAAGAGGCTATCAGAGTAAGTTGCCGCTAAAAAGAAGGAAGTTTTCCCTGGAGGAAGGAGTTGGCATGGCAGAGTTGTTTTTATCACATATCAAAATCAAGAAGAAATATCATTTCATGGGCTATGTGATCATCTCATACTGCAGGGCTCATGATAAATATCTGCAGAGACAACCATAAAAATCACTGGAGCATATGCACCAATACCCCTTACAGAGAATAAGATGATAGAAAAATTCTATGAAGAATCTGATTAAGACATCTCCCAATTAAATAAATGTATATTTTTCACAATACTTGGTGAATTCAATAAAAACATAAAGATAGGGGAAGATAGCAAAAAAAAAATTAGTAAACACGATTCAGGAATAAGGAACCAATCAATCAATCAACAAGCATTTATTAAGTGCTCACTATGTGCCAAGCACCATGATAGGCACTGGGTACAGAGAAAGGCAAAAACACAAAAACAGTCCCTGTCCAGCAGGGAGGACAAAGTCTTGTAGACAATAACGAAATCTCACCCCTGTAAACCATGAATGTCTTCTAAAAAAAGAGAACTGGAAAGCCCTAGATATGATGAGTACAAAAAAGCATTACAAAAAATAAAAAAGTCAGGAAATGTGGCATTACTGATGTGGGAAACATTTCTGAATAAACTGTTTGTAAACATTTATTCAACTGACATCTTGGAACAAAGCTCAACATCAGGACAAAACCAAGTATAGGACAAAGTATAAAAGGAAGACTAAAAATGTATAATAAAACAATTCCAGGCTGGCCTATTTAAGCAAAATTATTGATGCTGAAAAATGAGAGCTAGATGGAGAAAAAGATCACTAGAGGAGCAGGCATTAACGATTAGAGCAATTTATATAGAAATTTACCTCCAAATGCTCAAACAGATCTGTGATCCCAGTGTGAGGAGTTCCCTCCACTGATGTGAATCACGAGTCATCCAAGCCTGCCAATTCTTTGGGACTCTTGCTGTGTTCCCAAAAGTTTGCCCCAGGGGGAACTATTCTTCTACTACTTGTCAGAGAACACAGAAATTTCAGTAGCCACATACTTTCACAAACCTTTTTCAGTTCATTGTAATGTGAAATATAAGGTACAATTTCTCAAACTCAAGAAAAAAAACTTATTTAGGGCAGGTAAATTCTTTCTTATCTCCTCATCTCCATGTTGGTTATGTGCAAATTTGGAGAATCCACCCTAAATGTTCACACGGATTATTGGTGTCCGAACTGTGGTAGAACATTCCAAGCTCGTATGGGTCTGATCAGTCACAGTTGGACACACTGAAACTTGACTTTAGGATTGTGATGTCATTTTGTTCCTCTTCAAGAATGAAGGGTAACAACCAACCAACCAACAGTTCATGGTATTCAGTTTTGTTTTGTCATTTTTACTAGAGTTCAGTTTCAATTCATGGTTCCTTCTATTTACACTGTTGAAGTAACTATGTTTTGTTATTTTAGACTTGAATACTTCATGTTACTAATCCCATTCTGATGAATTTTTCAGAATTCTTCAGATTTCTTTTTTTTTTTTAAGCAATTGGGATTAAGCTACTTGCTCAAGGTTACATGGCTAGTTATTTTATGTATAGGTGCTAATTTTCTGAGGCCAGAACTGATCCCAGGTCTTCCCAACTCTGGGGCTGGCACTCTTACTCACTGCGCCACCTAGCCACCCCAAGATTAATTTCTTTTTATGGTACAGTAGGATCACAGTCATTAGAGCTTAAAGGGATCTTAGAATTCCAAACCTCTTATTTTGCAATTGAGGAAATTGAGATACAAAGGTTAAATGACTTGCCCAGGGTCACATAAACCACAATTTGCTTAGCAATTCCCCAATCTATGTGGTTTTATCTATTTTGCTTCTGTTTCTTTGCCATTAGCACCTTGGTGGATATGAGATCTGGCTTTCTGCTTTTGGCTTTGTTGGAGTATATGCCTAGCACTAGGTACTCTGGGTCAAGAGATATGAGAATTTTAGCTATGTTCATCATCTAATTACCACCAGCTTTCCAAAATAGTGAGAGAAAAAAAATTAATTTAAGCAAAAATGGATGCAGCCATACTAACTTTCCTCATCACAATTTGCAATTAACTCTCCAAAAGTTTGAGAAATCTTCAACCCTTTTGAACAAACCTCCTTTGAAGAGTCTCTAAATCATGTGTTCTTTGTTTTTTCTCTAAACTTTCTGGTACATACCAGGCAATTTCTAGAATTCATCAATTCAGAAGATGTTTGTGTACCCCAGGGAAAGAAGAAGCTCCAAGCTCACACAGACCCAGATTTACTCTAAGGGGACTCTGGGCTCATAAGGACCTGGATTTATCTGTCTCAGATAGAATCTGAGTCCACAGGAATCCAGATCTCCTTATTGGGGACCATTGGACTATAGGGCACAAAGCCCTAAATTCTCCATTAATTCTTGCAGCTTGTTGGCTTCTTTCCTAATCTGTCTTGACTAAAGTCGCATCCATGCCAGATAATTGGTGTTTATCCAAGGTCCTAGAACAGCCATCATGAATTCTAAAATGTGTGGCTACTTCCTCCCAAAGTTTCTTTCATTCCCACTTTGTTGGTAAGTTCTAGAATAACTAAGAATTTATGAGGGGCAGCGAGGTGGCACAGTGGACAGAACACTGGGCCTGGAAGCAGGAAGAGTCATGTGAGTTCAAATCTGGCCTCTGGTACTTCAATCTGTTTGTCTCAGTTTCCTTATCTGTAAAATGACCTGAAAAAGGAAATGACAAACTATCTTTGCCAAGAAGACCCCAAAAAGGGTCATGAAGAGAAGGACACAAATGAAAAACAACTGACAACAACAGAGAAGATATAATATGGTTTTCAATAAACTCTAAGAGTTATCTAGACAAAGATCTCATCACAAACATTCATTTCAATAAACGTCCAAGACCTACAACGTAAAAAGGACTGATAACAAACTGATGAAAAACGACACAGACACTGACCTCAAGGACTTAATCATCTAAAAAGGTGACACGGGGTTGGGCTATCACATTTATTTGTATATGATTTAAAGTAGAAGATAACAGAGGCCAGAAACCTAGACTAAATGCCATAAAAACATTTAAAAAGAAGAGAGAATTACCTGTAAGACTTTGAACAAGTCACTTAAATTCTAAGATCATTTTCCTATCTGTAAAATGAGGTAATTATACTCATGGTTTCTAAAGGCCCTTCCAACTTCAGGCATCTTATGATTATGAAACTTCATGGTGGAGTTAACACCTGAACTGACGATAGGGAATGATGATATTCTCTGAAAAAGCAATGGCTGGTCTTGCTCCAAAGAATGATATCATACAGATGCCATGAGAAAAGGAGTAATCCAGTGTCAGAGGAAGAAAAGAAAAAGATAGAGATTGCTGATGACTCTCTGAAGGAGTCCTAAAAATCTATTTATCAACCCAATGTTTTCTAACAGAAACGCCTGCTTTCTTCTTGGAGCACATAAACAAGATGTGACACCCTCTCAAGACTTGTCAAACCCAATAACTACACTGGTGCTTCAGGCAGAGACAAACAATTATGTTTAAAGGCCCCAAAAGCTCTGGGCAAGAAAATGAAGCCCTTTGAGACACAAGTGGCATGTCCATCCCTATTTGCCATTTGAAAGCAGGGGCACTGGAAGAGAATTGTAGGTTTGAGAAGTAAACAGTTGTTGAAGAAAGGAAATGGTCTTTGTATTTCTAAACTGTAAATTAAAAGATAGGTCTGATGAGCTCCTGTTCAGGGATGGAGTAAACCTAACAAGCCACTGATAAAAACTAAATTTGCATGAGGTCTTGCAAATCTGGTAAAGAGGGCTTAAAGGAAAAAGGAAGAAGAAAACTGTTCCCATATATCGATCAAGTTTGCTGTTGTTTGTCCTTCATTCTTGAAGAAAACCAATGACATCAGGAGGGTAATGTCTTGCCTTGCAAGTGAACTGGATTTAAGTGAGGCAGGATTGTGCAAAGTCGCCAGCCTCACTCTCTCCTCCAGAATCATATGAGTCCAGTGGCTGGACAATTGGAAACCGTGGGAGACTTTGGCCTTTTTTAAGCTAAGGTCTTTCCAGGATCTCCGTCTGTCTGAGGCAACACCTACTGAATGATTTAAGGCTACATCAAGCTAGATACCACTGAAAAGAGCTAGTATAGAGCACAGTAGAAATGCCTAGTAATTCACAGGAACCAAAAATCAAGAAAGGAGCCATTAGACCCAGAGTCTCAGATGTTTATACACAAATGAATAAAGCATGGGAATAATAAGCAAGACAAACTAGAGGTCCTAACAAGGGCATAAATGGCCTCATAGGCAACTACTAACCCTCAGGGAGATAGGCTTCCTGACTATAATATTGCCATGCAAGGGTATAAACCTCATTCAAAAGGAACAGAACAGGTGAAGAAATACTCACGAGAGGACATAAAAGAGCCCAAAGTATGAGACATGCTAGAAAGTATCTGGATGAAGATCAATGGAAGCAAAAACAGAAGTCACCTTGTTGAAGTATGTAACAGGACACCAGAACAGGAAGAGGAAATCCAAGGCTACAGAAACAGGTCACAAGCTTAGGAAGGGGGCATGATAACATGGGAGTAAGGAAGCCCCAAGACCTGGACGTTTGTCTTGTAACTCATAGCAGACACAGTGACATATTGTTCGGTTTTGCCCAAATGCTTTTTTCCCTCTTAAGCTAACTGGCAACTACAGTCAGTCTGAAGTCAGTCTCCCTTCCCTAGATCCATTACACACGGCTAAAGGAGCTTTACTCACTCACAACTGGTTATTTCTGAGGCCAAGAAAGGTTTCTGTTGCTGTTGCTCAATTGTTTCCAGTCGTGTCCAACTTCTTTGTGACCCCAACTGGAGTTTTCTTGGCAGATACTAGAGTGGTTTGCCATTTCCTTCTCCAGCTCATTTTGCAGATGAGGAAACTGAGGCAAACAGGGTGAAGTGACTTGCCCAGAGTCACACAGCTTGAAGCCCATCTTCCAGGCACCAGGCCCAGTACTCTATCTACTGTGCCATTTAGCTGATTCAAGAGACCTCTACCTAATAACCCACTAATAATAATAATAATAGTAACATTAGCCAACATTTATGCAGTGCCTACTATGTAGCAGGCACTGTTCTAAGCACTACATACATATATATATTACCTCCTTTTATCCTGACTACCGCACTGGGAGGCAGGTGACTTGCCATGGGCTACACAGCTGGTAACAAGTGTCAAGGTGGGATGTGAACGCGAGTCTAGCTGACACCAGACTCAGTGCTCTGACCCCTCCCATTATCTCCCCCTGGACTCCCTATCATGTCAAACACATGTCATGTTCTCTCCTACTTCCCCAAACCAGCTCCCTTACCTATTTTCCACATTCCTGAAGCACCTTCCCTTAGATAACAAGTATCCAAGCCAGTGGCATCAAACTCAGATGGAACCAGGGACCACTAAACCATACACAAGGATTCTGTATGCTGACTTAGCAAACCACATAACAGGTAAGTATAATCTATGTTTTATTGTATTTTTATTTGCTATTTCTCAATTACATTTTAATCTGGTTGGGGCCCACACTAGCAAGTATTGTGGGCTGCATGTTTGAAACCTCTGATTCAAGCTACAGACCTTAGAATTTCTCATTCTTCTCTTTCATCCTTTTCCTTTGTCCAACCAACTACAAAATGTTTTTGATTCTTTCTTTTAAATGATTCTCAAATTTGATCCCATTTTCTCCATTCATTCTCTACTCACCTCTTAGCTGGTCTGCCTGCAAGACCACCAGAATCCAGAAGATCTAGGTTCAAATCCTGGCTGACATCTACTGGTTTGGCAAACCATCTGAGTTTCAGCTTCCTTATCTGTAAAATGGGTATAGTATCTGAACTGCTTATTTTTCACTTTTAAAATAACACTGTGTAAACCTCAAAGTACTATTATCCCTCTGAACTACACTGCATATCTTGCCCTGCCAGATGAGGAAGCAGATAGGTGGCATAATGGATGGAATGCTGACCTTAGAGAAAGGACAGACCAAATCCTGCCTCAAGCATTTAATTGCTGTGTGAGGGTGGGCAAGTCACCTGAACTCTCAGTGGTAGTGTTTCATATCCATAAAACAGAATATTAGCACCTACTAGAATTGTTGTGAGACTTATGTGAGTGTTTTGCAAACCTTAAGGCACTATGTAAATGCTAGTTATTATTATTACTGTTAATTTTCCTCAAGTATAATTTTCATTGCTAAAAAAGCTAAAACAATCTTGGACAATAATATAAAAGTATTCTGTCCCCATTCACAAAACTAATAGTCTCATCGTGTTCTTCACTGGTCACATCATATCTGGAGTACCATGTTAAATTCTAGGCACATGAAGGTCACGGAGAAAATCAAAATGAGCCCAGGATGCCAACCTGGGTAGTGAAGAGTTTGAAAATCATGTTATGTGAGGGATGGTTTAAGGAAGTAGGAATGTTTCATTTGAGTGAAAGGTGAAAGTGAAGATTCGAGAGGTCTCTGCAAGTGTTTAGTGGGCTATGACGTGGACAAGGTACAATATTGTGTGTAGTTGATCTAGGGCTAACAGTCAACAATTATACAGCAGCAGACATTACTCAACATAAGAAAAAAACTGATAACTAAACTTCTTCAACAGTGAAATGAGTAGTGGCCTACCCTGTCACTGGAAGTGATCAGATGGAAAGTGGTCATTCATCAAATCAGTTATGAAAGGAATTCTAGCATTATTAGGAAGTGGTTAAACTACATGGACAACACAACTGTGACATTCTATACCACTCTGATCAAAAGACTTTCAGTTAGTTCTTCTATTTTCTACCCCATCACGTCAAAATGTCATTGCCTCACATCCAAAGCCTTCTATAATTTGGCCCCTCTCAACCTTTAAAAAAAAATTAAGAAAAAAATTTTTTTTTACTATTTACTATTACTATTACATTTTTTACTATTCTATTAAAAAGTCTCCTTGGGTCAAACCACTTTTCTCATTATGTTTCACCCTAATTCCTGACTTTATTCATTTACTCCTCTTCTCTGGTTATTCAATCCAACAATTCGAATTCATCCCTCCCATTTCTGAACTGAGGGCAATTTAGTGTCTTTTATTATCTAAAAGTTTATTGGACTGTCTCCCTACCTTTAAACCCCAAGTTCTGTGAAGTCTGGGTCATTTCTCTGGCATCTTCCAAAGTAATGTAGCACACTTTAATGGACCAATTTGTAAAATTCAAAGATAGTTAATCTTTTGTAAATGACTCACAGATAAAAATCACTGCTAATATACAGACAGTGTTAGTTCAATATACAACAAATAATTAGCATTTTAAGCAAAAAATTTACTCCAATTATCAGAGATCTGAAATTCTAAAGTAATAAGCTTCCCCCTCACATGGCATAGCAGAACTAGAAGAGAAAGCAAACACACATCCTTCAATCTAACATTTATTTAATTAGATTTTTTTTGCAACTATAAATTACAATCACAAGTACACCTGCAAGTCTTTGTCTTAGCACACAGTACGTGTCAGTTTGAAACAAATCACAATATTCCTTAATGCGTTTTGCAAAAGAGGATACAAAGATCTTGGACCCAACTCCTTGGAAATAAATATCAAGTGACCATAAAAAAATTCAGCCATTTTAGTTATTCAGTGAAGTTCATGCATATTCAGTGTAGGGAATTAAAGTTCCTCCTTGAAATATCCCAATTTTGCCAATGACATCTCTTTTCTCAACTGCATAACTTCCCAAAACATCTGATCAACTGCAGAGAAGAGAAAAAAAAAGGACACACAAATCATTAAAAGACCACCCTAAATTCTAATTCAATCTTTCGATGAAACACATTTGAAACCAAAGGATTAAACTCCCATCATCACGAAGGCCTGTACCCAAGAAATCTGAGTCAACGTGCTTCTCTTATTAAAAACTATTCATTGTTTTAATTCACTTTGTGATAGTCGCAGCTAGCACTTAAAATGAGCTTTAGAGTAGATATGCCATCAGAAATTAATGCCATGCTTGTACTGTCGTACTACATTTACTAAAAGTTCCAAGAGGAAGGAGGCACTTCAATGTCATTTGGGAAAGAAATGTTTTCATTATCAATAATTACAATGAATGCTCAGTTACTTAAGAACTTATTACCTAGTTCTTAGATCTTGTTCTGACCGGCTCCTTCCTGACCATTTCTTAGCATCTTTATTAGAAAGTGAGCAACAAAAAAAGGAAACTGAGATTCAGTCTGAATACTCCTAAGTACAGTGGTAAAAAGCTTATTATTGAATCAAACTGTTGACAAAAATTAATTGGGGGCAATTATCTGTGGGTTTGAAGTACCCATGTTCTCCTATTATAATGGTTAAGAGTTGGTTCTATAGTTAAGGCAACCCAGGATCTTCATTTTGTTTCTAATGACAATGGATTTAAAATTTTAATAGATTTCTCTTTCACATGCATGGGGTCTACAAAATACTGTGGAGGGGAAGGGCTAAAGAAAAAAAACATTATCACCTCTTCCCCTAAATTCATCTCCTATGAAGCCTTCAACTTTCATGAGAAAAAAACAAAACATCTTTCAGTCTTCACCATAAAAAAACAAACGAAAAGGGGTGGCTAGGTGGCGCAGTGAGTAGAGTGCTGGCCCTGGAGTCAGAAGGACCTGAGTTCAGATCCGGCCTCAGACACTTAATGCACAAACAAACAAAAACCTAGCCGTGTAACCTTGGGCAAGTTACTTAACCCCAATTGCCCTCCAAAAAGCAAAAAAAAAAAAAAAAAATGAAAAAACAACACAACATTTTTTCTGTAATTTTAATAAAAAAATAAACATTATCCAATTTTATGTAAAGTTTTTGTTTTCCAATTTAGAAATAGTCTTTGAAATGTCTTTGCTAGTCTAGTCTTATGAACAGGTGTCTGACAGTCTTTCAATGTAAACAGTATTACACTACAGAAACATACATACAGAAGCCTAACCATACCAATACAAACTTTTAATTTGAGAATCCCCCAGATATCATTTACATAGTGCAATCATTACAATTATAGCTATATAGGAAAAACACATTAAAATACCCAAACCAAGGAGAGGATAGTTTAGTTTTGAACTAGCACGTTTTGTTTCACACAAAATTGGAATTTACTTGGTTCATCTGGATGAGAAGTGACAAAACACCACTATTTATCTATTTCAAGGATAGGAAGATTTTCTGTCCCTAGCAAAAATGAATAGACAAAAGCCCATAAGTTTCATTCTACCCAGTATAAAATTAATATGGCCTGTGTAGACTGCAATGATGACGCACTGCTCTAGTTCAATATCTACTACGAGCTAGTTTAAGGACAGCTATATCCAATTCAGAAGATTTTTCTTGGGTTTTAAGATCCAATTTTTTAGCTTGAAACTTTAATAATCTGAGAATTATTAATAATTACTAATTATCAAGGAAGACTATATTAAAAATTAACACACTTGCTTGAATTTGGCTCTCCCAGGTATATCATCTGCACGTCTCTCCTGATTTAGAATACAGTAATCTTTATTCCATTCAGTACTGTCCTCACAATGGCTTTACTAATTTCATACATGTAAGCAGAAAATATAGAAAAAATGTATTGTTAGCGCTTTTGTGGTTTACCACCAATTAAAACAAATCTGACCACTTCTAGATTCTGCTCCACTCCCTGAGAGACAGAAATTCAATGGACTGTGTACTACCCTCATATACATAAACATCACACCACTGAAAAACACTCCTGTCCAGAGGCAGAATGATTAAAACAAAATAAAAAATCAAATGCACTTAATTCCTGACTTATGTGTCAGTTTATTAGTATTTAAGAAACTCAAGAAAACGTCAATATTAGCATTCCTTCTTGTCCCAATATCATTACTAGGTAATAAAAACATATCCCAAATTTTTGATGCATAGCTGAGTACAAGCATTTGCTTCAGTAGGTACTCACCATCCTGCTGTTTCACAAGGCCTTGCTGGATATAGCGAATGTATGTAAAAAAGTTACACACTGACGTGATCTAAAGCCAAAAAAGAAACGTCACACAAGGTCGTGTTATATGCACGTTTACATGTAAGTCAGTCTGAACAAAAGTTCTGGCAGATTACATACCCTGTATCTGCAGAAAGGAGAAATGTAGTAGTAGTTGCCTGAGTCTCCTAGCTTAATTCTGTGTTTGCATGACTTGCTCTGACCACTGAGAGCGCACTTCCTGTAAAGCAATTACACACCTCAGTTACTGACCGTTAAAAGCACGTTCCCCTTCCATTCCATGCAGAAAGAGTAACATTTAGCGTAACAACGTTTGGGATATTTTCTGAAATCCAACAGAACGATAATGTTCATTGTGTATTTTTTGTTATATTTGTAACAATCTCCACACAAAGAATACTGAGGTAAAATTGTGAGGTTTGTATTGTTTAAAGTGTTCGGCCAGACTCCGAGGTAATGTGATCTCTGATACTAACTGGCAGGTGATACTCTGCAGACAATAAAGAAGCTGAACTCGGGTGGCATGCTTGGCCTCTGGGGAAGGAATGCTGTGCTAGTTCAATTCTATCACATCTAGAAATGAATTAAGGCGCTAGTAACTGGCTGCGAAAGGATTTCCATCTGCTTGGTTAGGGACAGGAGAGCTGCCTACAGGGCACAAATGAGAGATAAACAAAAGGAGGAAAATAGGACAGCACTCAGCTTTCCATCCGCGGCACAACATACTCCTAATTGATTATGGCTCCAGTGTTTGTTGAAATAGAATTAATTAGCAGAACTTCAAGTTAGGATTTGGATGATGCTAAAAATAAGACCTTTGGCTACACTTTAACGCCTAAATTATTAGGTGTGGTTTTAAAGACATAACTGCAAAGAAATTCTATGTATCCTACAGATTAATGATGACACAACAAACCACTGCTTTAATTTTGAGGGCACTTTTGGTATAATAACCAGTCTAAAGAAATACAGCCATATGATGACAATAATAGATAGTAACATTTATATAGGACTTTAAGATTTACAAAATGCTTTACATATTATATCATCTAATTCTTAGGATAATTCTGTGTAGTAGATGCTACTAACTTCATTTTACAGATAAAGAAATTGAATCTGAAAGAAGTTAAGTGACTTGCCCAGGTTCACATAGCTAACAAATGTCTGTCTAGAGGAGGATCCAAACCCAGTTCTACCTGACTCCCAAACCCACTCTGGCAAGCTCCCCCTCAATAAGTACTATTAAGCAGCCCAAGCTATCTGTACTGATATTTCAAATTATGATCAAAAATGAAAAAAGCCATTCAACCACCTTTATGTACACCTACAGCCTCAAACGGATCTAGGATTCCATCAATGTGGGAGTTCCCCAAAGTGACACAGATCACAAGCCATCTACATGGATCATCTGTGTGACTCCCATCCACAACCTCCCCAAAGTTCATTACATGGACTCCACCCAATGTGCCGCAGACCTTCCTCCCTTCCTATGGAACAATCCTGCCATCCTCCTGTCTGAAATTCCTCGTCACGTTTCTGGACCATGTTCTCATCTTGTGATGCCTTTTTTGATGACATCTGCATGACCTCCTCTTCTTTTTCACAGTTCCTCACTGGAAATATATCACAATCTGCCCACTCCCACTACGTGCCTTCCACTACCAATGGTGCGATGTTTACCTTTAGTCTTTTTAGAGGCAGGGTTCTTCCAAGTCTTGCTGCCATAAAGCCAAATCATTAAAATGTCAGTATTAAAAAGATGGCCTTTGCTAAGATTAATAGAAGTGCTTTGCAATTTTCTGAGAGATCCAGCCCATCTCTTCCTCCTTTTCAATCCTGAGCCCAGTGCACTGTCCATACTGTCTATCCCAAAAATATAAACAATCTCAATATCTTGCACTGTGTGGACAAACACACCAAATTCCTTTGAGTGACTATAGATGTCTTCTGAGAAGCTTTGGAATGTCATATGAGGCTTAATAAAATCGACACAATGTCATCCACAATGAGGAGTATTGAGAGGCCTTTCTCATATGCTGGTAATCCTTCCTTAACCTGGACTCTGTGCTGAATCTCCTCCACTGGAGTGGTAAATAACAAAGGGTGAGCACAATCTTCCCTATTTTATGCCTCACCTGATGTTTATTTTAGGATGTCACTGAATGTTCTGTTATTACATTTTCTAAGGAAACTCATCTTGATCTAGAGATGGGGGACAACTTTTTCTAAAAGAGCTCCTAAGAAGCCATTTCATTCTACCAAGTTGGATGCTTTTTTTTTTTTTTGCAACCAACAAACAATAAACACAAGGGGGACCTTAGATAATAAAAAGATGTTCTGTTGTTGAATACTGTTTGCCTGTTTGTTCCACACAAATCTGCTTATTAAAAATGTCCTCAATCCATGTATACTTTGACCCTCATAAAGACTTGTGTAGATGGGAGAATAGTTGTGGATGTTTTCTTGGTCACTTTTTTATGGAATTAATAAGATCTGAGATATTTTTCCACATCTTTGGTACTTTCCCCTCCATTTAAATGCCTGGTAAATTAAACTGATCTCTCAGTGCCCTTATAATTATATTGACTTCAACATTAGTTTTACATTCTATTTCTCACTGTATTCCTTCCCTCTTTCCCTAGACTAGGTATTCTTTTAAGTAGCTAATTACCTGTAAGAACTTTAAAATTTTCAATTAGATTATAAATAAAAGGATTTTGTGTTGCATTTTTTTTTTGAAAAGGCAAGAATTTGTAATGTGAATAATCAAATTTATCTTATTTAAGATAAGGTAGGATTTTCCATTGATTTACCTAAAGAGAAACACACTTGTATAGTATTTAATGTTCTCACAGCCCTAAGATACTCTGGGTATAAACATATGAAATACTATGTAGGTATTCCATAGGAGTCTTACTCTGCTGCATCAGTCTGACAGGGAGGTGATCCTGGCTTCTCAAAGGCAATGACAGCAAGACTGGGCAACCTCTACCAGGTTTTCTCATGTTGGAAAGGTTTCAAATACACCCTGTGAACAGACTGAGGACCAGCCTTGCTAATCATGGAAAGGTTCATCACCTACATGCTTCTTACCTCCTAATGAACTTTTTTTTTTTTTGGTGTGTGTGGGGGGGAACGACAGGGAAGGCAACCCATGAAAAAAACAAAAATATAAAATTGTCCCAGACCTTCTGTTTCTGCAGTGATGGTGGCCAAGTAGAGGAAAAGGAGACAGAGAGTACTAAGCATCACACAGTTTCTGGACATCAACAAACATTCATTAAACCACTGTAAATTAATTGTTTACAAGGAGACCAAGAGTGGAGAATATGCTTTTAGTCAGCAAATATCTGACTTACTTGCCAAATGGAGAGATGGTTGCCAAAGGCAACACTGGGTTAGAATATAAATTTGTAAAATCTTACAAAGAAAGTAGATAGATAATTATGAATGGCTGCCTCATAAAAGAGAGAAGCAGTGAAGGGTAAAACCAATCTAAAAAAAGCAAGATATCCAACTAAGCTAAATCATCCTATGGTATATAAAGATAAAAATGAAAAAGTGCTAAAAATAAGAGAAAAAATGGAAAAGATTTGCAAAAATTATTACAAAAACTATTTTCTCTATTAAGGACAGGAACTGCAACTAATATTATGTCTCTAATATCGCAGTCTATGAGGTGTTTACAGAGAAGTATAAATAGCATATAACATATAAAAATAATAAATAAAAAGCATAAATGTTCTCTTTAGGGAACAAAGACAAATTGGAGCAAATATGGAAAGAAGATTCATGTTGGAGACAGAACAAATTGTGAGGGCACTGAGGGACCAAATTTATACAAATCATCCCATAATTATTTGCTTTGCTGTATCATCTATTCCTGTGCATAAGCACCACCTATCTTGTCACCTAGATTTCTAAAAATTTGAGAACAGGACCTCATCTATTTCTAAACATTTGAGAACAGGACCTCATCTTTCCTTATCTCTTAGAGTACCTGTTATAGGGCATTATATATGACAGACATTCAAGTTCCAATCCCCCAAACCCCCAAAGTCTCAATCTAAGAAAATTATTGGCAGAAACATCTCTGAAGTGAGGACTTGACCTGGGGGAGTTAGAAGGCCTGGATTCAAATCCTAACTTCCCTCCATACTATTTGAGTCCTGACCAGTTTCTTCATTTGTACAATTAGGGAGTTGGCCAGGTGACTGCTAAGACTTTGGCTCTAACATTCTATGGTTCTTATTGTACTAATATAATAAAAATTAAATTTAGGCTGGGAACTCTGCTATGATTTCTAATTTGCTTTAGTAAACTTTAGTACATTAGCATAATATACCCAGGAGCAGAGATGTCCAACTAAGCTGCTCCCATGTGGCCCCAACCAGATTAAAATGCAATTGGGAATGATTTGCAAAATAAATAAAAACATAGTACAACACAGATAATTTAATGTGCAGTTTTCTAAGCCAACATGTGACCTACAGGGATCCATTTCTATTCAAGTTTGACATCATTGCCTTGAGGAGACAAACTAAATTATAACACACAGTAATAATTACAACTTGTGAAAATTTAAGGTATGAAACAGAACCGGAAATATTAAGCCCAATTTAAAATTCTCAAGTGTCTACTGAATGGGGGCAATATCCATCCCTATGTCCAATATTCGATATAAAGTAGCACTAAATGAGTATCAGGCCAAGGATCTGGTGTGAGTGGAAGGGAAGCTCATAAACACAGAATGAACGCCTCACACCTTGATGAGCAGTCAGTCAAGTACTACGACAACAATTTACACATATATTAAACTTCAAAATAAAGTTCCCGGCATTGCTAGGACACACCTAATTTCCTTCTGCCTTAAAATGTGTCCTACAAAGGGGGAAAACATGTGCTCCTGCTTTGGCTCTGCTGTCCCAAGCTGAGCTGGACCTACAAAACCAAATGCTGTTTTACCAACAGTTTTCACAACCCTGTAAAAAAGGGGCATACGGGGCAGCAGAAGCTGCCTTAGTGAGGCTGTATCCTTCTGCTTCTACCCCGATCCCTCATGGAAATACCATGTCTGGGTAAGGACTGGGGTGGGGAGAGAAAGAAAGGAAGAGAAGGGCTGCATTTCCCCCTCCATGTAATAAAAACCTCCAAAGGCTTCCTTCTAAAGTTTTGTGACACCCTGATATGGAATGAGAGGGCTGAAAGAGGTCTCCAGATCTCTGGTCCCTTCCACCTCTAACAGTCTATAATTCAGCAGGAGTGGGGATTTAGCAAAGTTGTGCCTGGAGGCACAAACAGCTGGGGGCAGAGGAAAGGGAAGGGACAGCAACGATGCACACAATATAATACTGGGGACAGTCATGTTGGCAAAGACAACAGGCCCTCTTCCAGAGAGCCTGTCCCTATCCCAGTGGGGGATTAAGAGATGAGGAGGAGGAAGTCCCCAAGAGGGACAGGATAGTGACAGAGCCCTGGGAGTGACAACATGGGCGTGATGGTACCATATGGTAGACCAGCAGAGGATTCCTATGCAAGGGGTGGGGATGGTGGTTACAACAGGGAGGAAATGTACTTCCTCACTGAGAGGAGGAAGTGTTTCTTCAACACCTCAGACCAAAGTTTGCACTAGTTATGGCTCTGCTAGTTAGCATAGCTGGAATTATTCATGCAGTCATGATGCTAAGGAATAAGACTATTAACATCACATCTTATTTGATAATAGAAGGTTCTATGCTGATCTGAGGGTAATGGAGCCACTGGGCCACTGGGGCCCGTTTCGAAGGAATGACATAAAATCCTCCCATATTAAACACCAATACCACATAAGAAGCATTCAATATTTTTCACAATTTATATAACTAGACTAACATACTTTGGTCCTCCACATTCAACTGCAGAAGCTTTTACAAATCGAATAGGTTGCAGTCCCACTGGTTCAATGCTTAGCGTATTGTTTTCCACAGCCTCCAGAACAGCTGAAGCCAACTTTAAAAAAAAATCCATAAAGACATATCAACATTTGATAACATTCAGCTATTTTAAAATTTAATCCCCAAATCGCATAACCTTGGTCCTAGGCAAGGAAAAAGAGGAAATGCTATAATCACAGCTAGAATGTAAGCTCCCAGAGAATTTCTTTTCTATATTTTTATCTCCAAAGCCTAAAAGAATACCTAGTATACCCTAGGTACTTAAAAATGCTTAATGATTAATTCAACAACTTTTTTTTTTCAGATAAAGGCAATTTAATCATTCCTGATATGGCACATACTTACCTTCTTGACTCAATCCAATAGGATTAAAATTTTGCCTTTTTCAATGTAAATACTTTTTTTTTACTACATATTTTCTGCTTTTATGT
This sequence comes from Gymnobelideus leadbeateri, assembly GCA_011680675.1. Taxonomy (NCBI): domain Eukaryota; kingdom Metazoa; phylum Chordata; class Mammalia; order Diprotodontia; family Petauridae; genus Gymnobelideus; species Gymnobelideus leadbeateri. The sequence continues at coordinate 131,196 of WOXC01005098.1, read as the reverse complement.
TTGTACACAAGATTATATAAAAGAATAATCAAACACTATGTTCTCATGAACAGAGCTAAACAGTCAGTGCCATGAAGAGGAGGTTAAAAAGCCACAAACCTTTTATTCTAGGAAACTCAAAAAGTACAAAAATTATGATTTCTTTAAATTCCAAACAACAACAAAAAACAATGACAAATTACTATTTGCTGGCTCTTAAGTTCTTACCATATACCCTTCTGATCAGGAGAGAGTGGGAGGTAGGAGGGGGCTGGACCACAGTCACTGCATAAAGCTGCCATGATTACATTTTAGCTGAGTGATTTGTAATGGAACATTGAGAAAGCTTCAGGGACAAATGGTCCCCACTAGTCACTTGCATTCATATACGTGCTTATATTTCTGAAGATTGTTCACATTCACTATCCCACATAATCTTCCCAAGAGGCCTATAAGGTAGTTGGGACAGGTGGTATCTCTATTTTATACATGAGGAACCCATACAAACCTTCTGGCCTAGTAGAGACAGAAACTCAATCAAGGCTTTTGATGATGATGTCTGAGCATAAAGTTAGCATCTCTCTAGGACTAAATCTCAGGACATAAATCTAATCCCCATTACATATTTAACGTTTCATCCCTCAAACACACATTTCAATGCAAATGACCATCTGCTCAAGATTAGTAAGAGGGCCAGGATTCAAGTGTTCAAAATTTACTATGAGACTGGTAGTAAAACAGAGAGATAAGGAAGGGAGGATCTGTGAGGATCTATATGGATCAGATGGAAGGAGGACGGAGGCCAGAGAATTTTTTAAACAAATACATAACACTTTTAAGCTACTTATATTAAAAATGTGTTTTATACAAATAACATATTAAAAATGTGGAAAGCACAAAATAATCCTAAATAATCCCATATTTATACAAAACATTCATGTATTCAAATTAAAAAAATTTTTTTTACCTCACTTTTGGAAAAGGTTAAACATGGAAATATATCTTCCTGATAAATTTTGTCTAAGAACGGGCATGTCCTGTCCATTGTGGGTTCATCCTTCCAAGATCTGAACTCATTATACAGAGACAAGTCAGCCTAATAAGCAAATTCAGAAAGCATTTTTTTAATTCAAACCCCCAATTATACCTACTTATAAGTAAAGCCAAAGCAACCATGAACAGCTTTTCATTTTCAACATTATGAGGGGTATATATAAAACAATTTTTTTTCCTCCATCCTTATTCCTCAGCTCTTTAGATTATGATGAAAGGCAAAAAAGAAAGCAAGGTAGAAAATTTCTAAATCAAACAATACTTCCTTCAACATTTCAAAAGATTCACGATTTCACTGATGGAAACTATTCTTTACCACACATATAATACTTCCATGTCTTAGTAGAGCTATGGCCAAACTCCCACCAAAACCCATGTGATGTACAACTTTCTGAGAAGGAGGTTTCTGAAACTTACATAAGAAGGTCCTTTAACACTAGCTGAGCCTGCCTACTAAAACCATTTTAGCACAGCAGGGCCTACTAGAGTTTGTATTCCACTAGCACAGCTTTCAAGCACCCAGAAGATGTTTCAAAACACACCAAAAAAGACCAAAATTAGGTTAAAATGAAAGAAAATGTACTTGCAAATTTCTTGGAAAAAAAAAAGACCCCGTCAGGCACCTAAGTGCCAAAGTGGTACCACATATCCCAGAAAAAGCTTCTGGCCTAAGGAAATCATTTACAAATTTTGTGAGGTTACAGAACCTCAAAAACTTTCAACTAAGTAGTCTGAACACAATAAATCCAGGGATCTTTTTGTCTTGCATATGTGTTTCCATTAAAGTCTTAATTAAATATGATCCCAATATCCTGTGGAAAAGGACAAATTTTGTGCTACTTATCAGATCAGTATGTTCTAGATGCTAAAATTTAAGCCAAATTTATAGATTTCCTTTGTCTAATACTTTCTTTTCTACAATTTTACAAAACATCAATATGTATGCTAAATAGTTTTTTTTATTATTTTATTATTTATCTTAAATTATAACGTACATACGTATATCCTTAAAATATGTTATGCATTCCAAAGCATTCATAAAGTAAAACTTTACAAATACATCCAAGTAATGGCAGTTAAAGATAACCTTGCACATTAAGTAAACAATAGGAGAAAAATGCATATTCAAACATTATAAAAATCAGTAATATGAATGCAAATGTTCTCAGTTCTATATATTAGTTAATGCACCACACAATGGAAAATTTAGTCTAAATATAACAAAATTAAGAGTAACAAATTTAAGACAGTTTCTTAAACATACAAGAAAAATCAATGTAACAAATTCTACAAAATATTTATTTTCAAACTCTGAAGTTGTATGCCATGCTTAGATTTGCCCAAATGCTGACTTTTCTTGTACACTTCCTATTATCAATTTTTTAAAAAAATAATGAAGTTGGATGTTTTTTCTTATTAGTATCATCCTTTTTTCCCCCTAAAATGCTATCCAATTAAGTGAAACTACATCAGCTTTGGTTATTCAACTACTAACCTCTGTCTGCAAACTTAACTGAACCCTCAGGGTAACCTTATTCCCACTAAGGACTGAATTGAAAAACCTGATTTGCGGCTTCAAAAATACAACTCTGAAGCTGACAAAACCATCTACTATTGGACCCATTTTCTAGGAATGATATGAGAGTTAATGTGAGAATAACAGCTCTAATCTAGGTCCTAGGTCCTAATTCCAAGTGGCCTGTTAAACTCGGATAGTTCTACATCTCCCCAGTCTTTAGAAAAACTCAAAATGTAAAATCACTACAGTTCGATGGGTTGAAGAAATCTTAATTCTGCAAGTTATTTTTCTTCTTAAGACTTAGCACTAGCAATAAAATTACTATCATCCAAGACAATTTCAGTTGCCACCCTTCATTTACACAACACAAAAAAAATGTAAAGATTTTTCCTAACTGAAATAACAAGATTCAGAAACTTACCAAGATTCTAGGTGGTATTCCAAGGTCAGCCAGAAGAGAAGGGGACTGGAGAATCCCTGAAAGAAGTCAGCTCTAAAAGCCTCCCCCATATAAACACTGCATTTTGTAACACAGAATTTGTTGGCAGAAAGCCTAAGTGACATCTCAGTGATGAACATTAATAAGCATCAAAAGGGCCAGGGGGACAGTCCTTGACGAGTTACCTCTTTGCAGTCTCTTACAATAGGCTGCATCACACTGAGGTCCTGATGACTGCTACTCATAGCACCACTTGCACTTTTATTTCTTGCATGTCCCTTTTTAAAAGGAACTTTTCCACTTGGCGGAAGTTCGTGAATCGGTGATGTCGGTGAAGTAGACAACACAAGTGTCTTTAAGGCAGCAACTTCTGCTTGAAGTACATCAATCTTAAAAAGAGCACGATACAATTACTGACCAACTAAATGCTTTTTTGACAAATACAGACACACTTCATCTCCAAGGACAGGAAATTAATTTTCTTCAGACATTATACAAAATAGTAGAGGGAAATAAACCCTCTTTTTGGTTATTTTTTTCTGGCTTAGATTCAGCTGTCTTTCAGATTTTCAGAATTCAAATCAACAGATCTAGAAGAAAAATATCACCATTTAAAAAAAAATTTTAGTTTTGTTCCATTTCCAAAGATTTCAAATTAAAAGTTCAAGATCAGTTCTAGTTCAAAATAAAGTATGTTGTCTTTGTTCTGTATTGGTGATCTGTTTTCAGTATCAAATACCGATACAGTGCCTTGTACATAACAGGTGCTCAATAAATTTAAACAGCAATATTTGTTTATAGAAGATTTTATGACAAAATCTGATTATTTAATCCTTTTAGACAACATATAAAATATATTAAGTAGTTTTAGAAAAGAGTAACTTTTACTCTTAAAATGCCTGGGTCATTTCTATCATTTTTCTACCATTAAATACAGCAAAAACTTACCTTTCCCTGTGCTTCTTTTAATTGTTTTTCAGCTGTTGCCTGCTTGATATTAGCTTCTCTCACCATTTTATGAGCTTCCTACAAAATGTTAATATAGTGCAAATTTTGGAATAAAAAATTCTTAAGATTTGTGGTTCTTTTTTTAACTTGTAAAGTTACTTTTTATCTAAAGAAGGGTAAAATCTAAATACCAACTACGGTATGACAAGGGTACTAAATATTGAAAGGTTTACTGGAAAGAAAACCGTTTACATCATCTTTTGGAATTCATGTATAATTGTGTACATAATATTAGGAATAATTTCTGATTATAAAACAAGTATCTCCTTCATAAGTAAATATAGCAAATTGTACGTCTAACAGAAAGATAAGGTCCAAGCATAATAAACAGATACAAAAACTTATAGGACCAATGTAATTAACCAAATAAATGTTAGGAATGAGAATCTACTCTATATGTTATAGCCCAGGTATCAATTTGGCAGTTATATCACTTGTAATCAGCTTTCACATATGGGACATAGCATATACATGCACAAAGAACAAATAAAGACAGAAACACATGAATAAGGATGCAATTTATAGATATGAGTCTGTTTAAAGGGCTTTAGCATGTTAAAGTCTAAAAGATCAGGACATTATACATGAGGCTACTTTGTATTTTGTGTACTGGAACCTAAGACATTTCATTTTTAATTAATAGGGTCTTCTTGCATTAGTATCACAGATAAATCACTAATTTGCTCCCTTTCTTTAGTGTACTTACATTAAAAGTAAGAAGACCTCGATTCTGGTCCTAGCATTGCCACTAACCAGGAGTGAGACCAGGGACAAGTCAATTAAACTCTCTAAGCTTCAGTTTCTTCACCTGTAAAATCATAGTACCTGTTCTATGTACCTCAGAAGGTTATTATAAGGGCAAAATAATAATGTGATGCACACAGCAGGTATTCAATAAATATTCCTGAATGGATAAATAATATACAAGAAATGACTTTAGGAGAAAATAGCAAAATGACACACAAATTCAAATTACTAGCTACTTAAGGCTTTAAAGAAAGTATATTAGAACCTCCTATCTTTTTAACATTAGATCACACACACACACACACACACTCTCTCTCACAGGCTATGATCAAAAACTAATCTTTAAAAAGCCAATGGCCACATGAAAACAAATCTAAACAGACACATAAATGGATCAACTTTAAATTCAAGGTTTAGATTCAACATTGAAGTACATTATTCAGAACTATCTAAACTCTGAGGGAATTTACTACCCATCATGTTTATTGACAGAGTAAATAAGGTTTATAAAAAGTCTTTAAAATAAGTACACACGCAAACTACCTGATAATAAATTAAAAGAAGTCACTGATCCCATTTTTAAAAATTAAAAAAAAAAACATCAGAAAGTCTCCAAGCAAGAGAAAAAAATAAAGGAGACCACCAAAAATAAAAATCCATAAAAATCTATTTTTAATACATGTGTGTTTTAGATATTATTTTCTTCACAACATAAATATTATGTGATATTTACAAATACACACATAGGTAACATATTATAAAAGTAATAGTTATGAGAGTTCCATTGCCAGGATGCATATAACACAATCATAGAGACAACCTGTCATTATTTATCTGCCACAGATACTAGCCTGGGTCACTCTGGAGAACCTAGAAATAGGGAAAACCTGTCTTTCTGCAACATCTCAAATACAACACATACTTCCACAATACCCTTACCCAACTCCCAAGAAAAAGCTGTTATGACTGACTGACCCCTTCACTTGTTCATGGGAAGTTAAACACTGGGAACAATCGGTTTGCTAGACTCAAAATTTAATTTCCTAGTATTATATAGTTCCAGTTGGGTTTTTTCTTCAGCATTTCTACATAACAACTGTAGAATCTGCCATGGTAATCTTTGTCAAAACTATAAATTTGTTTTAGATAACAATTTTCCGCCTGATCTCTTTATAAAAGCCTTACTCGTCAAAGGACTCACTCTAAATCTCTTCTTTCCCACTTACTTCATTTACCCACTTCTTGTCTGCTTTCAAGGACTCAGTGTAAAAGAACACAGCCTGGCTTCATTATCTCTGCTTTAAAGCAGTTCTTATTGTTTGCTCACAGACTGTGCACTCTTGTGCCTAGAAAGGCACTGTCCGACTGTTAAGGCCAGCCATATCTTAGTGACACTGCTTTATGACAAGATCTCTGAATTCAGACACTGGAGACAGGTCTAGCTTGTAAATTATCTGGATTGTGGATGTATATGAGACATTTCAATTCTTTTAGGGTTCTTCTTTAAGAAATGTCTTTCAACCTGGCTAGATGTTGTTGTTGTTTTAATAAAAATGATATGTAATCTTGCCTGAGAAAATGGTATGATTCCATGACACTAGGCAACTACTGAAGTAATCTGATAAGCTAATTCATACTAAAATGACGATGAAAAACAGTCTTAAAGATAATGACTACAGGCACAAATGCTACCCCTAAGGTAGTCTGACTAATGCTATGAATTCGAGTCACCGTGCCATGCTAATGGAGAAGAGATTTTATGTCAGGTGATACGTAGCCACCTATTTTGCTCTTGAAGGTCAAACAACCTTGTGACACCTCTCTTTCCAGAGCTATGTTAGGTTAACCCTCATAAAAGTACTAATTGGTTCTATCTCAGACACTTAACTAGCCATGTGACCCTGGGCAAGTCACTTAACCCCAACTGCCCTACCTTCCCCGCTCCAAAAAGCAAAAAGAAAAATCTAAAAAATAATTATCCATCTCCATTGTAAATTATTAACATTTACCTCCTAAAAAATTTTCTATCAACAAATAAATGCATCACAACCAAAAAAATATACATTTTCTTAATACAAGTAACTAAAAAGCAGCTAACCTCAAACAGACTAGCTGTGAGTTCCTCCAATTCCTGTCCCAGCTGATCTCGGACTTTCGAAAGTCTCTCACATTCTTCATCTTTTAGTTTCAGTTCCTATGAAAAATATGCATTTAGTGTGCTTACAAGTGAAACTGAAAATAAGATAATCTTATAAAATTCTAACTTTCTCCCCTATTTTCTCCAGTGAAGCTGTATGTGGCTTCTCACAGGTTCTAATATCAGAGCACAAGTTTTGATGAGTTCTTTTAAGCTGAAAAGATTTTATATGTGAAACTGGTGAGCAGACTCCATGACCTTTATCCAAAGACCAAACTAAATTAAAAGTAGGGTTTGTGGTTCGAATTTGGTTGGCCACTGGGTAACAAATAGGAACAGAAGGAAAAGGCAGGAGCAGAGAACAACGAGCTCTACTCTTACTGAACTACATCCATACTGATGGACAGTCTCATTATAAATGAAATCAGAAGCTGCAAATACAAGGTATTTAACAGAAGGGTTGAAGACAGATTTATTATGTGTTCCAAGGAAATAAGAAACACCATTAAATGGGATATTGGTCATTTGGCTTTAGAATACTCATGATAAGTAGACACAAACAGACAACATTTATTAAAGAAGTTTGTGTGACATCTACAACCCTAATTAAAGTAGTAGAGTAATCCTAAAGACTACGCCCTCCCACCCAAAACTACCTTAAATTTATTTTGCACATGCTATGTTTATGTATTTATATATATAAACATTGTCACCTCTGATAGAATATAAGCTCCACAAAGACAAGCTGTTTTGTTGTTGTCTTTATATCCCACCAGACCTAACACAATGCTGGGTTATGGTGGGTGCTCAAGAGATGATTGTTAATTTAAATAACTTAACAAGAGTCTCCAAATTAATTTACCACATACTTTGATACTTAGTGACTTCAAAATGAAAGCAGACAATAAACATGAGAGAAAGGTTAAAACCATGTTATAAAATATGTTTGGGGAATAAGAAATAAAGCAGGCCAAAGATTCGCAGCCAACTCAGAAACCTAATCCTATATACCAAGAATATTTCTTCAGGAAGAAAATTGGAAAACACCCTGGTAATAGATTGAGAGCACAAACATCATCATAAAACAGAGTCCTGTAATTAGACAGGAAATTATTAAAGATACAATAGTCATAACAAGAAACAGCTGTGTGTCATCAGGACCACCCTCAGCATAGTGCCTGCCACACAGTAGGCACTTAATAAATTCCAGCTGACAGCCAAAAGTTTAAAAAAAAACTGGAAGAAAGGCCAAAAAGTGAGAAGATGACACTCTGGTCAACTAAAGCTGCACCAAAATAACTTGATAAAGACACAGTCAACTCCAGGCAATGGGAAAAGGAGAAAAGTAAGGACTGATTCTCTTACTACATATCCTAAAAAAAGTTTAAATAACACAGAACACTCATCACAATAAGGAGGTCAAGAAAGAGACCTTGGCAATCTGCCTTGGCCAGCAAACCGTTCATCCCTATGTCAAGTAGAAAAGCAGAGAAGTCAAAGCAATTCAGACTTAAGAGAATCAATTAATTTGCAAAAAAAACTTTAGAGGAAGATGTCAGAACAATAAGAATACTATTATTGTATAAAAATTGGGAAAACAAGCCTACAAGATGGGCACAAGGTATAAGTAAGCCATTTATTCTTAAAGTATAAGTAAGTAAAATTGAACGTTATATAGAATTTGCTTTATCATCATTTGCAAAATGATGGAGTTGAATTAGATGACTGTTGAGGTCCCTGCTAACTTTAAATCTGTGGCTCTTGTGACCTTAGGAAACTTGCTTTCAGACATTAGCTCTGCTCCTTACTGCTTTTGTGACACACACCTTTCCTTGGCCCTTTTGTGTTATTTGTAATTTTGAAGAGTTGGGTGTTCCCTTATTCACAACCAAAGTATCCTGGATTAGAGTCCCAAGAGCTTGAGGGATGTGACCAAAGTGGAGCTAGCATTTGAGCTTGGCTCCTGTGGTTCCACTGCATGGCCATTTACTTAGTAATAGCATCACCTGAAGCCAAAGTGGGGTGCAAGAGTGGCTCACGCAGTAGCCGACAGTATGAAGGGAAAGGGGACCTAACCCAGTCTCTTCTCCCTTTTCACTTCTGTCTAGCTCCTAAGGGTTGCTCTGTTGACTGCCTCTACCCAAGATACACACACTGTAATTCCATTTTAATTTTTTTTTTCTTTCGTAGCACAGTGTTCTTTCTTGTGAGGAGCCACGGCACAGGCTTTTAAATTTGGAAAAGTTGGGAGACTTGAGCATCCAAAGTTTCTTTTCAGTAAGGGCAGCAGTTTTTATTGTGTTCTTTGTGAGTTCAGAGTCTTGTTAAAATTTTCTATAAATTTTCTTTTGTCTATAGTATGCTTAAGATCCCAAAGTTCATGGCACACTTAGTGAAATTTGCTTTTCAAGCACCCTTTGAGAAGGACTCTTCTTGAGGCTTTGTGTCTAGCTGCTTATATCTGAACAATAAAAATGTCTTTTCTGTCTTGTGTGTAGATGAGTAGGCCCATCTCTTCACCACCTGTGGATTTCATTGAAAGAGAATTTTTTTCTTTAACTGTTAATGTGTTCAGTGTGGTTAGAAGAATGTTCTGTGCAACTAGAATTTAGAGAAAGAACCTTGTCATCAAACAGGAATCTTTGTTTTTTGGACTTCACATAGAACGTCAGTTTAGCAAATGATTGAACAGAGTCGTTTTAGTTGTTACATCTGGCATGGTCTTAAGTGATTTTTAACTTACATGTAGGAGATGCCTTGTCTGACAAGAGCCTTTAAGACTCCATTTTGCCCTGAGGTAAATGATTTTTAAAAATTCAATAAACATAGTAGGATCTTAGATTCTCTACTGTGCTTATTCAGTTATGTGATCATAAAGATATAAAGAAAATAGATTTTAAAATGCTTATCTGTTACTTTCTCATATTGCCACAGAGATAGATCATTCTCATAAACATAGGAGAAAGAAGGACTGTTGTTCAATGGTTGTTGATGTCATCTAGGTCACTGTTTTTGTTCTATTTGTTGCTTGGGATCCTTTCATGCCTTTTACAGTTCTGTTGTCCTCATCATGGAGAGTGTGTGTGTGTGTGTGTGTGTGTGTGTGTGTGTGTGTGTGTGTGTGTGTGTGTGTGTGTGTGTATTTGATTAGTTCTTGCCCCTTTTCTTGGCATTATCTTTTGTGCTATGATCCTTTTCTGGCATGAGCACATTTGACTTCGAACTACGTATATGAAGGTTCTACTCTTATCATCCATGAGACTAGATCCCGTTAGACATTTGGGCAATTCTATATAACGTTCAATTTTACTTACTTATACTTTAAGAATAAATGGCTTACTTATACCTTGTGCCCATCTTGTAGGCTTGTTTTCTCAATTTTTATACAATAATAGTATTCTTATTGGTCTGACTGGATCAAGGTCACAAAAGGAACTGGAGTACAAAGCAAAGATCTGAACAAAGGTCTTTCTGCTGTGATACTCAACACTGATTCACACTCTAATACTGGATAATGAGTATACAGCTCCTGTGTTGCACTGGCACCTGCAAAATACTACAAGGCCTACAAAAGGAGCTCCAGCCTTTGGCAGATCCTCTATGAAGACCTGTGGGATGATATGGGGTGGGGGGAGGAATAGAGGTAGTTAGATGGTTCAGAGGACAGATGCTGGATCTGGCATCAGGAAGACCTGAGTTCAAATCCAGCTTCAAACACTTATTACCTACGTGACCCTGGGCAAGTCACAACCTCTGGAGAAGGAAATGGCAAAGCACTCCAGTATCTTTGCCAAGAAAACTACATGAGCAGTATGGTTCACCAGGTTATGAAGAATCTGAATGAATGAGCAATAACAAATGGGAGAAATGCCATATGGGATCAGAAGGCATACATACACATGCTTTGCAACTGGCATGACTGCAGACAGCGCCCACTTGGCCACTGAAATGCGCCATCTCTCAAAGAACAATGTTGCAGGATGCCTGTGGTTGATATTTCATTCATTATGGCCATTTAAATTTTGTTGACTACAAAAGCAGAAATAATGCATGGCCACCTACATCATCATGCAGGGAACTTGCATCAAAGTTGTGACAGCCACCTACTTCTTCCCTCAGGAATAGCTCTGAAGGGCTAAGGGTATTTATTTAATACTACTGTCCATGAGTCTCTAACCAGGGAGTTCTCGTTCCTAATTTCATTAACCAGTGGATCCCACCCTGACACTCTGCCCTCAGTTAATAGTTATTGTCCTCAGCAAACCTACTGAAGGGTGTTAGGCTAAGTTCAAAGACCTAGCTTCTGGAGAGCTGTCCATTGATTCAGGAAAGTTCAGAATTATCCTTTTTGAATGCCTTTCCCAGCGAGGTGGCACAGTTCATAAATATTTTTAAAACAATCATTCTTTGATGCTTCTAAATATATTATGATACAATTTAACAAGTAAACATCATTTTGTAAAGTTCTGATAGATTAACTACCTGTCTTGGTACTTACTTTCCCCAATCCAAAACAACAGGGAAAGGGGAAGAGAAAAGGAAAAGAAAATCAAGGCTCCTTCTCAAACAGAAGCCTGATTACTATAGAGTTTCCCAAAGTATGTGAGAGCTGTCTCCATAGGAATTAAGAACCTGCAATCCCTGAGAATTTCCTTCTCATTCTTCAGGTGAGAAATCAAACTCAGGTGGGCTGGTATTAGTGTAGCAACACTGGTGTTCTTGGCTCTAGGGGTTGGGATAGGGGCATATCTGCTCCTGCTGCTTCAGAGGAGCTCTCCTGATCTGGGCTATTAGGTACCAGGTGCTACAACAAATCATCACTGTCTCCAGGGCAACTAGGGTCTTTCCTTTGTCCCTTTCTCTCTAAGGTGTCTCTCTATTCTTCACCTACACATAAACCAGGTATCAAGATGAGGGTAATGGACAGTGTTAAAGGCTACTGGGAAGTCAAGAAGTAGGAGGACTGAAAAAAATATCATTAGATCATTGGTAACTCTGGAAAGAAGTTTTAGTGGCATAATGAGGTCAGAAGCCAAAATACAGAGTCAAAAAGAGTTGAGAATGGAAGTGGTGGCTTCTATTTTAAACAGCCTTCTCAAGAAGTTTAGCCACAGAGGGTTGAAGAGCTATGAGACAAGAGCTATCGGTAACAGACAAATCAAGTGAGTGATTTTTGAGCACGGGGGAGGAATGGGCATATTTACAGGCATATGAGAAAAGATTTCAGATGAGGGAGCAAGCAGGGATGATGGAGTAGGCAATATGCTAGAGTAGGAGGGATCATCTGAAGGAGAAGGGCCACTCCTTCATGGAAATAGGTCGAGATAGGTCGTATTCTGGTAGGTTTAGTTCATTCAAAATGGCTATTCACATAAATTAGATCAGATTTTCAACTTCATCTGGTTTTCATTAGCTATCCCCTTCCTTCAAGAGCAACAAAAGTAGCAGTCTTATCCAGTAACTTTCAGTCCTGAGTACAGTTCACTCGAAAACTCTGTGGTACACAGAAAGGTCAATGCAGATAGACTCAGAAGACCTGGGTTCTAACCCTCTGATCCGATCATTTATTATTTATTGTGACTTTGGACAAGTCACTAAACCTGATTTTTTTTTTAAGCAATTGGGGTTAAGTAACTTGCTCAAGGTTACAGGGCTAGTCATTATTTGTGTGGGGGTGCTCATTTTCCGAAGCCGGTTTCAATCTCGAGTCATTCCAACTCCGAGGCCGGCGCTCTTACTCACTGCGCCACCTAGCCGCCCCTAAACCTGATATTTTAACATGAATGCCAAGACTAGATGATCAGAGTCTCTTTCAAGGATAAATTCTATAAGAAAATAATTTCAGAAAGAAGATTGTAAGTGGATGATTGGTAGTGGTAACTAAGCCTCTCAGAAGTTGGACAGTAAGAATGGAAACAGCATTTCTGACAGGACAGAGAAGGGCTAAACAAGAAGGCTGAGCTTAGAAGATCTGGAGCAGGAGAAAATATGTATGTTCATTTTCATCTCAAATTTAGGGTGCAGGGAATGTCTGGCTTCTTACTACACATCCTGCTGGGTATGGTCTATTCCTGTCTACCATAGCCTTTTTTGTTTTTCTGTTTCATGCTATTTTTTTCAGTTCCTTTTTTTTCCCTCTCATCCCAACATCTCCCTTTTTTCTCCTTCTCTTTCCTATTCTCTCTTTCCCCTTGTCTTATTAAAACATTAGTTATATTATAACAAGACAAAAACAGTATCCTTGGCTTATTTTTATCTACCCCACAACTAATACTGACCTAGCATAGTATCTTAGATATAGCAAGCATTCGAAGAATATTTGATAAATATTTTTTTCTACCTTAACCCATCATTTAAAAATATACCTTAGGTTTTTATTACCAGTTGAACAAAAGTTTATAGTTCTTGCTCTTAATGCTTTAAAATAGTGATATGGGGGTGGCTAGGTGGCACAGTGAATAAGCACAGGCCCTGGAGTCAGGAGGACCTGAGTTCAAATCCAGCCTCAGACACTTAACACAAAAAACTAGCCACGTGACTTGGGCAAGTCACTTAACCCCAACTGCCCTCCAAAAAGAAAAAGTTCTAAAACAGTGATATGGATATATTTCCCTGTCAGAGAAGGGGGAAAAATAAAATAATGTGCAGGGACCAGATTTTAAGAGCATGGGTGATTTTAGTTTAAAAAGTCTTAAAAAGTTAAGTTAGTTCAGACTGTAATGAAATAGTTTAAGGGACGAGAATGAAAGGCTCCCAGACAAGGTTGGCAGGTAACTAACAATAGACATCAAAAAGTAGCATGTTCTTCCAAGTACAGTGCAGTCCTGTTCAGAATGACCTGCGCTCAGGTTATTGGGAAGGTTATGAGGGAGGCAGGGAAGACGAGGGAAGGAAAAGCAGCACAGAACAAAGCAGCAGTTTGGTGGATGGGACAATGAGAACATACTGGAGAACAAGAACACATCTCCTCAACTTTTTTTTTTTCCGCCTCCACTTTCTTGATCAAAGAGAGTAAGTAACACATAGACTGGGAAGACAGAACAAAAACAAGGAGTTGACCACAGACTCATCATTAACTGGGTATCTTTTTTTTTTCTGGACACGGTTAGATCAAGGGGATGCCAGAAACATAGTATAGCTGTGACTCAGCAAAGCGTCTAATAAGGACTCTAATGATACCCTTGTAGACAAGATGGATAGATCGGGCTAGCAGATGTTATAGTTAATTGGAATCTTAACTGTTTATATGATCACATCCAAAAAGTAGCGATTCATAAATGGATTCATGCCAAACAAGTTGAATGCAACTGAGATCAGTTCTGACTGCGTTCTTATATGTTTTTATCAGTGGATGAGATGAAGGCATAGAGAGCACACCTATCAAAAATGCAGATGACACAAAGGTGGGGGTGGGAGATAATTATCAGGCTGGATGACAGAAGCAGGATCCAAAAGCATCCTGATAGTCTATAATGACGGGCTAAGTCTAAGGAGATGAACTGTAATTAGGACCAATGTCAATTAAGTACTACAGCTGAATTTTTAAAAAGTCAACCATGCAAGGAGAGGATAGCAGAGGTACTACAAGACAGCAGCTCATGTGAAAAAGACCTGAAGGATTTAGCAGAGTACAGACTCGGTATTGTTCCAAAATGTTATGCAATAGGCCAAAAAAGCCAACACAACCGCGTTCCACATCAAAAGAAAAAGGAAATGCAGAACAAGGGATGTAAAAGTACTACTGAATTCTGCTCTGACCAGACACATCTAGAATCATGTGCTGTGATCTAAGTCACCTTTTAAGAAGAACACTGAGAAATTTGAATGTGCTGCATGAAAGCTCATCAGGAAAGTGAAAGATTGAAGGAAAATAGAGTAGTAAGTAGAGAGCCCTGGGCATGGAGGCAAATCCCTGACACTTGGTTGTATGACCAGGAGCAAGACAGTTAACCTCAGAGATTCAGTTTCCTGGTTTGCGAAATTGGGGTAATAATATTTTTTTCCTTAAATTGAATTTATTTGAGAATAATAATTCTTACCTCAAAGCACTGCAGTGAGGTTCAAATATGTAAGAAGCACAAACTTTAAAAAGTATTAATATAGGGAGCGGCTAGGTAGCACAGTGAGTAGAGTGCCGGCCCTGGAGTCAGAAGGACCTGAGTTCGGATCCGGCCTCAAACACTTAACACACACAAACAAAAACCTAGCCGTGTGACCTTGGGCAAGTTACTTAACCCCAACTGCCCTCCAAAAATCAAAAAAAAGTATTAATATAAATGTTATCATTAAAAATAAAGTCCAAAGAAAAAACAAGATGGAGAGTAGACACACTTTTTTTTTTAATCAGATAACAAGTTGGACTAGATTACCTCTGACATGCCTTCGAACCCCAGGAAGCAATGATTCTATAATTTTAAAAGCTTTTCCCTCCATTCTTTTTTTTTTTAAGCAATTGGGGTTAAGTAACTTGCTCAAGGTTACCCGGCTAGTCATTATTTATGTGTGGGTGCTCATTTTCTGAGGCTGGTTTCGATCTTGGGTCATCCCAACTCCGAGGCCGGCGCTCTTACTGCACCACCTAGCCGACCCTTCCCTCCATTCTTATATTTAAGAAATAAATTTAGGGAAAATAATTGAAAAGATTATAAATTCTATGGACAGGAACATTATTATATTAGCTATGTTAGGATTCAACATTTGTGATTAGTAATCTCATCATTGTATCACTCCCAACCGAAGTGGGTAGATGGACTGACCTGAGATGAAAGACCTATGATCTAATCAACACAGGACCTCCCTTCTCTGACAGATCAAAACCTATCCATAACTGACAGTTTTAGAACAGCCTAAGGCTCAGAGAGCTTCAGCAACTTCTTTCCTGAGATCACAGAATTCATTAGTAGCAAAGCCAGGAACAGAATTCAGACTCTCATCCCTAAAAATTCTACCATTCCAGAAAGCAGCAAATACAACCATCTCACATATTTCTGAAAGAAATGTAGGGAAAAATCTAAAATCAAAGTAAAAGAATTAATGTCCATTAGGAAAGAAATTACTAAATGGAGAAGTGAGAAATGGACAAATTATAGCAGCACTATTGAATTTGATCCTGATTGAAAACCAGGGTGACAATCTATTGAAATCTCACATAATCATATAATACATGGACACCAATTTAGGAAACAATATTTACTCATAACACAGAAGAAATCTTAAATAGTAAAAGTAAATGGTAGCAGATTATTAAGGAAAAGTTGCCATGCTCAAATTCTACAAAACTCAAATCAGTCTGAACACTGAAAATGTTGTAACTTTTAAAAATACTCCAGATCTGTGGAGTGGCTAGGTGATACAGTGATTAGAGCACTGGCCCTGGAGTCAGGAGGAACTGAATTCAAATCCAGCCTCAGACACCTGACACACTTACTAGCTGTGTGACTTTGGGCAAGTCACTTAACCCCAATTGCCCTCCAAAAAGCAAAAAAAAAAAAAAAAAAAAAAACTGCAGATCTAAAGAACTAAGACTGAACAGTTTGTACAATTCTCTGACCAACTGAGCCCACACCACATGAATATTTACTCAATGAATCAAGTGGGAGAAAGCTCTCTATAGCATCCAGGTCTGACAGTTCAAGCTGGTTTGAGGTCCTCCCCAACACTGCTCACCAAGTAAAGAGACACTGGATAAGTACAAGACTACACTGACTTCTCTTTGGGACAGATCTACTATGCTGTCCCCCACTCATCAACGTGAGTAATGAGAGTGCTGTATCTAAGAAAAAAGGGCAGAGTCTTTCCTTACCCTCTGAGCTTTTGCAAGCTCTTCTTTTAATCTTTCATAACCCTTTTCTCTCACTTCTAGAACAGATGGGCTCCGTAAACGAGACAGACTGTCAGTACTCAATCCAAAAAAATCATCGCTGCCATCGGAAATCTCTGTTATTGTGGCATCCTGTAAAAATTCTCTCTCAGCACTGTTGCTATCCTTTCTGGATGGCAGCTTGGTTAAACCAGCTGTGACTCCAGAGGTGGAACAAAGTACTGAGTCTGCAATATGGATGCTGTAAAGGAAAAAATACAATTTAACACACAAAAATAACATGGCCTCATATTTTAAGCATATAAAAAGCAGTAACACTAAAATTCAGCTAACATATTTGCATATAACTTTATGTAAAATTACATAGATAATTCTCTATTTTTTAGATCAGAAGTATAAAATTCATACACTAAAGTCTGCTGCAGAACCTGATTAAAATGTAATGGAAAAATGCTTAACAAAATAAGTAAAAATACAGTACAACACAGATTTTAATTTGCGGTTTGGGGAGTCAATGTATGTGGCCCAATTTTTTATTTGATTTTGACACTAGTGGTTTAGAAAATGAAAATCTAAAATGTAATATCTCAAGACTTTGTATTTGATAAAAGTCCAAATAAAAATATTTTTTTACCTACCTAATACCTGATATTTCTCCACAATTTAAATGTCTGGGAGATGAATAAACAGGTTGTGTAGGAAGGTCAGAAACATTTAATGTGTTAGGCTGAACAGGTGTTGCACACAGAGGATATGGCCGGTAGATAACACTCGGTGAGGTAGTTTGCTCCTGAGTTGCTGGCTCATATACACTGAGAAGATCTGGTGAAGTAGGGGAAGCAAGGTTTACTTCATGGAAGCCTTCCAAGGGGTCATTAGCCATGGCAAAAGCCTCATTATATAACACCCTAAAAAAGAAAAAAAAAGATTTAGTTAACATTCAAGACAAATACACATATTTTAACCTAGATAAAATTATAAAGATCAAACAAATAAGAACAAATGGACAATGGCTTAATATTTAAGTGTGAATGATAGAAAAAATAAAAGGCAAGTTTTTTATCTTTTGAAGCAACAATAACCTGAAAGAAATGCGAGTACATTTTCCTATGAAAATGAACACAAGTAAGTTAATGGAGTAAACACAGAGATACACGACAGAGTACCACTTCTAGCTTTGCTATCACATATGACCTTGCCAAGTCAATTAAGCTATCATGCAAGTGTTTCTTCATCTGCAAAATAAAACTGCTGCCCCAAACCAAAAGTTTTTAAGCTTTCTGAAAACTAAAGAGTTTATCACAAGTTTTTCATGTAAAGATCCAAAGTAAAATATAATAGTACTGCTATTCTGCAAATTTAAGATTCTTGCTTTCCAAGGTTATGGTGGAAACATTGTGTCTTTTACATTTAGGTGAATAAAAGGTTCCTCATATAAGCATAGATATTATTCAGTAAACATGAAATAGCAGAAGAGAAGAAGAACCAAAATCAGAAAAGGGTAGCAGGAGAATTTTCCAAGTTAAATCATTCCAGAGTCTCAAAAAAAACCAAATTTAATAATAAGAACCATAAAAATACTAATTATTTCCTTCAATAATGAAAAATAAATTAGTCCATTAATTCATTTTGGATTGAATGTAGCACTTCTTAACAATTAATAGTAGTCCAAGATACAAAGTGTAGAGAAACTATACCATAAATTCTTATTACACTCATTCAGAGTCTGTTTTTGCTTTTAAATAGCCTTATGCATCCCTAACATGAAAAGTAAAAATATTTGCATAAATGAAGAACAAAGAAGCTTAATTAAAGGTGTCTTGCTTTGTTTTTTACTTTCATTACACAAACAATAAATTCTCATTTACCATGGAATCAAACCTGAGTTTTCCTAGTTCTTCACAATGGTAATAGAAGCCTGCAACACATGGTGAAAAGAGAACTCCAAGGCTCTGGGATCAGAAGACCTGCAATTAAATCCCACTTGGACACTTTAACACCTGTGTGACCTTGGACGAGTCACTCAATCTCCTGGGCCTTTGTTTCCTTATTGGCAAAATAAGGAGACTGAACTATTTATAGTTAGCTCCTGAGGTCCCTCGCAGTATCAGATCACAAGTTTTAGTATCAAACTTATTTTATTAGGGCATCATAGGAAGTTAGAAACGAAATGGCTCCTAGAACAATCCAACCCCCTCATTTTACAAAGAGTAATGAAGGTCAAACAAAGTAAGCAAGGCAAAGCTATGCCCACCCAGTCTCCTAATTTCTACTCCAATGTACCTTCCACTATACCATCCTGGTCCCATTTATTTCCTCCAAATAAGGCAAACACTAGAACAAATAGGAAGAGGGTTAAAGAGAACGTATATAGCCATATGAGAAACTGATTGCTCCAGGGGGAAGTTATGGAGCTATAAGCAAAAAGGAAAGAGTATCACATACAGTGTGCTAGTTCCTTGAGGGTGAAGAAAAAACTATCTTGAGCTGGAAGAGATCTCAAAGGCTACAATTTAACTGGATTCTCACAGAGAATTTCCTCTGAAACATTCTCAACAAGAAGCTTTCACTTCAAGTGAAGAGGAACCTTCTGCCTTCTGAGGTGGCCCATTTCACCTTCAGATACATCTTTTAGGAAGACTTTCTTCATCCAGCCATTATCAGCCTCTTTACAGCTTCCACCCACTGCTCAGCTATCTGTGGCAGATAAGAACAAGTCTTTCCCAAGATAGCCCTTCAAATACCTAACGATGTCTATCATGGCCAGAACACAGCTCTATTTTTCAAGCCTTGCTGGAGCTCACCTAAGGGACCCTTTAATAAGAGATATAGTTTTAGGATTTTACTCCAAGTTCTAATACTCCTTGAGATTTTCAAAGGGTAGCTCCAAAGATTGGTGAAGGCCCCACTTGAATAAATTATGGGCAAAACTAAGTTCCCTGACCTCCCTGGTATCAACCAATACATTAAGAATGGTCAACACAGAAGTGTCAAACTTGCCTGGCTAGGAAGCAGATTATAAGTAATTGGGAAATGTTTAACAAAATAAATAAAAATACAATACAACACAGATAATGTTAATTTGTGGTTTTCTAAGTCAATGTTGATACCACAAATCTAGACCTCCTCAAATCTAACCACAGAATCAAGAATATGGGTCATGGGAGGTTTGGCTATAGCTGTCCAATGTACAATTACTCTAAAGTTCACATATCCCAGAAGGTTTGAGTACCACTTGTTTCAAATTAATGTCCTAATTCATCTTCTATTTTCCTTTAAGGAAAGACTTACTGGAGTTCCATCAGACCATTCCCATGACCCTTCAGATAATGGGTTTCTTTTATTAAATCCAGTCCAGAACTGCTTTCTTCTGCCCTGAAAAGGGAAACAAAACAAAAACTCCATGGTTTTCTCACTGTACTTAAAATGCTATGGAAAGAAATCAGATCATTTATTTTGAAACTGTGTTTATCTACAAAATACCCTGTCAGTGCACTACTGGCATTATTACTGATCAATCCAAACTGACCACCATTTATTGAGAAGATACTGTATATACAGTGCTGTGCTGTGAACTGTTCTGATAAAAAAAGATAATATTGTTTTCACATAATGAACCCTGACATGGTTTGCTTTATGTGGTCCCCAGACATATGGAGGGTCCTCATTTGGAATTCTAATCAACTCCCATGAGGCCAGTTAACCATTATCAAACTAAGTGCTGAGGGAGGTACAGAGCATCCTTAGAGAAAGGTAGTCCACAACAAGCTATCTGAATGTACAGCATATTAGTAAGTCAGCCATTTGTAACTGGGGAATTATTAAGGTACTATATTGTTGGACCATTAAACTTCATTCAGCTAAACTTCTCAGGTCTTTTAGTCATACCTTCCCACACTCTATGGTGCTAATTTTTGTCTCAAAAGTTTATCACAACATTATCTTTCCTATGCAGTAAAGTATCCATTCTAAACTTCAACCTATTTTGTGAAGCTGGTTTTTTAATTCACTGTGGCAAACTGCTTTGTATTCCTATTTCAGTCAGTCAATAGACATTTACTGAACACTTGCTGTGTGCCAGGCATTGTACTAAACCCTGGGCATATATCAATTGGGAATAGTCAAGTAAGTTATCATATATGAATATGATGAAATACTTTTGTGCTGTAAGAAAAGGTGGAGGAGATGGTTTCAGAAAAATCTGGGAAGACTTGTACAAAATGATGTCAAGTGAACTTAGCAGAACCAGAACAATTCATACAATAACAATACTGTAGAGATGATCAACTTTGAAAGACATGTAATTCTGATCAACGCAAGGACCAACCACAACTTCAGAGAATTCATGATGAAACATGCTATCCACCTCCTGAGAGAAAGCCAATAAACTCAGATGGCACACAGAAGCATATTTTCTTCTCTTTATTTTTATTTTTCTCACTGGACATATCTAATGCTGAAATTTATTTTGCAAACGACTCATATTTGTAATGGGTTGTTTTTTCTTGCCTCATCAATGGGGGGGATATAACTAAAAACTGAAAATAAGAGGGGCAGGAGATAATTTAGAACTGAAAAAATTTAATTTTTAAAAATTATATTTAAAATAAATTAAGTGACATGCCCCCATGGTTCCTGACCTAACCTGTCAGGTCAATGAGTTGATATAAATCCAACTCTTCAGGACTCCAAGGTCCCACCTAGCCACCACAACAAAACTATCTTCTCCCCTTCCCCCCCCCCACTCCAGGGTACCACCTAGCCACTTTCACTGTAATTATAATGTTATATTATATAATGTTATAGTCCCCCCAGGAGATTTTTTTTTAATTCCTTTTACTGGTTCCTTGACAATAAACATGACCAAATGTCCTAAAAGTTTTAATAACCTTCACTTGACCCTGCTATCCCCTCATTCAACATCTTTCCTACCCTACCCAGAAAACTTTCAATTAAGTTGAACTCAACACATCCAAAACCATATTATTATATTTTCCCTTAAGTCTGCCCCTTCTTCTGACTTCATGAAATCTATCAGTGGCCACTAAGTCTCCTAAACTGGAACTGATGGGGTGCTTGGGATATATGTTTGTAATATCAGTTTGTAATATCAATTTGTAACATCAGTTTGTAAATGGGGTGCTTTGGGATCTATGTCTGTAAAATCAATTTGTAAAAGCAGTCTGTAAAATCACACTTCCCCCTCCCCAGTCTCAAAGCATTAACTCTGCCCCCTCCCCCTGCTAGTACTCTGCCCAGCAACAACTCATGAACTGTTTATCTCTGCTTGAAACAATAACAAGCTACCTATGAATCCTTCACTAAACTATCTATAAACATTTTAGCTTAGGCAAATGTTATCTCCCTTAGTGGAGTGGCCAGCTGCACCATGAATCCTTCAATACCCTATCTACAGGTTAACTCCTTAGCCAATTATACCCATACTGAGTCTGTTAGCCTTGGTTCCCAACATCCATCTTGTCAAACATGACATTGATGGGTGGCAGACTGGGCACTGGCTGTGACCCGATGGTTGAATTTAGTGCCGCATCAGGCCTAAAACCACACCTCTAGGTAGCTCCCCCTTGGGCTATTTCCCAGTGAATTATGGGCAATACGCCTGCACAGTTGATATTAAAAGTGCATGCTCCTTTAAGCACTGACCACTCCTTAACTCCTCCCTAATCCCACCCTTACTCACCTAGTTAGCATAATTGACACCTGATTTACTGTCTTGACTCCTTAAAACTATACCTGTGACTTCTGTAAGGTTGCAGGTTCCATAAGAATCCTTGCTCGCTGTGCTGTACAGTGTAACGATAAACTTTACAATCTCAGCTTCCAAGTTTGCTTGAGCCTGGTGAATTCTGGATGATCATTGCCAGTCTGTGCAGAGCTTTCTACCTCCACTCTCCTTCCAGTACCAAACCTATCCTTCAGAACAAGACCAGGCTAACTAAAGGATAATTGGATTATAGATAGCAGAGTAGCTGAAATCCCCTCATTATAGAGACAAGGAAACGGATGCACATTTTCACTGTGCATTCCTGCCCAAGGTCACAAAGCTAGTAGGTGGCAGAGCCAAGATGGAAACATTCTTATGCCTCCAATCTTTACATGTCACTCACCTGTTCAAAAACCTATAGCAGCTCCTTAAAGTTGACAGAATAAATTTCAAACACCTTTGGCCTCCTACAATCACCCACCTTCCTAACCTTCTCATGATATTCTGTCCCATAAAGTCTCTACTTAAGTCTTCCTCTGACAAATAAGGGAACTAAAGCCTCTAGACCATGATCACACTAGTAGTAAGATAACAGAGTTGACATTTGAGTCCAGGTTTTTAAAATACAAATTGTGTCTTCTTACATTAATTGTGACACAAAGACCTGGTTTCAAGGTCTGACTTTGCCAGTAAGTCCCTGCATGACCTTGGGCAAATCACTTCAACCCTTTGGGCTTCAGTATATAAAACAAAGGGGTTGGACTAAATAATGCCTTTAATCCCTTCCAACTCTAAGAAGTTCTCTAACAGGCTGTAGTTGCTACCATCAAGATGTAGTAACCCATGACGCCCAAATGGGAATCAGTAGGTTATGTAAGACAAGAGGAAATTAAATTCATCTGACATGATTTACTATTCAGAGTCCAGCTGGCTGTTTTCTAATTGAACTTTTCTTTTCTGCTATTGATGTTAAGCTGGCTGTTTGTAATTACTAAGACCATCTTTTCAAAAGAATGTATCCTCCTAATCCACTGGAATTTTTCTTATCCTCCCCTCCGTCTTCTATCTCTCTGCCTTTGCACTGGCGCACCTAAAATACACTTTCTCCTCACCTCTAAAGGCTTCAGCTTCAAAGAATGTCCGTCTTTAAACTGTAGCTCTCAAGCACCATCTTCTTCACCAATCTTTCCTAATAATTCCTCCCTACTATCACCCTCATAACCAGCTACAGCATAAAACAAGAAAAAGACATTTTAAAATAAAGTATAGGTAAAGAAGAAAAAAAGTTGCTTCTTTCTGAAAGCCCAATGGTTTAGAGAACCCTAGAAAGTCACTTAAAGAATTAATACCTTCAGCAACATAGAAAGATGTAAAACAAACCTGCAAAAAATAACCACTCTTTCTATATATTACCAACAAACTCTAGTAGGAAAAGATAAAAAAATAAATTCCATACAAAATACTACAAAACTTATAAACTCTCAAGATTCACACAAGAATTCTATGAATACAGCTACAAAATACCTTTCACAAAAATAAAGACAGACATAAATAATTGGAGAGAGATTATGCATGGCTGGGGCATGCCAATATAATACAGAAGAAAATAAAATTACTTATAGATTCAGCGCCATACCAAGCCAAGTATTCAAAGGGTGACCTTAAGAATAGAAAAAAAAAAATATTCATCTGGAAGAGTAAGAGGTCAAGGAAAGGATGGGAGCCTGGTAAAGCCACCAGTATTCCATAGTAAAGTTATACTACAAAACAGTCATTATCAAAACCATTTGGTACTACTGAAAAAAAAAAAAACCAGAATGTTGATCGGTGGAGCAGATTAAGTAAACTTGACACTTACTAGCTGTGTGACCCTGGGCAAGTCACTTAACCTTAACTGCCTCACCAAAAAAGAAAAAGCTGTTCCTAGAGAAGATTCGTGTTTTATGTGCAGTCCTTTTCTGAATGAATATGGGAAGTGCTCATATTAGTAAAAAAAGAAAGAAGGAAAAGGGAAGGGAAGGAAAAAGGGAAGGGGGAAGGGGAAAACAAAAGAAAAGAAGTTATGGGACCAAACCTGGCACCAAAGAGACACAGGAAGGTGCCTCCATGCCTTCTTTGCAGAAATATGGGATGATGAGTACCTTCAGAGTGAATAAATAACCAAGAAACTGGCAGCTCACATGCTCTCAATCGCCCTGCCGCAGTCTCAAAATGACCTCCCGAAGCCTCAGTTTATGTACTTCACATAGTCTAGTTTCTTCTTTAAAGGTCATAAAGCATACTTACCACACAAGAATACACTGAACAATGTAATATTTTAAGAATTACTCCTGATCCCTAAATGTCCAGAAAATCATGCAATTTCAGAGTTGGATCCTCTAGTTCATCCATCCCCCTTAGAATAAGGGGGATGACTCTGATGAGGGTGGTTCACATACGCCCCAGAGACATGATCTTGAACAAGGCATTTGACCTTTCTGAACATCAGTTTCCTCCTCTGTAAATTAAGACAAAGACTTCTAAAGTTCTTTCCAGTTTGAATTCTATGATCCCATAAAGACAACCAAGTCCCCAAACTCAAAACACAGTACACTTTCCACCAGACCACACTTCCAGGTGATGACATTTAGTACCACCAATGGATTAATTTCACACAATCTTAATGCTCTAATACTAAGTATTAAAGGAAGAAAATATTCAATAAATTCTTGAGTCATCAATAGTTTTGCTACAGATATATTTTTCCAAACTAAAAATGGCACAGACACCTGAAAAGACAATTTAATCATTTTGGGGAAAAAAATGTCCTCCTTTAAAATCAAAAAGCCTTGGATTAGGGACATGAAGTGAAGCAAATTCAGGAACTCTATATAAAGTAAGAATAAATGCTAAGACTGGTAAATAGCACTAACTGTGGAATCAGAGAACCTGGACTCAGATCATACCTAGCCCTAATGTTTACTACTTGTGTGACCTTTGTTAACCTCTATAAGCCTCAGTTTCCTCATCTGTAAAAATGAGAGGATTAGACTAGATGAACTCTGAGGTCCCTTTCAGAGTGATAATCTTATGAACTTTTCTTACAAAAAGCACACTTATTCACAATCTAAAAATTCTTCAGTTTTAGAAAGGTATATAATATGCATGCTAAAGCAATTATTTTGATAACTGTCTTATGATAATTTTCCATAGTAATTTTACAGCCATATCTGAAATTAAAATAAGATAATTTCCCAATCATCAAAAGTTAATTAAACCATAAAATCAAAGGAAAATGATCCATCTCCAAAGCAACAGGACACAGGAGATCATTTTATAATGAAAAGAGCAACAACTCAGGAGTAAGAAGAACTGGGCTTGTTCCACCATCATTACCTCTGTGACTGTGGTCAGTCATTCCCACCTCCAGGAGCCTGTTTTCCTCATCTGTAATCACAGAAAATCAGGCAAAACCATCTCTAGAGTCATTTCTATCTCTAAAATCTATAAGCATATGAATACTTGGGGGATTTTTTCCCCATATTGTACTAATATAACTAATATCACAAAATATAGTAAACCTTTAATTTTTTAAAAATTCGAATCAATATTTAAACTAATCCAAATTAAAATAATACATTAATGTAATATAGGTATTTTTCTTAGAAGAATTCTAAATTTTTACCATTATAATGTGAAATTATTTTGTTCTTGAAAAAATTACATTAAAATGTCCTAAGAGTATATTACTGGAGCAGCTAGGTGGTGCAGTGAATAGAGCACTGGCCCTGGAATCAGGAGGACCTGAGTTCAAATCCAGCCTCAGACAGTTAACACTAGCCCTGTGACCTTAGGTAAGTCACTTAACCCCAATTGTCCTGCCTTCCCCCTCCAAAAAATAAAAAAAAATAAAAAGAATATATTACTGCATTGTAAGAAAAAATATATAAAGAATTCTGAAAGATGTAGGAAGACTTATATGAACTTACAAAGACTGAAGTAACAGAACCAAGAAATCACATACACAGTGACTATACCAATGTAAAAAAAAAAGTAAAACAATAAAATGAAACAATGTCATTTAATTCTAATGGTCAAGTTTAGCTCCTAAAAAATGCTGAGAAAATGTAACTCCTCTCCCTTCATTGCAGAGGGCAGGGGGACGGTTCTATGGTTATAGAATATTTCATAAAAGTATCAGAAATGGCTGATGGTTGATTTTGATGAACTTTATTTTCCTTCATCTTTGTGACAGGGCTCCCAAATTTGGTCCTGGGCAGTTTGAGGCCTGGTCTAGACTATTATACTTCAAAAGTCAATACAACAGAAGCTACTTAAACTTCAAAGCAATCTGGTCTTACTACCTATACTTCAATGTAAGCTCCAAACAGATATGACTTAGATATTAAAAAAAAAAAAATGGTATCCTAAACAAATTAGAGGAATAAGGAAGAAATTACTTTTGAGTCTATGAATAGGAAAAAAAGTTTATGACAAAAGAAAAAGATCACAGAAGATAAGATAGGCAATTTTGTTTATAAGTTTCTGCACAAACAAAACCAATGCGGGGGGGGGGGGGGGAAGCTTATAAATTTTTTGATGGAGCCTCACATATAAGAAACATAAGGAAAAAATCAAAATACATAAGAACAAAAGCCATTCCATGCTAGATAAAAGATTAAAGGATACTAATAGATACTTTTCAAAGGAAGAAATATCCAAGCTATCAACAAGCATTTTTTTTTTTAAATGCTCAGGGGCAGCTAGATGGCGAAGTGAATAGAGCATGGGCCCTGGAGTCAGGACCTGAGTTCAAATCCAGCCTCAGACACTTGACACACTAGTGTGACTTTGGCAAGTCACTTAACCCTAATTGCCCTCCAAAAAGCAAAAAATTAAATTGTCACAAGAGCTTTGTCTTTCTTTTCTCTTTTCCCTCTAATGGAATGAAGAGTGGGAATTTATGGGGGAAAGGTATAATATAGCAAAGAAGGAAAAAAGATGAAAGAAAAGGAAGATCACTGAGGCAACTTTTTGAAGGCCAGAAATTAGCACAGACAAGTACAACAGCTTTGAAAACGATCAGTTAAAATTATACACTTAAAAATAAAAGCAAGCTGTCCATGACAGAGATAGGGAATTGCAAATGCAACCCTCTTTTTTTGTTCTACAATGTATATGCAAATATCCATTTTATTTGGTGTTTTAAGTTGAGAAAATAATTTTTTTTTTTATAAAAAAGGAAGTTTCTTGAAGACACAGGCTGTTTGTTTCTGTTCTTTGGACGTCCAGGGTCTAACATAGTGCCTAACTACCTAGCACATAGTTGGTGCTTAATAACTGCTAGATTAGTTGTCTAATTTTCTTTTGAAGCTCATCAGCAAATATTTCTCAGATAGTCCTCCTGTAGCCTTATATTTTAGCATTATGAAATACTGAGCATCTAATAGTAACTATTCATGACTGGTTATTTAACCAAAGCTTCAGCACTTGATTCACACTCGTACCAATTATCAAGGAATACTGAGTTGGTGAACAATGACCTGCTGGGATCTGCTTATATAACTTCCCAAAAGGTTATATAACTAATGTTTATAAATCCAATTGTATAATAGTATTTACGTGCTTTAACTCAAAATATTTTAAAAAATTTTTCAAATGCTTGTTTTACATAATTTAATTTTTTAAAGGATTTGAGGGTTTTTTTTTTACTTTTATAAGATTTTTCTCTATCCTATACTAAAATAACCAAAAGTGGAATATAAGAAAAGGTTTAAAAGGGTTATGAAAAGCTGGTGGTCTTCCTCACACAAATGAAGATTATGGTCCAAAAGACAACTTCCTTGTGCTTTATCATCTTCATCTTATTTTTCAAATGAGAAATTTAGACTAAGCTCTGTGGCCAAGTAAATTCACCAATATTTCACTTTCTTCCTTCTGGGTCCTTTCCCCCAATTTTTCTCTCTTGCTTTTCCACCCTTATTCCCATCTCTATTTAAATGATTTACACGGCTTGGGGCATCAACTGGCAAAGCAACATTTACTTAAAATAAATATGGGTAATAGTTTCATTGGCCACATTTCTGATATATTGTATATAAAGTAAAAATCTGTGGGACTTCAGTAAAGATGGTGATATGAAAGGCTACAGAAGAAAGTCCCCATCAAAGATGTAAAAGAACAGCAGATGAAGCAACAAATATTAAAGCCAAAAGGATATCAACTCCTCCATATGGCTTAAGCCTGCACAACACAACCAAAGTCTGCACGTAGCTCTAGTTAGGGTCCTAACCAAGAAGACCTGAAACCTGACCTATCTCCAGTAAGTGGCCCCTAAGCCAGGAGGGTCTCAGCTCCAGCTTGTAAGAGTCATATTAGGGAACAAAGTCAGTGCCCGGCTGGTGATAGCCCAGGCTGAGTTTCTAAACCAACATGGGATAAAAATCCATCCACAGGCATTTACTAAGTGCCTACTATGTGCCAGGTACTGTGCTGGCCACCAGGGTTACAATTACAATCCCAACTCTCAAAAAATTTATTTAACCGAGACAATAAAAAAAATTAAAACGGATAATAATCCTGATTACACACAATCAAAATACTTTAGTATAAACAAAATCAATCCAGTTAAGATTATTTATTCCTCCCCAGAATTGACTGGGGAGGAAATCCCTGCAACAAATCTCTCTGACAAAGGTCTGACATCCATGATGTATAGAATAAAACAGATTAGAACAAGACCCATTCTCCCATAGATAAATTTTCAAAAGAAATGAATGCTTTACAAAGAGGAAATGCAAGAACATTTTTTAAATGGTCCAAATTACTAGTTAAGAGTAATGCACATCAAAACAATCTGAGGTTCTACCTCACACTCAGCACATTGGCAAAGATGATTTTAAAAAAAGGAAAGTAATTGTTGGAGAGGCTGTGGGAACTCAGGAACACTAGTGTAATGCTGGTGAAGCTATGAAGGGGTCCAACCAACTCTGGAAAGCAATCTGAAACTATACCCAAGAATTCACTAAACTGCACATTTGTTGCTTCTGCTGTTGGTTGTTCATTCATGTCTGACTCTTGGTGAACCCACAAATCACACTGTCTATGGGGTTTTCTTGGCAAAGATCCTGGAGTAGTTTGCCATTTCCTTCTCCAGTGTGCATATTCTTTACAGCAAAGTGGGTACCTAACAATTGGGGGATTGTTGAACAAATTATGGTATATAAACGAAATGTGATGTTATCATGCTCTAAGGAGGAAGGGGCAGATGCAAAGAAACATGGGAATACCAATAAGAACTGATTCAATTAAATGAAGTAGGTGGCAGAGGATGCAAAAAAGAAAAGAGCATTAACAAATTTTTTTTTTAATTTATAGAAGCATGCAGCACAGATTTCTGAAAGTGTCACAAGTATCATTGTGTTAAATATTATTATAAAAAAAAAACCAAGCCCTAGATACTAGATTTGTGGTTCACACCCAATCTTTTTTTTTTCCTGTCCTTTGTTCATGCTTGTTGATGGTCAATTTCATAATAAAAATGTTTTAAAAGGGGAGAGGGAAATGGGGGGGGGGTGATAAATTCAGTTTTAGACCTGCTAAGTTTGAACTACTAGTGAAAACATCAGGCAGAAATGCTGAGCAAACTTTTGGAGAAAAAAAATAGGAGCTTAGGAGCGTTTAAGGCTACAGACGTAGATTTGACAATTACATGTACATTGGTGAAAAACGAACCTATAGGATCCACCCAGATCACCAAAGGTGACACTGTAGAGAGGAGAGAGCTGAGTACAGAGGATCAGGGGATTTCCACACTTAGAAGGTAACAAGAGGTAAAGAAACAAATGAACTACAGACTAGAGAACCAGCAGAGTGAAGTGAAGTATTATTGAAGGCAAAGAAAGAGAAAGTATCAAGAAAAATGGATGGTTACCAGCAAAGTCAAACAATCCACCCCCCCCCAAATCCTGACAGTGACAGATCTAGTCCTTGAGCCCAAGAGCATGAAGAGCAGTGCCACCTCCCCACCACATACACACTTTCTAAGCCAGGTGGAAATGTAGAGAAGCTGTGTCCCTCCTACTCCTCTCTGCAGTCCCAAATAATGAAGAATCGGAAAAGAACGTCCTCAACAAAGTCCTAGGCACTGTCAAGGGGTGCAGCATTGGAAATCTATGCAGTCTTGCCACGCACCACCATCCACCTTGTCAGTGTACCAGAAGGACCACAGAGGACTTCCCGCTGACTGGGAACTGAAGCCCTCCTATGAGAACTCGAGCCCTGAGAGCACAGCTGCCTTTCTTTTTCATTTATATCACCAGTCCTGGCACAGCATTTGCACAAATGCTTCTTTCCTTCATCCTATTCATGTGTCAAATGCTTGATAAATATCATGGATGATCAAAGGACAGAGAAAATAACCTTTGGCCAAATTAAATCCCAGCTCTGATCTGCCTCCCAGGTCGCCCATCTTCCTCTCAATCCCCTCATCTGGAAATGAGACAGTTTGGGGTCCTGTCCCAGCTGCCTCACTCACTCACTGTATGAATGTGATCATGTCACTAAACACTCTGGGTCTTTTACTCATCTGTAAAATGAGTCTCATGATCTACTTATCTGCTTAACAAGACTGTTGTAAGGAAATGTTTTATACATTTTAAACTTCCATGGAAACCTAAGTTATGAGAGTCAACATAGCACTGTGGAAACAACACAGACCTGGATTCAAATTCCAGCTTATTCCCTATGTGACCTTGGGTAAACCATTTCTCTTCTTTAGGCCTCAGAACTAAATTATCTTTCAGGTCCCTTCCAGCTTTGAGGCAGCTACATGGTACACAAGGTAAAGTTCCAGTCATGGAGTCAGAAGATTCAAATTCAAATCTGACCTCATTTACTAGCTGGGCAATTTGCCTGCCTCAGTTTCCTCATCTGTAAAATGGGGACAGTAACAGCACCTACTTCACAGTATTGTTTTGAGAATCCTCCCAGGATCCTTGTGAGAATAAAATGAGATACCTGTAAAGCACTTTACAAACCTTAAAGCACTGTATAAATGCCAACTCTTATATCTATGATCTTATGTCTCAATGACCTCTAAAATCATTTCCAATCTTGATTTCTGCCATCCTATCATAACTATAAGGCCCATTTCCCTTCTAAATGCTATGATTAGGAGATCTTTAGTATCTCTGAAAAGAACAGTTTCTGTAGAGCAATAGGAATGGAAGCCAAATTGTAAAAGTATGAGGAGGCAGTAAGTGAATAATGAAGTGGACCCAGGTACAAATCATTCTTTCTAGGAATTTGGTAGTAAAGGTGATCCAATAGCTTGAGTGGTTAAGAAAATCAAGGGAAAGGGGCAGCTACCTGGCACAGTGAATAGAGCATGTACTCTGGAGTCAGGAGGACCTGAGTTCAAATCTGGCCTCAGACACTTAACACTTACTAGTCATGTGACCTTGGGCAAGTCACTTAACCCTAGTTGCCTTGCCTTCCCCCCACCAAAAAAAGGAAAGAAAGAAAGAAAGAAAATCAAGGGAAGAATGTTTTAGATTCCAAAATATGAGTATTTTTTTGTTGGTGCAATTTAAAAAACCTGGGTCCATTAAAAAAAACCTTGGTCTCTCCATTTCACCCATGCCGAAAATATAAGGGCTATTCATGGTTTCCACTACTGCTCATCCTGGGAACGTCAACTTGTCCCATTTCTAACCTGGTCTAGTAAGGCAAGCTGGTGGTCATACTGATGTCCAATCTGTTGCAGACACCGGATCATCAGAGCCCATGACAGCTCAAAAGAGCCATTCACAGCTTCTAAATGCAATGTAACTTTCTCTTTCAAAGCTAAAAATATTCGGAAAGTATTTGTAATTTCAAGGATAATTATGATTCTTCTTTGCTTATTAAACTGCATGCTAAAGAAACAGCATACTTAGCACCAGAGCAAGAAAGCTGACCTCCAAGTCAAGAAGACCTGGGTTCAAATTTCATCTTCCAATAGCTCCTGGCTGTGTGTCTCTGGGCAACAGCTCCAGGCCAAGCCACTCAGTAAAACTCTGAAAGTAGAACTTTCAGAGAAGCTTCAGTGGGAGCTTCCACAGCCAGAGTCCCCTACACAAGTGAAGTTGCAGGTCACTTCCCCTCTCTCTAATAAACCACATATCATTTAAATGGACATCCCTGTTTGGTCTTTCCCACAGCACTTTTTTTTCTTTTTTTTGCTTTTTGGAGGGCAATTGGGATTAAGTAACTTGCCCAAGGTCACATGGCTAGGTTTTTGTTTGTGTGTGTTAAGTGTCTGAGGCCAGATCTGAACTCAGGTCCTTCTGACTCCAGGGCTGGTGCTCTACTCACTTCGCCACCTAGCTGCCCCTCCCACAGCACTTCTGATGTGCCCGCCTCTGACAAAGAGGAACCCCCAAAACATACCTCAAACATCAACACTGTCTCTGGACAGGTCAAACTGCAATGACCTTGTCTAGCTGGCTTTTAACCTATCATCTTATGGGTCTTTTCAGCATTTGTTTTCCAGGTCCCTTCTGCATTTCAGAATAAAGAATATTTTCATTAGAGAATTAATTTATATTTTTATGTTGAATTTCATTGTTTCTACTATGTTTAAATCTACAAACCTGAAGATAACGGCTAGGAGTAACTAAGAGTAGCAAAGTTAGAACAATAGTTTGTACCAAAAATCCTGCCACAAGTCTGTTAAATAAACTCAAAGAGAGACCAGAGGAAGATGGGCTCAAGCTTAGAAACTACACATGGTTAAGAGTAGCTCAGAGTCACTGACTAGAGGTAAGTGCTTTCCTCCCTTCCTGCAGTCTCATGCAGCTTTCCTGAGGTGTGTGTAGTTCTCTGATGAGCCCTAAGGGTCAGAGCCCTTGGGGAGCAGCCCCAGAAGTTCATACTCTGAAGATGCTTTACCTGAGGACAGACCTAGTTTGTCCTGTCTCAGCATCCTGTTAGATGCCTTATGTTACTAAGTCTCTGATGACCTGATCAAAGAGGGGCCAGGAAATTCAATCCTCCCTCTAGTACCACTCTCCCCCCACCTCTGGTTAAAGGTGTAAGGGTCTGGCTCCTCAAAGTGCTCCCAAAGCTTAGAGTCCTGGCTCTACCTGACTTGGTTACCTCGTTCTCTGATGTAAGCCCAGAAGCTTGCACAATTCTTCAGCCAATTCGGATACATTCCATCCTAAGGCTTGAAGCACTTCACTCCTCACACCCTTTTACACTTGTGTAAAAACGGCTGACAGAAGCTCTGGAGAATGTTCACACTTCGTTTACAAATTTGACTGTTCTGTAATTTGGCGTCCTCACCTAATAAAGCTACCAGAGCACAAAGCATTTTGCCACTTACATCAATTGGAGTAGGGAGAGTTTGAACCACTCCTCTCACTCCACATACACTACTTAGTCCCCATCTAGTGTTTTACACTTTCCAAAGAAACTTCACAGCCACTATTAAATTTATCCTCACAACACCACTGGGTGAATATCAGTATCATCCCCATTTCAGAGATTAGGAAACTGGCTCAGAGTTCTCTCCAAACCACACAACAGGCTAATATGCAGCAGAGCTGGCATTCAAAGCTAGGTCTTAGGATTCCTGGTCCAGCTTTCCAGGGGAACCAATGCTCTGAGAAAATCACACACACCTCTAACCTCTAACCTCTAAATGCTCTTCTTGAGGCACGGAGTAAATACTCTCATCCCGCAAACAGCAAATCATTATGACCCATCCTGATCCAATGGAATATGAACTGTCTGAGGACAGGATTATTTCCTAGCACAGAGCCTTACACAAAGTACTTAATAAATGCTGAAGTAAATTGACCTGCTTTCCTGGAACTAGGCCAGAACCAATCCAATTTCCAAATTGGTTCATGGGGACCTTCAGCCAGATGTACCTTTATCATTCATGGGCATCATCCATGGGGACCTTCAGCCAGATGTACCTTTATCATTCATGGGCATCATCCAATCTTCCATCTCCTTAAAATACAAATGTACTTACAGATGTAAAAAAGTTGTATAACCCCACTCAATATTCTCCAAGTGCCCACCTCAAAGAGAGGTAGTTCACAGAAGCAGCAGATCTAAAAGAAAGGCCACCTATAAATGGAATTCTAACCTTTACTGTTACCAGCTAAGTAACTTCCTATAATTCATTCAATTTTGCTGTGAAAACAGACTGTTTATATACTTTATATATTTATACTACTATCCTTCAGGGGATGTGCCAATAAATAAAAGTGATAACTGAAAAATGCCTTTAGCTCTTCTAAATGGAAATTCTTCAATAAATCCAAGGTAAAAGTTGTACACTGTAAGCAAGAATTTCCTTTCAGGTGCTTATTAAGGATATATGAACAGAATGCTGCAACAAATGTAAGACTGATAAATGAAAGCCTGTACTTAGAGATATTCTGTTTGGAAGTGAGGTAGAGGGAAGAAATAATCTGCTTATGTGATTCACAATATTTACAAATACCATAATGTGGCTAAATTTTATGAGAAAATTCAGTTCTAAATGATACTCATTAAGACTGACTTTAACATTTTAATTATTGCATGGGTGAAAATTACTAGATAAACTTTCATAGTTTGATTAGAAGTTGTTGGTTTTTTTTTTTTTAGCAAAATCAATTTTCAGTTGTGCCAAAGGTATTTATTTTACATGTGCATGTATTCTAATTATATCACAATAAATCTTGAAGCATAGATTCTTTTTCCTAGAATTTTGCTCCTCAAAAATGCTGCAAAATTAAATTATCTAAATTTAATTTTTACTTTAACAATTTATAAGTTTTTTAATGCTTGCTAGCATACTCTTATAATTTCAGCTAATATTCAAAGTAGGCACCATGGAAGAAAAAGCCACTATAAAAAGCCAGTCACCAGTAGTCAGAGACCTAGGTTTGAGAGTCACTACTGATGAGGGCTGTCTAACCTTGGGCAAGTCATTTAACTTGAAGCTCAGTCTGTCACCTATAAAATAAAGCTATTAATACTTGTACAGTCTACCTCACAAGCTAACTGTACATAAAATACTATGTAAACCTTAAAGCACTATGTAACTTGTTCAAGAGGGAAAACCCACCAGCATATGTATTTTTTTTTACTATTTCTTAGATTATCTTCTAAGACATCAATTAAAAAACATTTATTAAGCACCTACTACGTATCAGGCACCCTGCTAAGTGTCAAGGATACAAAAAAAAGGCAAGATAGTCCCTGTCT
The DNA here is from genome assembly GCA_011680675.1 of Gymnobelideus leadbeateri. Lineage (NCBI taxonomy): Eukaryota > Metazoa > Chordata > Mammalia > Diprotodontia > Petauridae > Gymnobelideus > Gymnobelideus leadbeateri. Next base: position 95,539 of record WOXC01005098.1, on the reverse strand, counting down.
CAAGGAGGTCACAAGCTAATAATGCAGGGGATAACATACAAACAAAAGTATGAAGCAAACTGTAAACTCGATAAATAGGAAATAATGAACAGAAAGGCACTGATTTTAGAAACCAGGGAGGTCAGCAAACAGAGCAGAGGAGGGAGAATGTCACAGACCTGGTGGGCAGTTAGAGAAAATGCAGTGGTATGTTCCTTCATGGAATAGCCAGGAGGTCCATGTCACATGATCAAAGAGTACTCTTCAGGGAGTAAAGAGTAAGAAGACTAGAAATGTAGGCGGAAGCTAGGTTATAAAGAGCTTTGAATGCCCTTTGTATTTGATCCTAGAAGCAAAATGGAGTCAAGTAGAGTTTATCGAGTAGAGAGGTGACATGACGGGACCCATGCTTTAGAAAAATCATTTTGGCAGCTGGATTGGGGGTGAGGAGAGACCTGAAGAAGGCAGACCCATCAGCAGGCTCTCGACAGTCCAAGTGTGAGGTGATGAGGGCCTGCACTAGAGTGGCAGCAACCACAGAAGAGAGAAAGTGGAGACGCTGCAAAGGTGAAATCGGCAGGTTTGGCAACAGCTTGAATATGGTAAGGTGAGAAAGAGTGAGGGTGCAAGCCGGACATTAATTTAAAACAGGAGTGTTAACATTCTGCATCATAGACCATCTTAGCAGTCTGGGAAAGCATTATGGACTCCTCAAAATATTTTTAAATACATAAAAGACATGGAATTGCAAAGGAAACCAATTATACTAAAATACTCAATTTTTTTCCCAGAGAAGTTCACTGATAAACACTGAAATCTAGCCAAGATCCCGGTGAAGAACCTTTGACTTAAAGTCATTTAACACTAGTATTCTCTTAGTAATATACCATGGTTGCCAATCATGAAATTCAGGATCTCAAAATACTTAAATTGTAGATTACACAAAGAGTCATGCAAAGACACATGATAGGCATGAGGGAAACATATTACTAATTGCTTCCTAACCAAAATCTTGGGCCCGGCTTTAATAGGTGAAGGCTGACATAATTCACCCAGGAACTGGACCTCCAAGACATGCTTTCCCTTCATCCCCGTCCCCCCCACTAGGCTCATCCTTATGTATGCTCTCTACAATTAAGCTCATTTGAAGGCAGGGATAACCTGGCTTGCATTTATTTTTATCCCAGGGCCTGGGAAACAGAAACTATTAAATAAATGCTCTGTCTACTTAAGGATGACAGGCTAAAGAACTAACCAAAAAAATAAAGAACCAAAATTTCCTTGTATTTATTTTGTACATAATTTTATGTGTAAATGTGACCCCCCCAATATAATGTAAGCTCCTTTAGAAGCAAGGGATTGACTCATTTTTGTTTTCTGTTTTTCCCCCAGCACACAGCACAGGGCCTGACACAGAGAACATACCTAATAATGCCTGTTTATTATGTGACTGGAATAGGAGGTGAGCCCCCTATGTACGGACAACAAAAGAATATGAACACTCCTAGCACAACTCTGATATTGATAAAAAAAAAATGTAAGAGCAATTATCTTTAGCACATTGGATAGCTCTTCCATGGGGAATTTACACCAAGACATGAATAAGAATCACATAGTATGAAAAGGACAGACCCAAAGTATGCTCATTTTGATATTTTAAAAATGTATGTGAGAGTTATAGGGAAAAGGAAGAACAGTTCAGATGTGTAAAGAAAACAGGGCTTATTCTCAAAAGACCTGGTCTGAGTTCCTGCTCTCTTCCTTTGACCATCTGCCTTGACCCTGAACATCTACCTCTGACTCTCTGGGACTCACTTTTCTTCTAATATAAAATAAGAGATTTGAACTAGAATGTCTCCAAGGTCTCTTCCACCTCTAACTCCCATAAGCCTATGATCAATTCAGCACTGAAACCACATCTATCAATAGTGATTCATAAAGTAGAGGCAGCTACGAATTTAGGACACTGATTCACAAATTACTGTATGATCTAATGAGAAATTCACTGATTTCCAAAAAGCAGAGTTATCTCAAACACTGTTCAAATTAAGTTTATTCTAATAAAATGTAAAGAGTCATTTGGTACTAGGATGTGGATTATTTACTAATCATATAAGAGGTATGATGAACTTCTTTTTCCTTGGTGATAAAGCTCAGGCAATAAAACATGTTATGGATATATACCAGAAAGTCTCCAAAAAGAAGCATTTCAATAGTTCATTTTTGGTAGTATAACCAAAAGCAGGAATAAGGAGCTTTTCTTCTTCTTCTGGGGGAACTCAAGTACTGAAGTAATACACTCTAATTACCACAATGCCAATATAAATGCTAGGAAGCGTTTAGCATCACACCACACTGCTCAACCATATCTCTGAGATACAACTACTACCCAAGCATCACTGACATGCACAGTACAATAAATAACAAACATTATCACAAGAAGACTTTATGAAAATAGTGTATTATTTAACAGAATCAATTGTTTATTTTACCTGATTTCCAAACCCAGGTTATTTTCTCCTTGAATTTGTAAATAAACTATCATTAAAAATAACTAAAATTAAACTTTAAAACTAAATAAAATGTAAATTCAAAATAAAAACAAGACACCAAAATAAAAAGGAAAAATAAAGTTGTTCCATGAGAAAACGAGCATTGAGCCACCCAGATTTTTGGAACATCCCATTATCTTTCTAAAAATCATGTAACCATTCTGCATAGAAGATGACAATCAGAAAAGTATTCAGTCACTAGAGACAGCCTAGATGTCAACGACAGCGGCTAAATTTCCTCCAAATTAATACTGCCTTCCTCTCAGGGATCGAAAGATTGCTGATTAACCTTCACATGTATCATCACCCTCCACAGAAAGTGAAAACTGTACATCATTCTACAAATTTCCCATTAAAAAATCCTACACAGTCAGTTCAGGGGGGAATGCCAGTGCTAAAGCTTATGCCCCTGGTTCTCCCCTTTCCCCGTCCTAAGAGTAAAAGCTTTATTTTCCCCCGGTTCTTATTCCCACTAGGAATCTGTCCCATCGAAACCTCCGGAGGGTCACCTCTAAGCCTCAGCGATTTCGTTCCCGGACTGACCCTGGCAAGGCTATTTCTAGATAAAGTCCTTTTCTTTATCCAAAAAGGTGCGCTGACACAAGCCACGCAGTGCTGGGCAGTGGCGTGAGGGCTGTCCGTGTGCGGGAAAAGTCCACGCTGGCTTGGAGCGCGTAACCTGCTCCTCGTCTTCACAAGTGAATTCCTAGCAGACTCTTAGATCTCCGGTATCTGATAGAGACGGGGGGGTGTTTTAACTGTCCGGGTGCCTCTCGCTCTTGGGTCTGCTCTAAACCCAAAGGAAAAGTCAAAAGAGCTTCCCAGGGATAAAGGCTTCCCAGACAGCGCCTCCCAGCTCCGGGGCCCGGACCGTCCTGAAGGCCGCACCTTTCTGTGTGTTTCCCGGGGGAGGGCACTGAAGACGGCCGGGAGCTGAGTTCAAGTCCGCCCTCGGGGGCTCCGTGCCCAGAAGGTAACTTTCCAAGACTCGGGTTTCCAGAAACGGGCGGATAGAGGCGGGGTGGGGGCGGGGACGGGGATGGTCCTTCTACGCAATCACAGGTCTCCCCCAAACCGGACCAAGTCCCCGTCCCGGGCGCCCCCGAGAAGCAGGGGCGCGCCACCTCGGCCCCCCGGGCGGTGAGGGTCCCAAGCCGCCTACTCGGTCGGTGCCGCGGCGGCGCGCGCAGCCCTGGGTCCGACACCCCGAGGGCCTGCGGGCCGGCTCGGGCCCCCTGCTGGGGCGCACTCTCTCGGAGCCGCCCTCCAACTTCACGCTGGGCGGCTCCGGGCTGGCGGGGGGTTAATCAGTAACGGCGGCCGCCCGCGGGGCGAGGCCCGGAGCCCGGCTGGCGCCGCTCGGGGAAGGCCCATGAGGCTCCGGTCGGGCCGTGCGCCGACCCCTCCGCGGGCGCCTCCTCCGCGCGGCGGCGGCGCTCCGAGGGGCGGGCGGAGGCGCAGGCGGGCCGGGGGCGGTGCTGCGGCTCGCGCTGCCGCTCCCTCCCCCTCCCCTCGCCACCCCTGCCCTCGCGCTGACACTCACCAGACCGAAACCCCCGCGGAGTGGCTCCCTCCGCCACGAGCCCGCCCGCCGGCGCGCAGGGACCGCGCGAGGACGCCGGGGCCGCCGCTGCCCCCGCCGACGCCGCTCCGCTTCTGGCCCTGCTCGGCGCAGTGCGCCGGGGAGCAGTCGGCGGAGTCGGACACTGCGCCTGCGCCGCGGGGACCGGAGCCGGCTGGAGGGACCCAGCTCCCCACCCCTCCCGGCCCCTCCCCGCCCCGCCCCGCACCTGACTCCCTTTTTTCCCCCTTTACCTTGGCTGGGTCGGTCCGGAGGGGCCGGCGCGCTTCGGCGCCCCCTGGCGCCCAGAGTCGGCCCCTGCACGTGCCCCGGGCACCGCAAGTGCATCGGGCCCCAGGTGTCCGGGACTCGCCTGGTTTCCCGGGAACAGTCACGAGTCGGCGCAGAGCGGTCTTGTCTGGGGGCCAGGCTTGTCAATGTCACCCGAGCTCTTAAGGGTGTTCAAGTCCAAAAAAAAAATGCACCCGAAAGAGCTAACCGGCCTATAGGGTCGGGACTGCTAGGAGTGAACGTGCGGACAGGCTCCTTGGAGTTCGGAGAAGGGGCGCACTGAGCATCCCTCCAACTCAAGCCTTCCCACCCCCAGCCCTCTCCTTCCAGGAACCGCTTGGAGGAAAATCTATTCTGTACAGGTGGCTTTTGCCTTGAAGGCTTCTGATCCTGACCCTGACAAGCTGACTGTTCTGAGACTTCCAAATGAGAGGAAAAAATACATGGAAATGGCGAAAGAGAGAAAACCTAAAAGTAACCGTTCAAGGAAGTTCCTAGATGTGGATGTGAGACCCATGTACAGATACCTCACTTGATTCTCCCAGTGACCTTAGGAGACAGGTGCTATTATTAACCTCATTTTAGAATCGAGGAAATTGATCTAGACAAAGGTTGACTGACTTGCCCAGGATCACAGAGCTAATGAGTATATGAGATCCAATTTGAACTCAGCTCTTCTTGACTCCACGTCAGGGACTCTATCCACTGCACTACCTAACTGCCTTCAGCAGGAACTTCTGAGTCAAGTCAAGAATCAAGACAGCAAACAGAAGGGAAAAAAGAAAGTTACATGATGACTGTGTTACATATTTAAAAGGAATAGCAAGTTGTACATAATAGATTTGCAGTACCTTTTTCTTTTCCCTGTTCTACTGTTATAGAAATGCCTGTTTCATTTAAGTTCAGAATAAAATATATTTTTTAAAAATACTAAAAGAAATTAAATTAAAAAATTAAAAGACATACTATGTGCCAGGCACCATGCCAAGCACCAGGAGTACAAAGGAAAAAAAAACAATCCCTGTGTAGTCAGAGGACAGCTAGTCCAACCTCCACAATTTACATCCCACAAGGGGTGGAAAGGCTCTGCGTTCAGATTTAATTTATGTGAATGATAGGCATTTATTAAGGATATTATATTGCTATAGGATCATACACAGCCAGAAGGGACCTCAGATGCCAACAAATCCAGCCACTTCATCTGACAAGGACTTTTGACACTAGGCTCACATTTAGTTAATGTGACTCATATACAATAATGTGCACGTGTGTATATATATGCATGACACACTGCCTTGGAATGCAATGCAATTCAATTCACCCAGCACTTAATAACTGTGAGAAATGCTGGCAATTTGGGTTCCACAGATTCTATAGGAACAATGGTGTTTACATTCAGGAAGATATAAATCTGTAAAGAGGGGCCTGGGCGAGTCTGGCTCAGACCAGTTGGGGGATGGTCACTGGTTTTTTCATTAAGATGAATGTTTAATGGGCAGGTTGGGAGAGTTGTAACCCAGAAGAGCTGGAGCCAATCCCAGCTCTGAAGGGAGGAATGGTGAAAAAGTCAAATGAAACAGCATAAAAAGGGCTTGTCTGATCCTTTGCAGCCTTTTCTGGGAGGCTATCCATTTATTCATTACAGAATAAATGTAAAATAAAGATCATAAAACTTCCTGGATTGTCAACAAGTGTGGTTTATTCCCTAGACAGAGCACACAGATTTTCATTTATAACAATAAACAAACAATAAACTAGCAATCAAAAACATTTAAATACCTACTGTGTACCAGATACTGTTCTAGGTACTGAAGATGCAAGACAAAAAGAGAATCATTCCCTGCTATGTATAAATCATTGTGGTAGATCTCTCACATTTGAATGTTATATATAATACCCAAAGCACTGTGGGTGTACAGGAAATGGTAAACATTCCAGTACGGAGAGTTCTGTCTCCAGGCCACTAGAACCACCTACCATCAGCATGGCCCATTGCAATGGTATGTGGCAATGCTCCCTCCCATGCTCTTGGACTGCCAGCAATTTGATGAAGAGAAACCGTGAGTCATTTTGTTGTTATTCAAGAAACACTCATTAAGTGCCTATTAGGAAAAAAGCAATTGGTGTGTATGATCTAGTTGGGACAATGGGCCCAAGCAAAACAGATGACTTTTTGTTTTGACCAGAAAGATAGAGGGGATGGTTTGTAGAGTATAAGTTAGAATAAGTAATCTCTGAGTTCCCTTCCAATTCCGAATCTGTAAAAGTTGAAATTTAATACTAACAAATATAAGCATCCTGCACTTGAGATCAAAATACAAAATGTGGAGGAGGGAAAAAAAAACAACCAAGCTTAAGAAACAGGGGGAAAATTACACAAAGGTTTTAGTGGATTGCAAACTCAGTATGAGTTAGCAATGTGGTATGCTTGACAAAAGAACAAATTGGATTTTAAGCTGTACTAAAAATCCTGAGAGAGAGAGAATGTGTGTGTGTGTGTGTGTGTGTGTGTGTGTGTGTGTGTTAGAGTGTTGGGGAGAGAGCAGAGCTGAGTTTTACCCAGCTACACATACCATAGAAAATTTTGAGGACCTAGCAATGTTTAGCCAGAAGAGAAGACTTAAGAGGTAAAGAATAGCGGTCAAAATATTTGTAGGGTTGTCAAATAAAAAAGGAAAAAGATTTGGAGGTTTGGGGATCCAGAGGGCAGAGTTAAGACCAGTAAGTAGAAGTAAAAGGAAGACCAGTTTCAACCCCATGTAAGGAACACTATCCTATGCTTTAGAATTGACCCAAAATAGAATAGACTTCCTTTGACATGTGACTTTCCCATCATTAAGGTGGTTGAGCAGAGACTCAATGGGATTTTTGATTCAGTAAGGTTTGTCTTAGATTAACTCTCAAGTTTCTTCTAACTCAGAGATTGTTTGGTTCTATGAGACTCTAGTTAAACTATGGTTCCACTTTATAGTTTTCATATACAAGCATACTAAAATTCTCAACAGCATGATTGGGGGGAGGGGGGTGTGGAATGGAACCTGAGATTTCATTGGTGTAAGGAACTCCTAATAAGGAAACTCCTTCTACCAAAGCAGACTGACCCTTGTTCTGCAACTTAATCTTAGGTTGCCTGGGGAACCAGAGGGTAGTTCATTCCACTTCTGGGCACTGTAATTAGTAGAAGTATAATTTTCCATGGCAGAATACTGAGAAAACAAAGGCTTAAATAAAGTTAAATGATTTGCCCAAGTTGAGACTTGAATCCAAATCATCCACAATACAATGTTCTTTCTACTACTCTATGCCAACCTACTGACCTTATGACAAAGATGGGGGGGGAATGGACCTAAGAATCAACAAAGGAAGCTGAAAATTGAGTTAGGTAGGAGTAGAAAATACAATCCTCGAAGGTAGGGATTATTGAACTCTTATTTTTGCATCCTTACCCCTTAATACAGTGCTTGGCTCATAGTAAGTGACAAACAAATTCTTATTGAATTGAATTAGAAAGTAGCATTTCTTTCTCTTTTGATTGTGTTCTTTCTGTTTATTCTGATTGATTTTTTTTAAGTTTCTTATAGCTCTTTTGTTTCTCTCCTTGTTATAATGTGGCAATACTGATTTTATGGAAGAGTCTGTGAAACTGATATTTTAGTTCTAGTATATTCTAATACAAATGGGAAAAAAAATAGCTATTCCCTAAAGAGATAAAAATGCAGCTAGGTGTCACTGTGGATAGAGTGCTGGGCCTAGTCAGGAAGATTCATCTTCCTGGGTTCAAATCTACCCTCAGATAATTACTAGCTGTATGATCCTGGGCAAGTCACTTAACCCTGTTTGCCTCAGTTTCCTCATATGAACTGGAGAAGGAAATGGCAAGCCACTCCAGTATCTCTGCCAAGAAAAACCCAAATGGGGTCAACAAAGATTTGGACACGACTGAAATAACTTAAACAGCAACAACAAAATAGATTATCAAAAGATCTAAGTAAGCAGTTTTCAAAAGAAGAAATGTAAACTGTCCAAATGAGATAAAAAATGTTTCTAATCACTAATAATAAGAGGTACAAAAATTAAAACAATCTATAGTTGTACCTCACACCTATCAGATGGGCAGAAATGATAGGAAAAATAGGGGGAAATGACTATTGTTGGTGGACCTACAAAGTGATCTGAATGATTCTGGAAACTCCAGTGTGGAATAATATTCCCAAAGTGACTAAACTGAATAACCCCAATCAATTGATAGTATCAGTAGGCATATGCCCTAAAGAGTTCAAAGACTGAAGAAAGTCACCAACATATACAAAAATAATTATGGCAGCATTTTTGTTTCAGCAAAGTACTAGAAACAAAATGGTTGTCCGTCAACTAGGTAATAGCTAATTGAATCATAACATATGAATGTGTTGGAATATTATTGTTCTTTAAGAAATTATGAAATGGATTGGAGGAGGGAATATCCAATGGGATCGCTATTTTGGGGTGGTAGGTAGGGGAAAAACGAGGAGAAAATTTGTAACTCAAAATGTTTCGGAAATGAATGATGTAAACTAGAAGTTAATAAAGCATTTGATTAAAAAGAAATGATGAAATGGACAGATTCAAAGAAACCTAGAAGAACTTGTATGAATGAATATAGAATGAAGCAAGCAGAATAAAGAAAACAGTTTATACAATGACTGAAATAAGGTAAAGGAAAATAACTTTGAAAGACTTAAAAACTCTGATCAATGCAATGTTCATTTATGAGCCCAGAAGAATGATAATGAATCATGCTTCTCCACTCTTGTCAGAGATACAAGTGACTAGAAGAACAGAAAAAAACATGTATTTTCACACATGGCCAATATGTGGATGTGTTTCGCTTGACTATACCTGTTTGTTACAAAGTAGGGGGTACTATGGGACAAGAAGGGCAGGGAAGACCCCCAAAAATTAAATAAAGGACCATCAATGAAACATTGAAAACATACTCAGAAGAGAGCAGAAGAAACTTCAGAAAAGGACACAAACAGGAAGGTTGTTACTATTGTGATAAGTTAAATATATATTTTTTAAATATTGTACATAATCAAGTTCATATTTTCATATACATATAATGTATATGGTCATGGCTTTTTTTCATATTTGTCAAGTTCCTAATTTCAAAAATTTTAAGTTTTTATTCCAATGGAATGTGGCATATATGTTGACAGATAAAATTATTTTGTTGCTTTGTTTTTCCTTACCTTGTTTTCTGTATTATAAGAAAGGGTTCAGTGTGTGCAGGGGAAAGCAGAGAAGAGGATATGTTGGAAATGATTGTGGTATACAAAATAAGAAAGCATCAACATAAGAGTTTTGTTTTGTTTTAAAGGAAAGCAGACTATTCCCAAAACAAGGAGTTTTGTTGCCCAAAATTGTCAAATGAATAAATGTCAACCAGAGAGACAACACGAGGGCTAAGAAAGGTGTTCTTCCTTTATACCATTCTTGAAATAGAAGGCATTTTAAATGATAGGAAAAATGTCATGGAATCTGTGTTTGTAACATATTTTCACCCGAACAGACAACACTTCAAAGCTCTCTCAGAGCTGCCTGGCCCCTTTCTTTTAAGTTCTGGAGTTGCTCATTTCTGATGAATCAGACCTCAGCCACCTTCTGTCTAATTAGATCTGTCTTAATTGTGAGACTCAATGAAATTCAAGTGAGATAGAGTTGCTGTAACAGCTTGTGATTACCTAAAGTCAAGTGCTCATTTATAAAGGAAATGGGAAAGGCTTAGGAAACAAGCAAAAGGGCTGAATAATTGGATATCATTTTTACAGGGTAGAAGAGTATGTACAGTTTGGAGAAAGCAGGAGGATTCCTGACATGTTTGCAAATGCGAAATGACCAAACGGGGGCCTTAGGACCAGACCTCTTTTGCTTTCATAACAATGCTACACTAGCTATTCTTTAAAATGGGGGTATGTAGACAGGCCCTTTCCCCTACACACACACACACACACACACACACACACACACACACACACCACCATAACCACCAACAACAACAACAATAAAAAACCCCATGGTTTTTAACCCTTAAATCATATTAACAAGTATAAGCAATAGGAATATTTCCCTGACTCAGGACTCATTATCTTTACCCCAAAATCTATCCTTCCTCAAACTTCCTCATCTCTTATCAGAGACGCTACCATACATCCAGCTTTCCACTTTTGTATGCACCCAATTTCATCCTCTCTCATGGCTCCATATCCAATCAGAAGCCAAGTCTTACAGATTCTGCCTTTACAGCATCTCTTGGGTCATTCTCTTATCTTCCACTCACATGACCACCTCTCTGTTTGAAATCCTTATCACTTCTCCCCTAGACCATTCTGATATGTTGCTCATGGACCTCTCTGCTTCCTTTTTTCAAAAATGTATTTTATTTTTAATTTATGGAATAAAACAAGCATTTCCATAACAAAGTACAATAAAAAACATCATTGCATATGAAACTGCAAATACACAATTTGCTATTCCTTTCAAATATACAAGAAAATTATCATGTAAATTTCTTGTTTTCCCTTTTTTCTTCTCTACTCCCCACCCCAGCCTAGAAATAGCTACAATTAGACACAAATAGTTGTATATATGTAAAATTATTCTGTACATACTTCTATTTATCACTTATTTCTCTGGATGCATCTTTCTTCATATGTCCTCTACTCTGCTTCCAATCCCTCCCCTCTCCAGGCCATTTTACACACAGGTGCCAAATAGATATTCCTAAAGTATAGGTCCAATCATGTCATTCCCCTGCTCAAGAAGTTTTATTACTTCCTTGGTTTGCCATTTAGAGTCCTACAGTATCTGAATCCAGCCCATCTTTCAAACCTCATTACATATTCCTTCCCCCTCACTCTGGTCACATTAACATCTATGGTGTTTCTTTTATGGTACTATCTCCAAAGCTATACTCTTCCCCCAAATCCCCAACTTGCACTCAAAGGTTTGATTCCTGGGGGTGATGATTACCTTGGTGTATGATATTCTATGTGTCTACACTCCTAAGACTAAAGCTCATGAGGTCCCACAAGTGTATTTCCCTTTATAATCAGCCAGTAGACACAATTAGCTCAAAGCAAAGGCATTTAATGAGATGGTATTACATGAACAATGGTAATAAAACATTTACTCCTACCCCAATAGATCTGTGCTTCTCTCTCTCACGGAGTCAAATAGGAAGAATGAGCAGACACAATGAGTATATTAGTGAAAAGATGCTCATTTTGGGAACACATGACCAAGGTAATTTATACTTCCAGCCCTGGAGGACCACAATGTTCTTTCAATTATCTCTTTTTTAAAAAAAATATTTATTTCATGAAATATTTCCCAATTACATGTAAAAAAATTTTAGCAATCATTTTTTAAATTGAGTTCTAAAATCTCTTCCTCATGGGGCAGCTAGGTGGCACAGTGAATAGAGCACTGTTCCTGGAGTCAGGAGAACCTGAGTTCAAATTCAATCTCAGACACTTAACACTTACTAGCCATGTGATCTTGGGCAAGTCACTTAACTCCAATTGTCCTGCCTACCCCCCTCCAAAAAGCAAAAAAAAAATTAAATGAAAAAATAAAATAAAATAAAATCTCTCCCTCCCATTCTTCCTTCTTGAGAAGGCAAACAATTTGATTTCATTATACATGTGAGGTCATGTAAAACATATTTCCACATTAGCCATGTTGTAAAAGAAAACACAAACAAAATAAAACAATAAAAATGAAGAAAGCAAAAAAAAAAAAAGTATTTTTCACTCTCATTCAGAGTTCATCACTTTTCTCTCAGGAGGTAAATATCATTTTTCATCATGGGTCTTTTGGAATTGCCTTGGAACATTGTCTGATAAGAGTAGCTAAATCTTTCACAAAAGTCTAAGTCTTTAAAAAGCTTATTCTTACAATATTGCTGCTACTGTATACAATGTTTTCTCCTGCTTCTGCTCACTTCACTTTCTACCAGTTCATTTAAGTCTTTCCAGTTTTTTCTGAAATCATTATGCTTGTCATTTTTATAGCACAATAATATTCCATTCTAACCACAATTTGTTTAGCCATTGCCCAATGGATGGGCATCCCATCAACTTATAGTTCTTTTCTACTGCAAAAAAAGCTGCTACAAATATTCTTGTATATGAAGGTCTTTTTCCTATTTCTTTGATCTCTTTGGAATGTAGACCTAGCAGTGATATTACTGGGTCAAAGGTTATATACATTTTTATACCCTTTTAGGCATAATTCCACATTGTTCTCCAGAATGACTGAACTAGTTCACAATTCCACCAACAGTGAATTAGTGTCTCAATTTTTCCACATCCCTTCCAGCATTTGCCTTTTTTATTTTTCTGTTTTGTTAGCTAATCTGATAAATGTGGTTGTGTCTTAGAGTTATTTTAATTTCTCTAATCAGTAGTGATTTAAAAGATTTTTTAAAATGTGACTATGGTAGCTTTGATTTCTTCTTCTGAATACTGCTTGGTCATATCCTTTGAGCATTTATCAATTGAGGAATGGCTCTTATTTTTATAAATATGACTTATTCCCTATGTACTTGAGAAATGAGGCCTTTATCAAAGAAATGCTATAAAATGTTTTGTGTTTTCCTTCTGATTTTGGCTGCATTAGTTTTGTTTGTGCGAAAGCTTTTTAATTTCATGTAATGCAAATTATTTATTATACTTCCTGTGATCCTCTCTATCTCTTGTTTGGTCATAAACTCTTCCCTTATCCATAGATCTAGCAGGCACATTTTCCCATGCTCCCCTAATTAATTTATATCAGCCTTTATGTCTAAATCATTTATCCATTTTGACCTTATCTTAGTATACAACGTAAGATGCTGTTCTATATCTAGTTTCTGCAAACTGCTTTCCAGTTTTCCCAGCAATTTTTGTCAAACGTTAAGTTCTTGCCCCCAAAACTTGGATCTTTGGTATTATCAAACACTAGATTACTATGGTCTTTTACTACTGTGTATTGTGTACTTAATCTATTCCATTGATCACTCTATTTCTTAGCCACTACCTGATTGTCTTGATGATTACTATTTTGCAATGTAGTTTGAAATCTGAAACTCCATCTTCCTTCACATTTTTTTCATTGACCTTTTGGTCTTCCATGTAAGTTTCATTACTATTTTTTTCTAGCTCTATAAAATAATTCTCTGGTAGTTTTATTGGTATAGCACTGAATAAGTAAATTAACTTGGGTAGAAGTGACATTTTTATTGTATTAGCTCAGCCTTCCCATGAGCAATTAGCATTTCTCCAGTTGTTTAGATCTGACTTTATTTGGGGTAAAAATGTTTTGTAATTGTGTTCACATAGTTCCTAGGTTTGTTTTGGCAGGTAGATTTCCAAGTACTTTATATTGTTTACAATTATTTTATATTGTCTACAGTTATTTTAAATGGAATTTCTCTGTCTCTTCCTGCTGCATTTTGTTGGTAGTATATAGAAATGCTAATGACTTAAGTGGGTTTATTTTGTATCCTGCAATTTTCTTGAAGTTGTTAATTCTTTCAACTAGTTGTTTTAGTTGATACTCTAGGGTTCCTAAGTTTACAATTATGTCATCTGCAAAGAGTGATAGTTTTGTTTCCTCCTTACCTATTTTTGTTTCTTCAATTTTTCTTGTCTTATTTCTAGAGCTACCATTTCTAGTACAATATGGAATAATAGTGGTGATAGTGAACATTCTTGTTTCACTCCTGATCTTATTGGGGAGACTTCAAGTTTATCTCCATTACAGATAACACTTGCTCTTAGGTTTTGATAATACTACTTATCATTTTAAGAAAGGCTCCATTGATTCCTATGCTTTCTAGTGTTTTTGATAGGAATGGATGTTGTATTTTGTCAAAGGCTTTTCTGTATCTATTTTTTTCTTTTTTTTTTTTCTTTTGCTTTTTGGAGGGCAATTTGGGTTGTGACTTGCCCAAGGTCACATGGCTAGTTTTTGTGTTAAGTGTCTGAGGCCGGATCTGAACTCAGATCCTCCCAACACCAGGGCTGGTGCTCTACTCGCTGCACCACCTAGCCACCCCCTTTTCTGCATGTATTGATATAACTGTATGATTTTGTTGTTATTGTTATCAATATAGTTAATTATGTTGCTTGTTGTTCAGTCATTTTTCAGTCCTATCCAACTCTTAGTGACACTATTTGGGGTTTTCTTATCTAAGATCCTAGAGTGGTTGTCATTTTCTTCTTCAGCTCATTTTACAGATGAGGAAACTAAGGCCAACAGGATTAAGTGACCTGTCCAGGGTCACATAGCTCATAAGTGTCTGAGGCCAGATTTGAACTCAGAAAGATGGGTCTTCCTTGACTTCAGGCCCAATACTCTATCCACTATGCCAACTAACTGTCCAGTCATTCTGATAGTTTTCCTAATATTAAACCAGCCCTGTATTCCTGGTATAAATCCCACCTGTTCATAGCATATGATCTTTGTGATTATATTGCTGTAATCTTTTTCTAGTATTTTATTTTTAAAATTTGCATCAATATTCATTGAGGAAATTGGTTTATAGTCTTCTTTCTCTGTTTTTGCTTGTCCTTTCTAATCTCATAAAGTCTTCATGCTACTCATCTTGGGTGAAACATCTCTTTTGGCAAAGTCATTCAGATGAACTCTCTGGGTATATTTCTTTCTGCAGCTCAATTTCCAATAGAAAGAGGTATCTCTTTTCTTTTTTTTATTTTTTTTTTTAAAGCAATTGGGGTTAAGTAACTTGCTCAAGGTTACACGGCCAGTCATTATTTGTATGTGGGTGCTCATTTTCTGAGGCCGGATTCAATCTCATGTCATCCCAACTCTGAGGCCGGCCTAGCAGCCCCTGGTATCTCTTTTCTCAGTTCATGGAGGTCACTGTCCTCAGAACTTTCTCCTTTCTACCTGCCTTTCACACACAAGTTAAGATATCACCCTCATGATATCATTAGTCCTCTTCAAGAAGAAAGGACCACCACCACCAACAACAACATTCCTTAGTGCTTTTTATGGCTTTTTAAAGGGCCACCAGGCATGTAGTTCTTCAGTCAGTCAAAGGCTAGACACCTTCTGATTTCATCATGATTAAACAAAGGATATCTTTATTTCTCATAAAGGGTAACAAAATACAGACATTCCTTTGAACTTCATTTGCGGTGTTTGCATACATTTTCCTTTGTTACCTGCCCCTTTATATGATATAATCTCATTAACCAACCTAGGAAGAAATAATTTTATCAGGACCTTTCCTGGTATGCCCAGTCACTATTATTTCTGTTCCCTTGGAAGTTTATTTGTATTTACTTTATGTAATATACTTTGTATTTACCTGCCTTTGTGTATGTTGTACCCTTCCCTCCTGCTCTCCTTGAGGGCAAGGGACTGTTTCACTTTTATGTTTCTTTCTACAAAATCTAGAACAGTGCCTGGTACAGGACAGGTGTTTACTAAATGCTTGTGATTAAATTCTTGAAGTACTTTTTACTTTGAATTTTTTTTTCCTTAGGAAGAATGATTTAAAATCATTTCTCTGCCCTTTTTCAGTCCGTGATATTTCTAATTCAGTTTCATCTGAGCATACAATAAAGCTATAAAGAGAAATTTTCATGTTGGATTAAATTTTGGAATTCTTCATCCTTGTCATTTAAATTTAGTGTGTTCATTCTTTGCAAACGGTTTCCAGTACTATGGTATTCAAGACTATAACTGACATTTTAATCTGCAGCTTACCCTAGACCGGATATTATGTATCCAGAGAAACGGAATATGAATCACTATAGATTCCCAAAGCTTAAGACTATGGAAAATTTTGAAATAAAATTAATCACCAGCAATAAAGAGCTACAGACACATAGTACACCTTTGAAAGTTACATATTGAATTTATTATATACTTTTTAAAGAAATAGCAAGCTCTACATAATTTTTTTTAAAAAATAGTCACCAAATAAAGTATTTATTTTATCCATTTCTCATGTTGCAGTGCCCATACACATGCTAGATAGAGAAATATTCTATAGATAATGACAAACTTCACGGTGTCATGTTTTAAAGTAGCTAAAGATCAAATGACTGCAACCACATATTTTTTCTAGATTCAGTCGATCTTAATGTATCTTAAAATAGGACATTGTACTGTCTCTGCAGGGCAAGCATAATCCTTGGAAGGATAAGGATCTATACTTCATGAAAATAACTGATCTACTTATTACAGGTAAATTTTAACAAAGTCTGTAGTGTATTTCTTGGCCCAGGAATAAAGCTCTCAGCATCTCTCATAATTCTGTCTCCCACTAAGACTCATAACCTTAGGAAGATTATTTTGGCAGCTATGGGAAGAAAAAGGAATAAGCATCTATTAAGCATAAGCATTAATTGAGCACACGCTGTGTACCAAGCATATGTTAAGTGCTTTATGAATAGCTTATTTGATCTTATTTGGAGAAGATGGATTGGAAAGGGGAAAGATTAGAAGCAAAGAGACCAATAAGGAAGGAGTGTATCATAACTGTCAGTTACAGGTGATGGCTCTGAGAGTGGAAAGATATAGTCCAAGAACCCAGCTGGGTCTTGGACATTTCCATTCCTGCAATTACCACAAACTCAGCATCACCAAAACTGAACCATCACCATCTTACCCTATTCCCAACTTTTGTTTGTTTGTTTGTTTGTTTATGATACCCGTAGTCACCTAGGTTCACAAATTCAGTCAGCTTTGATCCTTTGATCCATGCTATGAAGGGGTATCTCCATAATATTTCCTCTATCCAGTCCAACCATTCTCAAAATCCTGTCAACTCTGTCTTGACAATATATCTCACATCAAATTATAGGCTAATAGAATTTATAACAATAATAGCTAGCATTTATTTAGTGGGGTGGTGAGGTGGCAGGATAGATAAAGCTCTGGGCCTGAAATCAAGAAAAACTGAAGACCCTTAGGGTATGATACCTTTCCAGATAATCCCCCTCACTCTGGAGCTCAGATTTCCTTTGTTTCTTACTAGTAACTACAAATCTTCATTTTATTTTTCCAAGTTTCCTTTCTCCTCAATTACTTTATCATCTTCCCTTAAACAGGCCAATCTACCCTAGTCCCTACTGAACAAGAGTTGGAGGATGAAGAGAACAATTCATGGAATTTCTTTAAATTATAAGGTATATCAGATTGAGTATGTTGGTTGGACTGTATCAGTTCTTACTCAGGCCTGCCTACCTTTCTCATTTACTTCACTCAGCCTTCTAGTCTACTCTCAGAGCAATATCTAACAATTTGGTCTGTATGGCAAGTCTTAAAATAATGGGGCTAGTACCATGAAATGCACCAGTGGGTTAACTTTTTTTTTTCTTTTTGGAGGGTAATTGGGGTTAAGTGACTTGCCCAAGGTCACATGGCTAGTT
This sequence comes from Gymnobelideus leadbeateri, assembly GCA_011680675.1. NCBI lineage: Eukaryota > Metazoa > Chordata > Mammalia > Diprotodontia > Petauridae > Gymnobelideus > Gymnobelideus leadbeateri. The sequence goes on along the minus strand of WOXC01005098.1, from coordinate 77,726 downwards.
TTTGTGTTAAGTCTGAGGCTGGATTTTATCAGAAAAGTGTCTGAGGCTGGATTTTAACTCAGGTCCTCCTGATTCCAGGGATGGTGTTCTATTCACTGTGCCACCTAGCTGCCCCAATTGGTTAACTTTTAATGACAAATTCACTGGGAGGCAGGCAGGAGACCCTGGGAAACAAAGAAGGGATTAGACAAAGGACAGTCAGAAATCCCAGGATCCAGGCCGTATAGGTGAGATCCCAGGCCTTATTCTGGAGAGACCAGCAGCAGCCATGTATGGAGAAAAGGAGCAGAGTGAGAAAGGACCAGTCCAGGGAGGAACCCACTTGAGGGAGAGATACTGAGGAGGAAAAATGGCATGTCACTATTTTTGGCAGTTAGGTTAGGCTGAAGTCAGGAAGACTCACGAGTTCAAATCCAGCCTCAAACACTCACTAGCTGTGTGACCCTGAGCATGTCCCTTAACTCTGTTTGCCTTAGTTTCCTCATCTGTAAAATGATCTAGAGAAGGAATGGAGTGGCAAACCACTCCAGCGTCTTTACCAGAAAAGAAGAGCTAGACATTAAGCCAAGTCTTGCAGGGAGGAGCAAGCTCAATTCTATTTATGCTGCTCTTTCTCTATACTTTTCTAGTCCTTGCCCTCAGGCTGACTCTTCTCCCACTCCCACCCCCACTCCCAAAATCTAAGTTCCTCGAGGGTAGAGATTATTTTGTTTGCTCGTTTTCATATCCCTAGGTTTAGTGCATGGCAAAAACTTAAATATATTGTCTATACAAAGGGAAGGGAAAGAAACATTTTTTAAGCCCAGTCTTATCTGATTCTTACTACACTATGACCTCATCATATAACTGCTCTCTTCAAAGTCACCAAAGATCTCTTAGCTGCCAGATCCAGTGACCTTTTCTCAGGCTTCATTCAGCCTCTGACACTGTTGATCACTTTCTCCTTGATATTCTTTTCTCTTTAGGTTTTTGGGAGATCACTCTCTCCTGGTTCTCTTCTACCTCTCTGACCTCTCCTCGGCTTCCTCTGCTGGATCCTTCTCCAGATCTCAGTCTCTAACCTTCTAACCCCCAGATATCCCTCAGGGCTCGGTCTTGAGCCCTCTTCTCTTCTCCCTCTATACTGTTTCACTTGGTGATCTCATCACCAAGTGAAGGTGAGGTAGATGCTATTTTTGAGTATCTTTTCCAAGGATATAATTACCATATCTATTCTGATGATTCTCAAATTCTACTTATCATTGTGTCCTAACCTCTCTGCTGACTTCCAAAGTCTCACCTCCAGCTGCTTTTCTAACAGGTTGAATCAGATGTAAAATAGACATCTTAAACTCAACATTTTCAAAATCAAAATCTTTCTCCCTAAATCCTTCCCTACCCCAGTTATCAGGAAAACAGCACCACCCTTCTAATCCCTCAGGTTTGCAACCTAGAAGCCATTCTGGATCCCTCACTATCTCTACCCACGGTATCCAAGCTGTTGCCAAGGCCTGCTGGTCTTACCTTTGTAATGTCTCTCAGATATGCCCCGCTTCTCTCCTCTGACACTGCCCTCACTCTAGTACAGGCTCTCAGCACTTCATGCCTTGAGTTCTGCAAGAGCTATCAGTGGGATAGCTCTTGTATCAAGTATCTCTCTATTTCAATACATCCTCCATTCGGTCACCAAAGTGATTTTCCTAAAGCACAGCACTGTGTCACTATGGTACTCGATAAACTTCAGTGGTTCCTGCTCAGCTCTAGGATTAAATACCAAATCTTCTGTTTGGTTCCCAATGACCTTCATAACCTGGCCCCCTCCTACCTTTCCAGTACTTTTAAACCTTAACTTGCTGCCACATAACTCTGCAGTCCAATGACACTGGTCTCCTTGATGCTCCATGAACAAAACATTCTATCTCTTGAGTCCATGCGTTTTCCAGGTCTGTATCCCATGCTTGCAAATCTCTCCCTCCTTCTTCTCCCTGCTGGCTTCCCCAGCTTCCTTTAAATGCCAGCTAAAATCCCATATTTCACAGGAAGCCTTGCCCAACCCCTTAATTCCCTTCCCAATTATTTTCTATGTATCCTATACATAACTTGTTTAGACATATTTGTTTGTTGCTGTCTCATCCATTAGACTGTAATCTCCTTGAGAGCATGGACCATCTTTTTCCTCTTTTTGTCTCCCAGGTGCTGTGCTGGGGAGCCTGGCATGTAGTAGGCACTCAATAAATGCTTATTGACTGACCGTGAGGTAGATGCTGTTATTATCCCCATTCACAGTTGAAGAATCTGAGGCAGACAGAAGCAAAGTGACTTGCTCAGGGTCACACAACTAGGACTCAGCACTCTATCCACTATGCCACCTAGGTGTTTCTAATGCCTACAGAGATTTTTAGTAAATTCTAAATTTTGGTTTTACCGTTGTTCAGTCTTTTCAGTACTGTCCAATATTTGGGGTTTTCTTGGCAAAAACACCGGAGTGATTTACCATTTCCTTCTCCAGCTCATTTTACAGATGGGGAAACAGGGTAAAGTCACTTGCCCAAGGTCACACAGCTAATAAGTATCTGAGGTTGGATTTGAACTCAGGAAGATGAGTCTTCCTGATTCCAGACCCAGCCCTCTATCCACTGCACCACTTAGCTACACTTCAACAAACAATTTTAGTGCCATGAATTTTGTGTGTGCGTGCCCCATTCCCCTCCTCCCCACCTCAGCCCTCTGGACCTGTAACATTATTCTGTGTTTATCACATTATAGCTTCTGTCATAATTGTTTGTATACAGTTCTCATCTCCAAACAAGGCTGTATACTCCTTGAGTGTAGAATCTGTGTCTTGTTTTCATCCTTGCATCGCCAACCCTAACATAGTGCATTCCACATACTTGTTGAATTGAATCCCTAGGGCTATGGCAGAGAAAAGTCAAGTGTCATCTTAGTAGGGGCTCTGAACCATCAACCAAAAGGAGCCAAGAGTCATAACTATGTCAGAACTACCAAAATAGCATCTGCTAATCAGTTTTCTATTTAGGCAGTTCACCACTTGATTAATTATAATAAATTATGTCCTACTGTGAGTGGGAATGATTCACTCATCCTCAGAAGTGTATGTACACACAAGCTGGGCTTTTTTTTTCCTGCTTTTAAATTTAAAGTAATCCATGCACCAAACTCCAATAATAAAAATAACCACTTTTGGCAAGTCAGCAGAAAGTGAAAGTCACTATAGAGCAGCTCAATTCATTCGTGCAAGTAACCTGAAGCTTTCGTTGTATTGCTGGGGAATGAAAATTCAACACCATGAGATATCCTAGAGACTGTAGAGTTTCAGGTTATTATTGACACTTGCTCAGGTTCCAGGTAAATATTTCTTAGAGGGAAAGAGTTTCAAATGTTTTGACTAAGCAAGAAAGGAGTAGGGCTGGCCAGGAAGGCAAAGAAAGCCTCAGAAGAGAGAAGTTTCACACCACCCAATACATATGACATGTTTTTCTTTAACTTATCTGATTTCTGAAAAGTTGGAGAATTGTGTAGACTTCCTAATACTTGGGATCACTTCACTGGCTTTTATAGTATTTATTGGAAGCTAATCATTTATTAGCTCATAGATTTAAAGCTGGAAGGGACACTAGTGTCCATCCAATCTAACCCATTCATTTTACAGGTGAGGAAATTGAGGTCCAGAGAATCTCATCTCAAGTCCTCTTTCTCCAAATCTGGTTCTTACTCTGCTATGCTATGACCATTATGAGAGGTCACATGGAATGAAGAGAACAAGGAAATCTTGAAGGCAGGAAAACCTGGACTTGCTGGGTGATTTTGGTGCTAATTTGGATCCTACCTAATCCTATCCTGTGCTATGTGGCACCATGGATAGAGTGCAGGGCCTGGAATCAAGAAGACCTGAGTTTGTATTTGACCCAAGACACTTACTTGCTGGGTGACTTTGGGCTTTGTTGTTTGATCTCTCTCAGTCTCAGTCTCCTCATCTGTAAAATGGGAATAATACCTCCCAGCATTGTGAGGATCAAATGAGATATTTGTGAAGTGTATAGGCACTATATAAAGATTAACTATTATTACCCTGGTTACTGGGCAGGTTACTTTACTTCTTGTCCCAGACAAATGTCTAACTATGAATTAATGACAAGTGGACATTCCACATTTGTGGAGGGAATTCAGCCTTTAGAAGTCCCATATGTAAGTTCACGTGGACTATTTGTGCCTGATCTGATCTGCCTCCCAAGATTGTATTGGTCTGGTCAGCCACAACTGGGCACACTATACCTTGACTCCAACATAGTGTTGTCATATTGGTCCTCTCTGAGAACCAAGGACAACAACCAACCAACCAACAGGATAGAAATCACAAGTCTAGACCAAAAGATAGACTATTATGTATTTTGGTCCACACATGTGTGATTACATAATTTGCCAACAAAACAACCTAAGCATCAGAGAATCCAGAGCTGGACATGGCCACTTATCAGGACACATGCCAGCTACAGTGATACAGAAATACCAATAACTGCCATTTATAAAGCAAAAGACAAAGAAAGCCCTGGAATGTACAATTCAGTTTCTGAACTTGGAAGGGTAATGTGTGGGATGAAAAACCCCATTAAAAATTTCATCAAGAACATGGAGGTTTCTCAGGATAAAAACAAATTTTTATTCTCTTCCCTGAAGGAATAGGGCAGTCCTCTCCATGGCAGATTGGTGAGAGGAGACCTGTTACAGAAGAATTTATACCCTAGCACAGTCAATATCCCCCGGCCACTGAAGTCCCTTCTCCCATTGGCTGGGAGGCGGGCTCACAATCTGAGTTCAGAATCTCCTCCAATGATAAGGAACAAGGAAACAAGGGATAGCCAATCCAAAAGTGCCTATCCTTATTTGGTGAACACCAAAGTGAAGAAGGGGGAAGGGCTCTAAGAGATTTCTAAAATTCCTGAAGGGCTTAAGGCTAATTGACAGCAAGGGAAGGGGGAAAAAGGTCCTAGGTTGTGTAATTTCTTAGGAAACCCAGGACTCAGGTCTGTCCAGTCTTACAAAAATCTGTCTCTGGTTTCAAGATAGTCTCTCTCCCTTCACCTTATTTTGAGGTGTCTTTACAAGGGGTGCAGAGAGAGAAGATGTACCCCACTCATAAGAATCTTGGAGAAGTAGAAAGACCACTGGATTTGGAGTCAAAGAACCTGAGTTCAAATTCTGGTTTTGTCCAAGAGATGAGTTGCATGAAATAAAGTCAGCACTCTTGATAGCAGTCCTCCTGATCCCATGCAGACCATGCTAGCTTGAAATCTTTCCTCTGGACCGTCACTTCCTGCTTCTTTCTCAACCCCCTAGCATTTAGACTCTCCCAAGAACCAACCTAGCCATTGATTTGCACTTCCTCAAATTCTTATCTAGAACCTACATACCTTTCCCCAGGAAGGAATTCCCCCTCAGTCCTAGTCATTGTACTACTTACTCACTGGCTCATGTCCATCTACCTTGCCCTCCCATACAAAGAAATAGGACAACCCGAGCAAGGTCCAAAGAATTAAATGGCTCTCCCAAAGTCATACAACTATTTTGTGGCAGAGCTAAGATTATAACCAGGTCTAAGTCCCTGACACATCTTTTCAGGGCACTAAAGGTGGTTAAAGGGGGTGGGGTTAGGGGTGGGGAGTGCCTCGAAATATTTTGGATAATCTACATCATAAAAAACATTGTTTTGAGTTGCCTGGTTGAAAACATAATTAGATCAGTCTCTTATCTAGAAGACTCATTCTCATCATATTTTCATTTAACATATTCGATACCTGAAGCAAACTAGGAACATTCTCTCATTTGTTTGCACATGCATAATGAACCCTGCATAAAAGTTTAATCAGAAGGAAACTGAATGGAAACAACTGGCCTGGTAAGTACATAGCCCATGGTCATTTGAGAAAGCCAAATCTTATAGTTTAGGAGATATTTATTAGCAAAGTCTCATTGATTTATCTGCAAGCTACTTCTAGTAGTTACCAAAGACAGCAATGTGGCTGATAAATAGATGCTTGAGTTTATGATAAAAGAGAAAGTGTTTTTTCAAGAAAAGAAAAATTAAATAGAAGGTTAACCATAATGCATTATTGGAATTGACATAAGGGATATGTGTAAGTAGAATTTTTTTTTTCTATTGTAGCCCATGGTCTGGAGCTACACTCCCAAAACCTACTACTCCCACTGACCAGCTAGATCCATAGAGGTTCTAAGGGACTCTCAAGACCTGGGGTTTGGTTTTCTAGTGCTATGATTCACAAGCCCCCACTAGCTTGCTTCCTTCCAATGATTATCAGTTAATATCAGACTTAATTTGCTTTTAGAAAGGGGTATTTACTGAATTGACATAAAATATCCTCATTCTCTCCATCCCTGCAAAACTTAAATTTTTCACGTGAGCATTTACAACTCAGAAAATGCTAATCTCTATAAATCAAGGCTTGATTTAATATTTTGTTGATCATCTAGATTTAAGACTGTATTAATAATGCAGGTGATTAAACTTAAAAGTGTGTGTGCCTACTTCCCTTCCTTCAACCCAGCTGTTAAATATTTACTAGAACATTCCTGTATTTCTCTATAATCATTGTAGGTACTCTGACATGACCATTTGGCTTGTAATAGTGCCCTCTGGTAGACAAAATGTATACCATACTTACCTTGTTGGTCAATGATGTCAGTTAATTGACAACATTATTTTTCTATAAATTTTAGAAAATAAAGACATGAATGTGGTGTAATAGCTATTGCTTCAGCAACATGAAAATGTATATCTAGCCTCCATCAATATCATATTTTTATGACTCCAAGTCTTCTTGATTGCATGGATAAAATGAGGGCTATTGATTATTTTAAATTTTGGTAGCATGCATGATTTACACAATCTTTTCAATCATTTCTTTGACTGTGTACTAACCTAGCTTTGTTCTTATCTGCCTCTCCTTTCTCAAATCCAACTGTTTGGAATTGAAGACATTTATTATGTAGTTTGGAATGCCTTATTTTGTACAGAAGGAAACCAAGGCCCATAAATTTAGATGACTTGTTTGAGTCAAACAGATAGTAAAAACAAGAATTGGAATATGTCTCAAAATCCAGTGGATTTTTTAAAATTATAATCTCTCTGTGTTAAGAAGCAGTATTTCTATACTGCCTGTACCTTGAATATATCTCTAATGATAGTAATAGACAATGATTTTCTCAGATTTTATCATAATAGTCTTGAAGGTTGGGTTGAAGTACAAGCAACACCATCATGGAGGATGTTTCTTCCTAGTCTCTGAGTTCAAAAAAGCTAGAAAGAGATCAAGTCCCCCTTTGAAGCTTGACTGACTAATGTGGGCAACACAGAATAAGGGAAGCTATGCTCAACTGGATCAACACAATGTCTTCAATGAATATCCTTGAGTATCATCCCCTTACTATGACGAAGTCAGTTTTCTTCTGTTAACTGTTGGATCTTTTATGAGTGTTTTGTAACTCCAGTCCCAAAGCCCATTGGTGCAGCCATCTCTCTTCATTAGTGAAGATCAATGCCCTGTGCCTGCATGAGGGACAGGTCAAAGTGATCATGAGCAGGACTAAAGAGAGTCTCTTCATCCTGAGTCTCTTCAAGTCTTTTCTTGTCCTACTGGCTTCTAACTTCAAGAGGAAAGATGCTAAACTCACTTCAGCTTGCTAAAGGAAAAGATTCTTGGAGGAAGTCAACAGGAGAGGGGCTAGCATAAGGTCCCTATTCCCAGTATGCTACATTGAAGACTTCAGGGAACTTCCCTTTGAATGAGATTTAGGACTGTCTTTGTGTATTGTCTGGTATATATTCTCATATGTATGCTTTCTCTGATTTCTGGTTTGATTTTTTGCCTTGGATAAATGGGCTTCTTGCCTACCTACTATGTATGTTCACTATGGAACTGCTATTTGGAGGGAAAGGGGTCAAATCTTGGATATAAAGCTTGGGGGTCTTCCTCCCCTCCCCCTAGTAATGATCAGAAGTCAGACTGAACTGAAAACTATATTCCCTAGTCTAATAATGTTGAAGAGAACAGATAAATATAATTCTAGTCCAGTAGCCCTCTCTTTGAGCCTTCTGCCCCCAAACTCCTGCTTTTCCTTCTAGCAAGAATTAAGTCTCCCTGGGAGAAGAGTAGGGAAGAAAAGGATAGAGATGCCTATTCTGCATTCTTTCAAGTCACACAACAACACCCAACTATATGTGCTACAGTTTCGTTTAATTCTAATATTGCGCCTAAACTTTCAGGGGACCAGCCTGAATCAGGTTTTTCATAATATATTAAATTACATGTAAATTACAACCAGTGGCACACTAGTAAATGTTCAACAACAGAATCTTGAGGGGAAAAAAGGTACACACAACACATTTTTAGTTTTAAGCTACATTATTAACATTTTCTCCATTACTTTCTTAAATCAAAATTATCAACAAAATGAAAAAACAAGCCCTGATTTGTAGTATTTGTGATTTCTAAGGTATATATGTTCACTGCAAAAATTTAACAATCAACTTTCATGAGCAAGTTCAAGCTAGATGTACAACTCTTGTCCATTTTCTATAAATCCTCCATCAGGGATCTAGCAAATATCTGTGGACTTGCTATGAATCTTTTGACATTGCATGGCACTCATAGGCTATACATCAATTATTCCTTGCTTTTGCTATGTGACCGTCTACCTTCTTTTTTGGTTATACAGCTCTCCAATGACATTCTTTATGCTTCTTTTCTTGCCTAGTTATTCCTCGGCAGTAGGATCAGCTCTGTGGGTTATTCAACCAATTTTATATCAAAGTCTGGATGACAGGCATTAATGATCCACTTGGTTTTTCCTGTGTGAATAGTTGGGCTGAATTCCTTTGAGTCATTATAGATCTGATTTAGGAAACTCTGCAGTGTTCTGGGAATTGATATAATTAGCACATCATTGACAGAGACATCTAGAGAACCTAATTATCTATGGGAAATCCCTCTTCCTTTAGACTCAAAGCTGGACATCCTCCAAGATAGCAAATGTTTCTTGCTAAGCATAGATCTCTTTTTTGATGCCCCATTTGATATTAATAATCAGAGGGTCATTGAATAGTTATCTCTGTTATTATACTCGCAAGGATTCTTGGATGATCTTGATATAGGCATGGGAGACACTGTGTTGGAGGTGAATTATCTCAGTTTTAAGTATTATAACATTATCTCAGTTTTACAGAAGAAGAAGCGATTTGTCCAAGACCACAGAGATGGCAGAGGCAGTTCTCAAACCCAGGTCTTCAAACTCCAAGACAGATATCTTTCCTCTCCACTAAGAATTCATAACCTTTTTTCTTCACAGACTCCTGTAATTGAAATGCAAATTTAAAGATCTTCCCTGCCCCTAGGCCCTTTGATAGACTTAAGAGACTCTGAGAACCTTCCTTGATTTGAAAATATACTCTGCCCCTAATAGGGTGAATGTGGTCACATGGAGCCTGTGGCAGGAGGCTTGGTTTTCAGGAATGCCCACACCTTGATGCTATGTGATTGGGCAGTGGGTCAAGAGGGTGGTTACATTCTCTGACCCAGGAGAAGGCTATATAATCCCTGATGTGAAGCTTTGCTTTGGGGCTCACTTTGAAAAGTGTTGTGTGATTTGACCAGATGAGACTCTAGGCAGCCACTGAGAACCCCCCTGGCTTTGAAAAACCCAGATGTTGATGCTTCCCTCTCTGGTAACTGTGATTTGGTATGGATATAATGGTTGAACAGTTGAGAAGCCTGTCTGCTTGATCTGTTTCTCTGTCTTGTAACTTCTGATTGTATACTCTGAAGTTCAGGATGCTGACCTTTTTCCCCTGAACTAGGTAAACCATATATGTTTGACCATTTTGAGTTGCTTTCCTTTAGAAAAGCAGATCTAAGAACCTGTGTTGGCAGCCACCCTGGGGATGCTGGGGTGCTTTCTGCTACAAATGGCGACAAGGATGGAATCTGCGGAGTAAAAGGAAAGTATGGAGGCTGGGATAATTGTTTGTTTCCCAGTTGTGGTAGCTGTGACTCCATGGAGCCAAGGACCAGGAGAGAAGAATGGCTTTCATGCTGACTTTGCTGAGCTGAGAGCAGGAATGGTGAGCTGCCTGCATCAAGACCTGGGAAGAAGCCAGGAGCAGCTGCCTTCTGTTGGAGGAGAAGGAACCCAGGAGTTTGGAATTCAGCCACAGAACAAGATAAGGACTGTGTGGCAAAGCAGGGGCACTGAATGTTTTTCCTTGCTGCATCCTACAGTTTGGGACCCAGGGGGAGGATGGACTTGTGACTATGGTGGGTGGGGTGAAGTGCCATGGACCCCCAAGGACCCCACCCTGTTGGTTTTGTTGCCCAGACCCCTCTCTGACCCAGGAGATTTGTAGCAGCAAGCACCCCAGCATCCCCAGGGTGGCTGCCAACATAGGTTCTTAGATATGCTTGTCTAAAGAAAAACAACTCAAAATGGATTAACAAGCTTACTTTAATCAGTCAAACATATATAGTTTACCTAGTTCAGGGGGAAAAGGTCAGCGCCCTGAACTTCAGAGTATACAATCAGAAGTTACAAGACAGAGAAACAGATCAAGCAGACAGGTTTCTCAACTGTCCAACCATTATATCCATACCAAATCACAGTTACCAGAGAGGGAAGTATCAACATCTGGGGTTTTCAAAGCCAGGGGGGTTCTCAGTGGCTGCCTAGAGTCTCATCTGGTCAAATCACACAACACTTTTCAAAATGAGCCCCAAAGCAAAGCTTCACATCGGGGATTATATAGCCTTCTCCTGAGTCAGAGGATGTAACCACCCTCTTGACCCACTGCCCAATCACATAGCATCAAGGTGTGGGCATTCCTGAAAACCAAGCCTCCTGCCACAGGCTCCATGTGACCACATTCACCCTATTAGGGGCAAAGTATATTTTCAAATCAAGGAAGGTTCTCAGAGTCTCTTAAGCCTATCAAAGGGCCTAGGGGCAGGGAAGATCTTTAAATATGCATTTCCATTACAACTCCTTTAGCAATCTGATGAAACCTAAGAACCCCATTAAAATGAAATACTGAAAATTATAAGAGAAATAAAATATGTTGAAATAGAACTATCAAGATTTTTTAAAAGTTCATAGAATTCAAGTTAAGGAATGCAACTATGGTGCCTACATTAAATCCATTTCACATTCAGTTAATCTGATATGAAAATGTAGGATCTGTTTGCTTCTTTCATCTTCTATAGGAATTGTATCTAAAGGGAGAAAACCCTCAAGTATCCCAGAGTGCTCCATGGAAGCAGAGTAGAGAAATCATCACCATCAAAAGTTATTCACAGTATTTGGTACTAATCATGTGCGGGGTTATATTAGGTCAGGGTTAGTCAGTACTTTTACTAGTTATTTTCGAGTCAGTCATATACCTGTGCCAAATAGATGCTCTATAGAAGTAAACAGGAAGTAAAAAAGGGTTCACTTGTCTTCACTTCTGCCAGTTTTCAAATATTGCCAATTATCACATTAGTCATTATATGCTGAATGTACAATATTATTTTAATAATATTTGTAATGAAGAAGAGAAAGACTAATTTTTATCTCTTTACTTACCTATCCTACAATTTAACAAAGTTACTTAGCACTTTCTATGAGGTAACACAGTAGGTATCTAATAAATTTATTGACTGGCTGATTATGTGTCAGGCACTATTATAAGTGTTCAAGACTCAAAAAGAAAAAAAATAACTCAGTCTCTGCCCTCCTACGCTTCCAGTCCAATGGAGGCATACAATCTAATGAATACGTATGACGGAGAAGACTGTAATAAGGACAAAATAAAATTCCAGAAAATGCTATTTTAAAAAATCTTGAAGGGAGAGAGATTACTTTCTGTGTGGTTGACATCAGACATAAGAATGCCCTGGAGTTTTTCACCTTCTTACCTCCCCACCTTATCATAAGGATACAAACCTGAGAGAGTAAGAAGCTTCAGAGAGTATAACCCTTTGTGATAGAGAGAATCCCACTTATAGACTATAAAAGCCCAGAAGAAAGGCACACCTCAGGAGAATTTCATGAAAACTTCACAGAGGAAAAAAAAGAACTCTTGGTGCCAGGACTTGTGAGGTAACCCTTTCCTACCAATATTCCCTATCTGTGTGACTCACTCCTTTTGTGTTTTAAGTTTGAACCTATTCTCCCTATCGACCTTGTGTGCAAGGGGAGACTATGCCTTTAGTTGGGGGTGGGTGGGTGTATTTTGTTCTGATTGTTCTTATTAAACTATCTTAGTAAATGTTTTTGCTAAAAACTACTGACTGATAATCAATAGGAAGCTCACTTGTGGGGGCTTCTGAGTGACAGAAAACCTAGACTTTTAGAATTACCCCTAGCACCCAAAAGACAGCAGTCATTAGTAGCTTTCTGGAGAATTAACATTTGAATGTGACTGTCTACTTGGGTGAGGGGTGAGCGGTTCTGAAGAAGACACTACATCTAATTAAGAATATATTAAATATATTTCAAATAAAATCAAGGTAAATTGAAGGAGGAGGCACCAGCTGCTAGGAGCAGGGGGTTGGGGAGGAAGTTAAGAGGGAACTAGCAAAGACTGAAAAGTGGATTCTTCTACATGTCTGCTGTTTCCAAAGTCAGTCTCTCTGTATACATGACTAGAATTGGTACCCACGTAAACCAGGCACCATAAGTCCTTTCAAAGTCCACGTGACAAAGTTTCTACAAAGTTCTACAAAGTTTTCAAACCAACATTGTTCTTCACATAGTCATGCAGAGATTGTCTCTGCATTCTCTTCACCTATCCAAAATCACTCTCTTCAGGCAGAATATAGGACAGGGATCCCCTCCCCAGCTTGGTTAAAAGTAGAGTTACACATTTATACATGACAATTTGATTGAATCCTATACAACAAAGAAAAAGGACTGAGCAGAACCAACTGACAAAATACCAGTTGATGCATCATTCCAAACCCACAACTTCCCACCTTTCTGGGGAGAAGTAGAAAGTATTTAATCATTTATTCCCTAGGATCTGTTTTGAGTCACTGCAACTAATCTTTTTCACAGAGCAAACTCTGCAAGTAGAAACTATAATGAGTCAATTGAGTTCATATAGCATCATCTTGAGAAAGATTATCGGCCTCACCTATTTAACAAAGCCTTTATTCTTTATTCAGGACTGGCTTGTGGGTTGTTTTGTTTAACATGTCTTCATTTACAAGGAAGTCATCTTTTATTTTTCCATGAGGAGGGGAAAAAAAAGTGTGTTTCTGTTTCCATTTACCATAGTGACATGACATTTTACCATTTTTCAACCTCTTCCCTTTTCTCAGCACAGGAATGTCATTTCTCATGGTGCCTCTTATGCCTTTGACTCTGCTGAAGCAATAGAATTTCCTGGGATTTTCTGGGCTTTCCTTGTAGATTTAGGCAGGGCCATGAATGCTATGCTATCTTTTCCATTGTCCTTGGTTATCTGGAAAGTGTTAAGGTACTGTTTCTTTGTACAATGTCATATACTGTACAGTTCAGCCCTTAGTAATAATACTCCAGAATCTAAACTTTCATCTTTGAAATAAAATTAAGTTTCTGGATTTTCCATTTGAAAAAGTAGCCCTTAAAAAGAAATTGGCTGCATCTCTGTCCTGTTGAGTTTGGCAGGTTGTAGATAAAAAAGAGAGACTAGGATTGAGGCCAATAAAAACCTCTCCTGTGCATATAAAACCTCAGTTGTGAGAAAATTCTTAATATAGTCTGTCTAATTTGGAGATTCAAAGTTCTCCCTATGACTAAAAACAAAGTCCTTAGTAGAAAAATAATTTTTCTTTTCTTAAAAGAAATTTGGTTTATCAATTTATCAGCCTACTTCATCTCTGCCATATTAAAGTTTAGTGAGGAAATCTTGAGTGACATATGCAGTCATTTTAATGACAGAATTGGATTCCCTTATCATTTCTCTTAATCCATCATTTATTAAGTACCTTCTGTGTGTCTCTCACTGTTCCAGGTGTCAGTTTCAGATATAGAAGTATAAGACATGGGCCCTACTTTCAGTGGGGTTCCAGTTTAGTTAAAGAGATCAAAGGACCATATATGAAGCACACAACAAGTATCAAATTATTGGACTTTATGGTAGTCAGCTATTAATAAATCTCCTCCAATCCTGGATCTACTATAAAAAAACAAACAAACCTGGAGATTCCAATATTCTCTGTTACCACAATCAAATTGTTGCTGAAAGGCTGCAATCAGCATGAGTGAAAGCAATATTCACATCAGTGATTCAGCAAATCTGATGGAACATTAGAGGAAGTTCAGTATACAAACATCACCCTCAAGAATAAATGACCAAATAAATAAAAAATAAAATTAATAAAATAAAAAGACAAAAAAAAATTTTTAAGGAGATGAAAAATTAGCCATGTGACCTTGGGCAAGTCATTTAACCCCAATTGCCCTCCAAAAAAAATCATAAATAAATGACCACTAAATAGTTACATTCTATGAGTTTTGGTTCAGATTTGTAATTTCATAAGAGTAGGAAACTTCTTGTGTGGAAACTTCCTCTATCAATGCATATGTAATTTATAGTCTCAGAGCAGCAGTTCTCAAAATATATCTCTGGTTTTGAAAAGGGACAGGATGAAAGTAGGGATTGGACCAGGTGGGGGATGGGATGGGTGGGTGTAGCAGCAAGCACCCCAACATCCCCAGGGTGGCTGCCAATACAGGTTCTTAGATCTGCTTTTCAAAAGGAAAGCAACTCAAAATGGGTTAAAGCTTACTTTAATCAAACAAACATATATTACTTAGTTCAGAGGAAAAGGTCAGCACCCCAAGCTTCAGAGTATACAGACAGATCAAACAGACAGGCTTCCAAACTGTCCAACCATTATCAATATCAAAATCACAGTTACCAGAGAGGGAAGCATCAACATCTGGGTTTTCAAAGCCAGGGGGCTCTCAACAACAGCTTCCCAGAGTCTCATCTGGTCAAATCACACAACACTTCTCAAAGTGAGCCCCAAAGCAAAGCCTCAAATCAGGGATTATATAGTCTTCTCCTGGATCAGAGAATGTAACCACCCTCTTGACCCAGTGGTCATTCCTGAAAACCAAGCCTCCTACCACAGGCTCCATGTGACCACAGTCAGCCTATTAGGGGGCAGAGTATATTTTCAAATCAAGGAAGGTTCTCAGAGTCTCTTAAGTCAATCAGTCTCTTAAGCCAATCAAAGGGCCTAGGGGCAGGGAAGATCTTCAAATCTGCATTTCCATTAAAGTGGGAGGGAAATATAAGCAGTCCTTTACAATATATCTACTATGGTAATGTTTTGCATAGATATACATGTTCAACACATACTGTATTGCTTATCTTCCCTGAGAAAGTGGTGACAAGAGAGGAAGAGAATGGATCTGAAATTCGAAGTTTTAAAATTAAATGTTTCAAATATATATAAATACTATTATCAATACTATTTTGCATGTAATTGGGAGATAAGGTGTTGCAGGCATTGGGGCACAGAGATTTCACCTTGCCCTAATGGCAAAGTCGAAGGGGGTATGGAAGAAGATATAGGAGAGAGCAGATTGGATGAGGGGATATCTTGTGGGACTGCTATTCTGGGGTGGTGGGTAGGGGAAAAATGGGGAAAAAATTGTAACTCAAAATCTGGCTGAAATGAATGATGTAAACCAGAAGTTAATAAAGCATTTGTTAAAATTTAAATCAATAAATAAATAAAAATTAAAAAATAATAAAAATATATCTCTGATATTCTCTGAGAACCCCGAAGGGGGTTTATGAAGTCAAAATTATTTTCACAATAACATACACACTTAGTTGCGGTAATCTTAACCTTTTTTTATGATATGAATCCTTTTGTTGATCTGGTGAAAGCTATGAACCCCTTTTTAGAATAATGCTTTTGGATGTGTAATAAAATAAAATATCAAAAGTTAGTGAAAATAAAGATGCAATTGTTTTTATCCACAGTCTAAGATTAAGAACTCTGGATCTAGATGCAATTTAGAAAAAAGCCTTTTCTTTTTCTATCCCCAGATCTATTACTTTCATTCTAAAAGCCATTATCTCATCCCACTGTAAGAGTATTATCCTGAAATAATATTTATAAAGTCTTAGCCCAGTGCCTGGCACATAGTAAGCACTTAATGAATGTTTGTTCCTTCCTTTCTTGCTTTCAGACATGATATGCTAAAGCTATTGAATAAACACTCAAACTTCTGGGAGATATAATTCCCAATGAGAATGTGGGATCAACACCTCCCTCCTCCATCTCCATTTTCAGGCAGTTAGACAATTTGGTCTCTGAGGCCCTTTCCATCTCTGAAGCCTAAGAGATCCATGGTTTCAGATTCATATAAATTTGTTATACTTAAATAAACTGGCCATAAGAGGGAGGAACTCCTAGAATGAAATGCATTGGTAGACCAAAACATGATAGAAAAGACAATAGGAATTTGTAACAAATTGCCTAACTATGGGCTCCAAAAAAAAGTCTTATCAATGAACATGCTCTACAGTTGTAGACAAATGGCATTGTTACCACCATGAAATATCACCCCCTCCTAATTGTTTTACTTTGAACTATTTTATTGACTTACTTTATGATTAGTCCTATCACTGAAGATGGGCCAGCATTAAAAGTCTTTTTCCAGGAGGGTTCAAAATAGGTTTGGTCAAAACCACATCATTATGTTTAAAATTTTCTATTGTCTGTAAAAAATATAAAAGGATGAAAGATAATATAATAGATGGAAACTGCTTTTTCTGGAAGGATATATTCTATGATTTGCCTAGAATTTGTATAGGTTCAGATTTCCCTCAAAAAAGCAAAAATGATCTTTTTGGGGAAAAAAAAGATTTGCTATTTATTAAGGTGTTTTATAAGAAATTATGGCAAATGATGGTTATTGGTGAGTCTATTTCAAAGGGACATCTTTCAGGAATTGTTAAAGAATACCCTCTTGCCTCAGGGTTTGTTCAAGATCATAGGAGTTTGTTCAAGCAATCTCATTATTATTAAGCATTTTACATTTTTAATGCCCTCTGCCATCATTAATTAGTCATTTCTCAGAAGAGCCCTGTGGGGTAGATGAGTATAATAACTACATTTACAAAGGAACCAGGTGTACACAGCTTTCCCAACCCACAAGCACTATCCACCATCACTACCAGAGAATGACAGACAAGGCCTGGCTTAGAGCTGCCCACTCATCCACTTATGTCTGTCCAAGACATCTTTGTATGTCTTGCCACACCAAAATCCCCTGGGATTATGAGTGGAAAAATGGGCAGAACATCCCAGGAGTTTCTATCTTGTAAATAGTCTGAGATTTACTAAAACAATTTGCTATATTTCAGGCTTGCAGCTTAATTTCTCATTTCTGTTATATTTATTCTCCTTCCATGGAAAGCTAATTAAGTTTTGTGATCACTAAATAAAAACCAGAGAAATATTTTGGTCCTTTGTTACATTTCCCTTTGGCTAAAGACTAGGCTGCTACACATAAAGATGAATTTGACTCACTTTAGCACTTACTATAAAGCTTGCTACATGTACTATAAAGCTTGCTACATGGCAGAATCAAGGAGTTATGGTTAGGAAGAACCGTAGAGACCAACTAATTCAATTACATTGTCTTGCAGATAAAGAATACAGAATCTGGGGAGGGGGGGAGTCGACTAGGTGGCACAGTGAATAGAGCACCAGCCCTGGAGTCAGGAGGACCTGAGTTCAGATCCAGCCTCAGATACTTAATACAAAAACTAGCTGTGTGACCTTGGGCAAGTCACTTAACCCCAGTTGCCCTCCAAAAAGCAAAAGCAAAAGAATACAGAATCTGAATGATTTCCCCATCATTGCCCAGGGAGTAACAGAGCTGAGATTTAAACCCACATTCTCTGATGCCAAAGCCAGTGGTTCTCTCCATTAGAGTTCTGCCATCATTTCCCCAAATATACAAATAGCAGCATGCTATTTAAGTTGGAATAATCACTAGTCAACAGAAAACAAAGTCAAAGCCTATCAGTTGGACAATGGCTAAACAAATTATGGTATGAGGATGTAATGGAATTTTATTGGGCTATAAAAAATGATGAAAGGAATAGATTAAAGGGGAGTCCAGGAATATTTACAGGATACGCATAGTACAATGAAAACAATTTACAGTATTTTAAAGAAAAACAATTGTGAATTTAAGAACTATGCTCAACTCGATAACCAATTCTATTCCAGACATTTGATGATAAACCATGTCTCCCACCTCTTTGCAGACAAGTGATGGACTAGAAAATATACACTTTCAGATACATAACCAACCAATGGGTGGATTTGTTTTGTGTGTCACAAGAAGGCTTTTGTTTTATTTTGGGGAAGAGCTGAGTTGGTATGGTAGTGATAGTGATGTGAAGGAAAAGGAAGAAAGGAACATCCATGGATTATTAAAAAACAAACAGAAGAGAGCAGAAGGAAGTTCAAAAGGGGATACAGACCAGCAGGACAGTAGTGGAACTACCATGATAAATCTGAATTTACAAAAGGAAGGTGTGCAGGAAGGAAGGAAGGAAGGAAGGAAGGAAGGAAGGAAAGAAGGAAGGAAGGAAGGAAGAAGGAAGGAAGGAAGGAAGAAAGGAAAAAAGGAAGGAAGGAAGGAAGGAAGGAAGGAAGGAAGGAAGGAAGGAAGGAAGGAAGGAAGAAGGAAGGAAGGAAGAAGGAAGGAAGGAAGAAAGGAAGGAAAGAAGAAGGAAGGAAGGAAGAAAGGTATAAAGAAAGAAGGAAGGAAGGTATAAAGAAAGAAGGAAGAAAAGAAGAAGGAAGGAAGGAAAGAGGAAGGGAGGAAAGGAAGGAAGCTCATAATAAAGAATTTTTTAATGTTCAAGTTTCAGATACAATTTCTAGTATGTAGTTTATATACAGAGCAGTTGAAAATGTCCTTCATTCTGTAATAATTTACCCTGTTATTTAATTAATATTCCCATGCCAGAACAACTCTCCCTTTTAAGGGGCAGGGGTTGTTGGACAGTGAGGGTTCTACTCAACCAAAAGGAAATATTCTGAAAGACCAAGAAATTTTTATGGTTTCATGAGGAAAGTTTACCAAAAAAATTCCCATCTAAGGTAATAAATGTCCTGACCTAGGCAGTGATATTCTTTCCTCTTATCATCCATCCATCTATCCCATGCTACAATTCTGACCTATTCACTCCACCCATCACACACATAGACATACGTGTAGATAGTTGTTGTCCATAATAACAAGCCATCCTTGATACCTTTGTGCCTGAGAGAGGGACTGAGGGAACTCTCAGAAGAAAGCTCCATTCTGCTTATAAGAGACTTATTTGCCTCCCAGCTTACAAGCTTCACAGGTCATGATTCTCCATACAAATCACCCAAGGTGTATCTTGATTCTCTCTTTAGAAGTTGGAGGCTTGTTGTCCTCAAAACCCTTAAGAAAAATGAGTTCTCCTTTTAAGACAACTGAGGAGAGCTGCTGGACATTCTCCCTGCCAGTGCAGACTCATTCTGAGGGCTGCCTTGGGTGGCAGGTGGAGTTATAATTATAGATTAGGAAAGAGCCAAGCCAGCAGCTGCTGCTCACTGCCTGGTGCCAATGAGAACTGACATCAGTGGGCCCTTGGCATAAACAGGCCTCTGAAAGTGGAAAAAAACATTTTAACCCCTGTGCTTGTCAGTCCAGTCAGTGAGCACCCAGCAGAACGCAAAATCTGGACTGGGGATAGACTGGGGGTCACACCAAAATCCACAGCTCTGACCTAAGGAAGACTTTTCCCAGAGGAACTTGGAGTTAGAGGAATTTCTTTCCTGTTTGAAGTGCCAAACCAAAGAAACAGGTTAGTGTGTACAATGTGTACCCAATGCACTTATCTGATCTCCACTCTATCTAATCTTGCTCTTTCAGACAGAGAAGTAGACAAAAAAATAACAGAAGGGATGGCATGATGGCTGGTTGAGGGATTGTTGTTTACACCATTCTAGCAAAGTATGAAAAAAAAGGTTATTTTGTTATGTTCTTGTAAGAGTAACAGTGGCCCTTTGAGTCATATTCACTAACAAGGATACAAATAGAGATGCAAAAGGTGTTTATGGTGCAAAATGAGATTTACGGCATGGCGCCCATCATTATGTAATGTGTTTACACAAAAGGTGCCTGTTTCTTATTAGTGCTGTAGGAAGAGTAATATTTGTTCAATTTCAGCCTTTCCTGCTTAGTATCTGTGTGACCTTGGACAAGTCACTTAACTTCCCTAGTCGTCAATATCCTCATCTGTAAAAGAAGGGTGTTGGACTAGATAGCCTCTGAGATTCATAGATGATCTCCGAGTTCTCTTCCAGTTCTAAATCTATTATCTCTATCCATCCATCTTTCTATCTATCTATCTATCTATCTATCTATCTATCTGTCTGTCTGTCTGTCTGTCTGTCTATCTATCTATCTATCTATCTGTTTTTATGCCTGTCTGTCCATCCTTCTGTCCACCCACCCATCCATCCATCCATCCATCCATCCATCCATCCATCCATCTATCTATATCTATCTATCTATCTATCTATCTATCTATCTATCTATCTATCTATCTATCTATCTATCTGTTTGTCCATCTATCCATCTAGCTAGCTATCTACATACACACAAACCTGTGATTACATCTCTGTGGGAAACTCCTAATGCAGAAATTCCCTCCACTCAACATGTTAGCAGCTCTCTATAATTTGTATTTTAAATTTAATAGCAAACATAAATACAAATGTCATATCGCCAATTAGCTCTTGCATTAAATAACAAAGATAGGTAAACTGGTACATAAAGGCTTCTTGCCACGTCCCCAAAATCAGACATCAATCTGATGACTTTTTAGTTAACACTTGGGAAATGAGCTTTAATTTTGTTTGGTAGATCCAAGTGTTTTTTGCCATCTCTATGATTTTAGTCTCAGTAGATTTTGCAAGAGAAGGTCTTAGCTTATAAAGAGTAATAGTGCCCATTATCCTTCTTCTGACACCCAAGATTTAAAAGTTGTCTTCACATCATTCTGTTCTGAACGTGTTGCATATTATAGATCGAGCAGTCTTTTCACATTTGTATGAACCTTGATGTAGCACTTATAAAACAACAACAACAAGAAAGCCACCCATAATATTTGAATGTCTCTTTGAAGTACTAGAATTCTGTATGACCTTTTGGAAGCTAGACTCGATTGAGGTTATAGCCATGATTTTTTGGATTTGTTTTGGGACTACCTACATCACTGGATGTGGTCATTCAAGGAGGTAGTTACTAAAAGAAAGCACTGTAGTCACCCCAGTTCTTAATACACTAAACAATTCTCCTACCCTCTTTTCCCATCTCCAAAAGACCACCAATCTCTATGCATCTGATAGAAGAGTTTGAATGGCAGGAAAACCTAACATCACTGCATTCCAAGAATGGTACCATGGAAAAAAGAGTTGGTTTTGTAGTCAGAGGACCTAGGTTTAAATCTTGGCTATGACCTTGTGACCTTGATGGAGTCATTTCAACCTTTATAAGTCTCAGTTGCAACTCCATAAAACAATGTGACTGTACTAAAGGACCAACTTCTAAATGATGACCCAGCTCTAAATCTATGATTCCATGGTCCAAATTGAATTTTTAAGTGTTCCAGAGTGAAGATGAGCTACGTCTTCTGAAATAAGATCTTGTCAGTGAGATCTTGACAGAGAGATAAGTCCCAAATGTCCATAGCCAAACTAAAATGATCAGGAA
This sequence comes from Gymnobelideus leadbeateri, assembly GCA_011680675.1. Taxonomy (NCBI): domain Eukaryota; kingdom Metazoa; phylum Chordata; class Mammalia; order Diprotodontia; family Petauridae; genus Gymnobelideus; species Gymnobelideus leadbeateri. The sequence continues at coordinate 55,904 of WOXC01005098.1, read as the reverse complement.
AGAAATCTGCATGTGAAATTTTCACAAGCCATTTGCATATTTCCTCCTGAATTCAAGGAAGAAATGCACAGCTTTTTTTTACAAGTAACTTAATTCTGCCTGTGTATCTCAAATGCACAACCCAAATTACAGGTAAATGAATTGATTCTGAAAAATGATTTGACTATAAATATTGAACTTGAACTTTCAGATGGACATAATGTCCAGTCTGCTAAACTTTGCCGTGGTATAAAGAAAACATGATAGAGGGCAGTATCTCCATATAGTATCTCACCTGAGACTACATATAATGTCACTTGTTTCTTTCAACCAAATATGCATTATCTAATACAACTAATTCTGTGCATATTAGACACAAAGCCTTGAAAGGTTTTGGAAAAATTGGTGTCCCAATACAACTGATTCCAGAGAGTCCTTTCCACTCCATTCATATTAGAGATTTGGAGAAATCCTGTTGTGAAAAAAGAAGTCCCAAGAGTTCTGTTGAGAGAATAAAGGAGAAGAACAAAAATACTGATAAACATAATGACTATAATAAATAAAAACAGTATCAAAATCTGGAAAAATACATGAGAAGAAAAAAGCTCAGAAAAGGACATAGAAACAACCAGGATTAGTTTAGGTATCGGTGTTCTGTTATTGTCAGTCATGTCTGACTTTTTGTGATCCCATTTGGGGATTTCTTGGCAAAGATCCTGCCATTTTCCTCTCAAGTTAATTTTACAGATGGAGAATCTGAGGCAAACGGGGTTGATTTGCCCAGGATCACATAGCTGTAAGTGTCTGAGGCCAGATTTGAACTCAGGAAGATGAGTCTTCTGACTCCAGGCTTAGCTCTCTATCCACTGTGCTAACTAACTGCTCCTAATTTAATTGCTTTCTTGTTAAAGAAATCCATAAATGATGGGAGTTCAGTGGTTATAAGACCACAGAATCATAGCTTTATAGCTTGAAAGGACATCAGAGGCCATCAAATCCAACCTCTTCATTTTAAAGATGAGACACAGAAAGGTTAGGTGATTTGCCCCAGAGGGTCACAAGTTAATAAATGTCAAAATCAAGATTCAAACCCAAGGCTCCTGACTCCAAGCCCAGTGTTCTATTGATTCTGCCTTGCTACCTCTGTTTTCCTGTTTGGGCACTTAAATGTTTGCATATTGATGGTCACTAAATTTATAATTTTGGAAAGTTCTGCTGAAATGATCACTCTCATCCAAGTATTCCCTAGTCTTCATATTTCCTGGATCAAGGATGCTTGCCTAATAACATGGGTTTCCCTTAAGATAAAGCAAAAGCCCTAGCCACCACATTTCTTGTAACCAATGGTTTTTCCTTTTTGCTCTTCCAGAAACCCATTATCCAGAAGATGACTGTCACTTACTCCAGCAAGGTAGCAAATGCTACTTTTTTTGGATTTCATAGGTTACTCCTCAAGTGGAGAGGCAGCATCTACAAACTGCTTTACAGGGAATTTATTGCCTTTGCTATTCTTTACACGGCAATAAGTATGATGTACAGGTACTTTAAAGATATTTTTGCATGCCTCCTTAAGCCGTAATCTAATATGAAACAAAGGTACGATCTCAATAATTGTAGTCCTTCGGCTGCTGGTTGACTGCTTTATAAATATACATATATATGACTTACCCTTTTGCATGTGTTCTTTTTATGTCCTCTCTTCCTCCAGCCAAGTTATTTGAATTGATACCTAACACTGTTTAGAATGTTAAGTATATGCTAACCATCATGTCCAGATGGTTCTAATATCAGCCGGATAATTAGCTGATAATTATCAAGAATATGCCATGTGTAACAATGTCACTATAGGCAGATCATGGGGTATTTATGCCAAGGTACGAACAAAATGATTATTTGGATAGCAAAGGCTAGAAACAAACTGGCATGCCACCCACTAATCAATGCCCATAAAGCAGTTAGCTTTGAGCTTGTACTGTGATAGGTAATAGATGATTACCATGTTACTGCCTAATAGCATTCTTTATTCAGTATCAAGAGGCCTAAGATTGAAATCCTTATCCAGAAAAGTAATCTTTCCTCTAGAGCAGAGCTTCTTAACCTTTTCTGTGTCAAGGACCCTTTTGGAAGTCTGAAGACACCTATGGACCCATTGCTAGAAGAATGTTTTTAAATGCATTCAATAAATTAAATTAATTAATTAAATGCATTAAGTAGCATTCATTGCTAGCTCCCAGAAATTACAAAAGGTCACAAAAGAAACCATTTATATTGGGATAAAGTTATTGAAAAAAAATTTTTTTAAACACAATGCTCTAGGCTCTAGAATCTAGAGCTTGTTATAAAGCTCATAGTAAATCCATCTTCATGATAGAGATCAAGGTTGTGGTGAGATAAGTTCACAAGAGCAGATGTAGATTTTGTAAAACATCAAATAGTCTATGCTGGCTGGTTGGTCAACCAAACTGAGTCAGAATCCTACCTAGAAATAAGTCCATTGCTGAAAAAATAGATTCTGGTTGAAATTGTAACCCTTTTCTGAATGGAGTTGTGCTTGTTTTCATTCAAACTATGGTGGAGATTTGTATTCAGAAGGTTAGTATCAATTTGACATATATTTCTTAATTAGAGAAGTAAAACAATAAAGTTCGTGGTTTATGAGGGCTGTATTCTGAAAATAGAGTGAAAGGTCTTCCATCCACATCCTATTAAGACCGATTAAAGGTAAAGGATACATTTGCTTGAAGAAGAGAAGACCCAGGTGGATATGATGACTGTTTTCAAATATCTGAAAGGCTATCATATAAAAAGGGATTAGCCTTGTTTTGCTTGTCTTTAGAGGAAAGAACCTGGACCAATGGGTAAAAGTTGCAAAGAGACAAAATTTAAGGAAAAACTTCCAAATAATTAGAGCTGTCCAAAAGTCCAATAGTTACCTTGGAAAGTAATGGATTTGCTCTTTTGGAGTCTTCAGGCTGAGGCTAGATGGCCACTTACCAGTCACATGGTAGAAGGGATTATTTCTCAGGTATGGATTGTACTAGATGGCCAATATGATTCTTTTCAAGTCTGACATTCGATGATTTTATTAAGTCTGTTCTTCATTCTTCCTCTGTGTATGGAAAATTCTTATTTAATTTTTTTTCCACAAGGAACTTACCTTATAATCACCAAAACCTCCCTACTCAGAATTAGAAGGACATGTGGATTTAACTATTAGTCAATATTTTCAGTTGGGGTCAAAGATAGGAGGAGACATTTTACCACAAATGAAAATGAACTCTAAATTGGATTTAAAGATATTTGACAAAATATGATTTATATTTTAAAGGGAAAGTTTTCTCAAAATTCATAACAAGTTTTTTTACTACAAAATAGTATTGTGATGATTTGTGTGAGTCATAGATTGAACTTTCAAAATACTTGAGGGAACAAGAAACCAATCCAGAAGAGTTGTTATAATGGGTTTTTTTTTTCCATTAACATCATTTTGGTACTAGTGTTAATGATAATGACATTCCTTTTAAAAACTTAAAACAGCTTTTGCCCCCAAAGGGGGCTTAACTCCAATACTTAACACACCCCACAGAATTCTATTAAATAATACAATCTAATATTTATATCATGCTTACTATATCCCAGGCCCTGTACTAAGTACTTCCTAAATGCTATCTCATTTGATCCTTACAATGACCCTGGAAGGTAAGTGCTGTTATTATTCCCATTTTACAGATGAGGAAGATGGGGGTTAAGTGTGACTTGCACAGGGTCACACAGCTAGTAAGTGGTTGAGGTCAGAGTTGGGACTCAGGTCTTCCTGATTCCATACCTAGTACTGAGGCTGCCTAGCTTCCCCAATATTTGTTTGTAAGTATGTTCTTTATTTCTTTTTTGCTTTTTTTTTTTTGGAGGGGAAAGGACAGGGCAATTGGGGTTAAGTGACTTGCCCAAGGTCACATGGCTAGTAAGTGTTAAGTGTCTGAGACCGGATTTGAACTCAGGTGCTCCTGACTCCAGGGCTGGTGCTCTGTTGACTGCGCCACCTAGCCACCCCCTAAATATGTACTTTCTAAAGATAGCTCATGTCCACAATAGCAACAAAGAACAAGGAGAAAATTCATGATTTTGTCTTCTGTTCAATTTTTGGAGTAATCCAGTTATGGAATTTTAGGGCTGAAAGGGAATTTAAAGCTCTTCTAATCCAGCTGCCTTCATTTTACAAGTGAGAAAACAGATAAAAGGTATGAAATGACTTGCCCATAGTTACATATTAAGTGGCAAAATCAGAATTCAAACCTAGGTCTTTGATGCTAAGTATAGGACTGTTCCCATTCCTGTTTTGTTAAAGGAATCCCTTATACGCTGACCAGCAAGGTTAGCATTTGAATATGCCATCTGACTGTGTCATCTTCCCATGACTTACCAGATTTGAGAAATCAAAACATAGCTGTAAGAAGTATTAACCAGATTCTTATTTACTCATTACTTATGACTCTAGTTTAAAAAGTTATTAAAGGATTAAAAAATGAGTAAATAACTACGCTTGGCAATAGAAAGATTGGTGAACAAAATCATGCTTCACAGATTTGCTCATTTTTATTTTTTTAATTCAGACAGCTAGGACTAGACAAGATCTGAAGTCCTTCTCCGTTATTTTCTCCAAATCTATACCTGTCATTCAGTCCTGTGATAAACTACACATACATTAATGAATGGATGGATAGGTAGATGATAGATAGATAGATAGATAGATAGATAGATAGATAGATAGATAGATGAGCCAATTGTAAACCTCTTTGGCCATTTCTATATACGAGTAGACCAAAGTATTACAGGACCAATCTGATTATAATCTTTGCCCTAAGTTATCTTTCTGAATAATTCTATGGAAGCAGTCTATATCTCACAAAGTTCTTCCTCCTAATCTGAGGCAGGAATACCAAACTCTCCGATTTGCTCTTCTTTTTGTGTCCCCATTTTTAAGTTCATTTATTGGCCACTAATCGTTACCTCTTTTCTTCTGGTCCTCCAAAGTGTTTCCTGTATCCTTTGCCCAAGTTTCAAATTTCCACTCTCTCAAACTGAACCCTTATAGCTTCTTAATTATGGTTCTTTTCTGAATTTTTCTTCATCAATGTAGCTCCAATACTTGACTTCTGTAGATTATTCTTTGAATATGGTTTATTTTATTACCTGTATTAAACTACTTAAATTTAATTTGAAATTTGCTGTGCAAGAAAGTAGAAAGGTCACTAAGGAAAATACGAAAATGAATGGGACACAGCTCCTACCTTAAGGAACTCATATGTTAATGGGGAGGATAAAACATGTTCACAAATCAATCTTTCTAGAATTCAGTTTTCTTTCAGAATGGAACTTACACTCTATCCCCATAATGTAAATAGCACTAATGAGCATTTAAATAATTAACAATTAAGAAAAATTAAGAGAATTAAGAGAAAATATGTCGTCAAATACAGTAGCTTAGGTCAAAGCTACAGTATATCATTTTCAACTGATCTTCATGAATCTAAAAATACCAATTTTTCTAACTTTTATCTGCTTTTTGGAGATATCTAAAATAAAATTTAACTCTAGAATAAATAATTCTAAACTCACTTTAATAGTCATTCTGATAGGTATAAATCATTTCATTTGTGTAGAAGTATCCCTGGAGAATTGGGGGAAAACTTGCCTCAATTCAAAGCTAACATATCAATCTGTATTAGTTGGAGCCTTTATAGAAAGTAATCAAAACACAAGGTTTTGGGTTTTTTTTAATAGAGTGTTTATTAAAACCCTATATTTAACAATCAGCAATCTTTTATGACTGTAACAATTTTACTTCTTGAAATATTAAGCAATTACAATGTTTAAAGACCCACCTGTCAGCTCAGGTACATTTTCTTTCTTTGCTCCTGGTTGCTGCCAAAAACATTTTTTTTGCTTAGTTGTTTGCACTTAATATCACATGCAGAACAGGTGCAAAAGTATAATATCATAAAGGGATGTGCATTTTATTTTTGCTCCAGATTGTTACTTACAGGAGCCCAAAAACGTTACTTTGAAAAATTATCAATTTACTGTGACAGATATGCTGAGCAAATTCCAGTAACCTTTGTGCTTGGTAAGTATAGGTTACATGCAGAATGAAGCCACCCAGCTGTCTCCATTAGGATGACACAGATGACTGTGCATGGAAGTGTTACCAAGCTGAGAGGCATGTCCAAAAAAGCAACTGCTTGCTGTAAGAAGTTACCATCACGCATAAGAATTCTGCCTTCAAAGATGCTTTTGCTAAATTAACATTGGACAAGTTTGAGGTATTAATCTCGGTGCCTTCTGTTCACTAACTGTCTGTTTTGCAGTCATTATCTCAAATCTAATAAAGACTTACCAGGTTCCACTCAGTGCCAGCCACAATTTTACATTTCCTATAGGGCAATATTATAAAGGTACGGGGTAACGTTTCTCTACCCCCAAAAGGGTCAAATTCCACTAAAATGCATCCATGTAAACGATCCTTTTAAGGAAAGAAAAATCATTTTAACTTTCTTATTCTATAGGGTTTTATGTAACTCTGGTGGTAAACCGGTGGTGGAACCAGTTTGTCAATCTGCCGTGGCCAGACAGACTGATGTTCCTGATTTCCAGCAGCGTTCATGGAAGAGATGAACACGGGCGTTTACTCAGAAGAACACTCATGCGCTATGTCAATTTAACTTCCTTGCTCATCTTCCGCTCAGTGAGCACAGCTGTGTTCAAAAGATTTCCAACAATAGACCATGTCGTAGAAGCAGGTATTGTGGCTTTGTTTTCCTTCCCTTGTGAGGTCCTTCCCACCTCAGATGAAAACCTGAAGATGCTCCCCAAAGACTCTGCTTTTTAAACCTTTTTCTGTCTGTCCTCTCTAATATATGGCAGTTAAATGTCTCGAAGGTAGTTCTTAATCTGGGTGGGATTCCATGGAAAGATATCAAGAAATCCATGAATATGGGGCAGTTAGGTGGTGCAGTGAATAGAGAGCAACAGCCCTGGAGTCAGGAGGACATGAGTTCAAATCCGACCTCAGACATTTAACACAAAAAACTAGCCGCATGACCTTGGGCACTTAACCCCAATTGCCTTCCAAAAAGCAAAAATAAGAAAAAAGAAATCCATGAATTTGTATGAGGAAAAAAAATGCATCTCTATTTCAATATATTGGGTTTCCTTTGTAATACTACGTGTTTTAGTTTATGCATTTAAAAATGTTCTGTTAGATATATACACTTTTAGCCATGGCCAATAAGGGAATTTATTGTGCTAGATTATGTATATTATAAGGGTTTTGTTTTTTGGCTTTTTTTTTTTAATTGTTCAATTTGAGGGGGATGGAGGAAGAGATAATAAATGGTTCTAAAACTTCATTGTAAGAATCCATTGTTCTGAGAAGAGGTCCATAGATGTTGTCATAAGTATCTATGACAGAAAATCCCTGCTTGAAAAAGTTTTAGAAATAAATCAACAAAAGCATTCTTATCATGTGCCCAAAGTTATTAATTCTTGACTTGAAAGAGGTCAGAGTCTAGAAGCCTTTGTCTATCTTTAACTTTCTATCTCTGAAGTCCAGGAGGATGTTGATGCTGCCCTCATGTTATGGGTCTTAATCTGGGCAATGTCTAGGTGATGGCAATGGTAGTAGTAGTGAAAACGAATGTGATCCACTTTTGGTCTGAAGTTGTATTGAGAGGCCAGCTCTCAAGCTTACCCTGATCAATAAGGTTTCAGGGTGGTCATTAAAATAAAATTCCCAAAAAGGTGCATGTGAGGAGCAGAGGATATAAACACAGGTGGTAATATTCCCAATATAATTACTAGAATATTTAATCGAGCTTTGTGTTCAATTTTCTTTTTTAAAAAGGGTTTTTAAAATTATGATTCATTTTAATTTGTCATTTTCTTGAGCAGGTAGGCAGGTTAGGCCATTCTTTCAAACATGTTTCAATGTTTTTGTTGAGACGCTACTGTTGGGGGCTCATAGTAATCCGTGTCTTCTTAAAGAGAAGTAGGCTCGATGATCATACATTTAGGTGGATTTAGAACTGGTTGAGTGATCAGACCCAAAGAAGCAGTTAGTAATGAGTCAGTCTGGCTGTCCAGGGATTCAGGAATTTGTTCTTGGCCCTGTGTTGCTTAACAGTGTTATTAATGGCTTTATGGAATAGTGGATAGAGTTGGCCTTAGACTCAGAAAGGCTGAGAAAAAAAACTCAGAAAGCTCAAGTTCTAGCTCTACCCCCTACTAGCTTTGCAACTCAGGGGAAGTGTCAAGCTCTCAGTGCCCTAGGCTAAACCAGCAACATTTGAGTACTACCTGAGCTATACTGGTGTGTGGACAGTCAGATGGAATGTGATTAACTGAATTTGAATCATGGGAATGGGTGCTCTCTACCAAATCTTATACTTTCTTGTAAAAGTTCATAGGTATATAATGGACAGAAAAATAAAACTTGGAAAATCTGAGTCTAGACAATCAGTCTTGTAATAATTTACTAGATTATTTACTATTTTTTAAAAAAAAACTAGACCTATGATTTCATTGGCATAGGGAAATCCTATGAGGCAGCTAGGTAGCATAGTGGACAATATGTAGGCCTTGGGATCTGGATAGATAAACCCAAGTTCAAATCTGGCCTTAGACTAACTATAACCCTAACCAAGTTACTTAAATCTCCTTCTGCCTCATTTTCCTCATATGTAAAATTGGGATAATATCAGCACTTCCCAAGATTGTTGTGAAGATAAAATGAGATGATAGATGAGATGAAAACCTTCAAGTACTATATAAATGATGATGATGATGATGATGATGATGATGGTGGTGGTGGTGGTGATGATGGTGATGATGATGATGATGATGATGATGATGAAACAGCTCTAGGCATAAATATAGGCCACAGACAGAATTATCAAGTAAAAGAAGTTTTATCTGACATCACACCTCTTTTTAACTCTTTTCAACCAACCCCTTCACTTTCATGGCCCTTCCTGTCCTTCTGTTTGTCCCCTCCCCCCTTGATAATTATGTCATTTACCCCTTTAATATGCATTTCAATTAATATCTAACCTGCTCCTGTGATATCCAGTGACACATTCTAAGACATCTCTTATTGTGGAATGAAAGGTTTTACACGATTTTGAAGAAATTTCTAGCATCATGAGGGGAAAGGGTAGGAGAGGAGATGACTTCTTAGGATAATGCCTTGTCGTTTTTGTTGTTTTTGTGGTGGCATAGGAAGGCTTTTCTATTTCCCTGAATTCAGTACACATAATAGGATCACTTATCTTACCTAGCCCTAAGGATAGCTGAGTCATCTAGGGGATGAGATATGAGGCTGCATAAAGGGACATGTGTCCCATATGTTGGCTCTCCCCACTTGGCACATGCCTCATTGACTCTCCAGACTGTGCTAGTTCTATGCCAAGGGCTCTGGGTAGAACAGGAAGTTCAGGGATGGGGTAAAATGTCATGGCTGATTCTCAGATGTAGGACACAGCTGCTGACACCATAGTGGGCAGAGAGAACTGATAAGTAATATGAGAAAAGGGGTGCAAAGATTTCACAAGACTTTGGGGGGGGGGACAGGAGACCCCAATGACAGCCTCTAGCCTATCTGAAAAATTTTAACAATAAAAAAGGTCCAAAATGTAAGCTAGACTCCAACTAGAATCCCAAAGAACCTGCCTGCCCTCCCCCAATACCGCCTTGTCTCAGTGTGTACTGTTATTGCAGAGGTCAAGAATGACAATTAAATGCGGTATAAGGGGTGAAAAGAAGAATAACCTTGTACTTTGAAGCAATTGGCCAAAGGCAGACAGGATTCTAAGTGAGAGAAGTCATTGGTCAATTATAGTCTGAGATACTCTAAACTCTAAATTATCATGTAAATCACATTAATCTGGGATAAAAGAACATAAAAGTACATGGTATTTGTGATAACATAAAGACCCAGATATCTTGGTAAAACTCCATTGTGGATATATGTTGTAGGTAAAACTTTTTAGTTTGATCTCCGGTGCACATGCATGTGCTTGTATGTGGGTATACATGTATACATCTATGTGTACACTTATACATATATGTCATTTTATTTTCAATTAAATTAAAGGTTGGGCACTTTGCTCACTTGAAAGAGGAAACGAAGTCATCAAAATTCTCTAAATTTTGTGCAGAGCTAGAGAGGTAGAGACTAAAATAATAGTAACCTTTATACGATGCTTTAAAGGTTTGCAAATCTCTTTACAAACATCATTGCATTTGCCTCTGATGAGAGCCTTGGAAAGTGGTTGCTATTATTATCCCCATTTTATAGATGAGGGAACTGAGACAGACAGAGGTTATAGTGACTTGCCCAAGATCATACAAACAAGTGTCTCAGGTGAGATTTGAACTTAAGTCTTCCTCACGCCAAATCCAGAGCTTTTATCCCCTGGTTAGAGCTGCCTGGATATCTAGTACTTGTCTCCACCACTGGAATGTAAATTCATTGAAAGTAGGGATCATTTCACTGATTGATTGTTTGTTTATTTTTGCTTTTTGGAGGGCAATTGAGGTTAAATACCTTGCCCAAGGTCACTCGGTTAGGTTTTGTTTGTATGATTGATAATTTAAAGATCACAAAATCACAGAATTTTAGCATTAGAAGGAACTCTGTGGCCATTTTTCCAACCCATCCCTGCAAAGAAGCTTCCCTACAACACACAATAGGGGGCCAACCCAGCCTCTGCTCAAAGACTTCCCATGAGGAGGAAGCCATTACCTACGGAGACAACACAACGCACTTTTGGATAGCTCTAATCTTTGGGGAGTTTTCTTTTTCCTAACATCAAGCCTAAATCTGTTTCTTTTTCTCTTCTGTCCACTGCTCTTGGTTCTGTACTCTGGGCCAAGCAAAATGGGTCAATCCCTCCTCCACATGTTGCTGTGTTGCTGTTCGTTATTCCAGTCATATCCAATTCTTCGTGATCCCGTTTGGGGCTTTCCTGGCAAAGATACTAGAGGGGTTTACCATTTCCTTCTCCAGTTTATTTTATAAATGAGGAAAGTGAGGGTTCAGTGACTTGCCCAGGGTCACCCAGCTAGTAAATGTCTGAGGCCAGATTTGAACTCATAAAAACAAGCCTTCCTGACTCCAGGCCCCAACTCTCTCTACTACACCACCTAGGTCCCCTGAGAAGTTTTCACATACTCAAAGACAGTCAGCATTTCCCCCTTGAGTCTTCCCTATGTTAAAAATCCCTAGTTTCAACAGTTCCTCATATGGCATGGGCTCAAGGGCCCTTCATCATCCCTGTAGCCGTTCTCACCTGCTTAACGATGCCTTTCCTTAATTGTGGCACCCAGAGCTCAACACAGTACTCCACAGGCAGTCTAAGGTAAAGTATAGTGGAACTTGTTGTTGCCCGGTTTTTCAGTCATGACTGACTCTTTTGTGACCCCATTTGGGGTTTTCTTGGCAAAGATACTGGAATATTTCATTGTCGGGCTTATTTTACAGATGAGGAAACTGGGGCAACAGGGTTAAGTGACTTGCCCAGGGTCACACAGCTAGTAAGCATGTGAGAACAGATTTGAACTCAAGATGAGTCTTCCTAACTCCAGGCACAGCACTCTATCCACCACACCACCTAGCTGCCCACTATCACCTCTTTATGCCTAGAAGCTATAGTTCTCTTGGGAAACAGTGCAGGATAATGGAAAAGGCGGTGGATTTGGAGTCAGAGAACCTGGACTTGAATCTTGGTTATATGCCTTACTACCTGTGTGACCTCGGGCAAGTCATTTCATTTCTCTAGATTTTAGTTTCCTTATCCAGGAGATTAAAATAGATGGAGTCTAATAACCCTAAATCGGTGGTCTTAATGCAGTCCAGAATATTTCCTTATTCTTTCTGTTGTTTTGGGGGGCAGGGAGGGGCTGACCTAATACACTGTTGGCTCATATTAATATTATTACTAACACTTCCTAATCCTTTGAAGATAAACTGCTATATAACCATGTTTCTCCCATCTAGAATTTGAGTGAATGATTTTTTGAATCCAAGTATGACTTTGCATTCTCACTAGTCAGTTGCACAACAGCAATCATTCTAGTGTCAGCATAATGTCATAGCCAGCAGATCTGTTTCAATTTGGACTCCATCATCTAAGCATGTTAGATATCCTCAGATCTCTGTTATCCATAAGCATGCTGAGGAGACTGAAGTCCAAAAATGTTAAGTGATCTGTCCAAAGTCATCCAAGTAGTCAAGAACAGAGCTGAGTTCTGAGTCCTGGTTTGCTCTTCTTTCCATGGCATTAGGCTGCCACTGGTCTGGGTTTCTTAGCACAGAGTTGTTTGCCTGCAAACACTATAGCACAAGCTCTCTGGCCAGTGCTTCAGACTTGCCCCAAAGCATTTCAGCCACTCTGACCTTCCAGCCAAGTTCTCATTCCTCAGTAACAGGCACTTACTTCTTAAAGTAATAGCCCTCGTCTGAGGTTTCCATGATTGTTACTGGATTTTGATTTAGACTTATGTACTTCTCAGATGGAGAAGTTGCTCTTCCAAGTTACTTAATAAGAGAAAAGCATAGATATTAATCTAAAAATTCACAGTGCAGCTTGCAAAATTTGGCCAAATCAGTGAAACTTCTGTAACTCTAGAGTTTTCTTATACTATCCATCTTTTGACATTTTCAGTAAAATTCAGTGATTCATTTTATTCTGTTGTTGTAAAGTGGTTATGAAGGTAAATATTCTAAATTTTAGGATATGATGGGAAGGCTATAGGGTGGGAGCCTTCCTGTAATATTAAGATTATTTAATCTGTGGTCTTTCTCCTAGCGAAATGCCTGGGGCCTATAAGACAGGATCAGATTTTAGGTAATGATACTTTGGGTCTGCCTCAAGGCAATGATGTGGGGTGGGGGCAGACATTAGGGGAAGGAGTTTGTCCCTTCTCCTAAACAGATCAGACCCTATTCTTCTGCAATAGTGGTGCAATAGCTGGATCTTTGCCTAGCCGCAGGCTTGTATCCCCAGGGTGCTATTCACAGACATGCATTGAGAACACTTTTCCATACCTGTGGCCTTGTCCTTGAGGTCCCTCTTCTGGAGGAGCCTGCCCCTTCCCCCTCTACCCTAACAGGTCAGTTGTTGGGGGTCTATGCCTCTACCACCACTCCTGTCCCTTATTCCTCACACCACCCCCCCCCAAAAAAAATTAACTGGTTTTGGTAAAATAATCCCTAGTTACTACTACAGAGTATATGATACTTCCACATTGTGACTTTCCCAATCAAAGTTTCAATATATCAAGGGTTGGCATAAAAAATTAAATGGGAATTTTGTGGGAGTTTTGTGGAAGCCACAAAGACCAGCAGACAACACAAAGCCTATGACCAAATAGTAACCCAAATTTTACAATAAGGTACCATACACACTCCATAGAGGAAAAAGAAAAAATTCAGACTTCTTCTCTGGTATGAAGGGAGAGCCAAAAAAGTTTACTGGGATTTTCCGGAGCACAGAGGCGCCACACCACTAAACCCCACAATGTGGAAGGGATAACTGTAAAAGTGTTCTAGAAGGTAATATATTTAGAAAGGAAAAAGTCATCAGTTAGTTATTTAACAAGCATTTCTTATGTGCTTACTAATCTGTGGAGACAGGAAGAAAGGCAAAGAATGGTGTCTGCCATCAAGAACTCCCATTCTAATGGGGGAGACAACATGTAAATAGCTATGTGCACACAGGATATCCAAACCCTGTTAGAGGACCTTAAATTTAACCCCATGCTATTTGCCTTTTGGCAATAGTTAACATGGAGAGCTCAGATACTGAAGCCCCTGGGAAGTAGATGTGTTTGTTTCCATTGACATCAGTGGTCAAATAATAGCCAGCCAATAACATAACCCTGAGAAGACAGAGTTGTTAAGTGGTTATGAAGGTAAATAGCCTAAATTTAGAAGATATGATGGGAAGGCTAATTTAATTTCGGGTGGAGGGACTTTCTGGAATATTAATATTACTTAAATCTGTGGTCTTTCCCCTCCCAAGAAATTGAAGAACTTCACAGAAAATTTACTTCCTACACCCTCCCTCTTGCAAGGAGGCCTCCAGGGAAATCATTGGGTGCTCTCTGTACCCCTGAGCTAAATGCTCCAGGGTGGTACAGGGAGAACTATATCAGCTGTTCCTATCTTGGAATGTCTTTCAAAGCTGAGTTAGTTCCCCTGAAAGCTTCATACGATGACTCCAGGAATAGATGGAATATTTCAGTGTGGAATGGAATAATGGCTTATGATGAGATTGTACCATGTCTGAAGGAAAGGACACACAGAAATGAATTCACTCTGAATTAATACCACTCGGCAAGACTCTTCAAAGGACTGGTGCTTGACTGGTTTCACATAGTTCTATTTTAGGAGTTTACTCACATAGATCCATTAGGAGTTGGGCACAGACTAGGAATATATCAACCAATTAATCAAGCATCATTTCTCAACAAACACAGCTCATATTTACCGAGCACTATCGTAGGTAGTGAGGCTACAAAGACAAAAGCGATATATCCCCTGCCCTCACAAAGCTTACTCACCCAGGGTCATAAGTCATATTTGAATGCAGGTGTCCTATCTAGCTCCCTATCCACTACAATACTGTTGCCTCTAACTCAAGGGCAAAACTGTATCAAATACCTGATCTTGAAAAATTATGAGTGGGTTTACTGTTACAAAGCAAAGTGAACCCATCTACATTCAAGCAAGAAGTCCAATTAGTCAATAGCTACAAGTAGGAACCAGGGATACCAGGTTCTGAGCTATTGATTGTGAGTGAGTGCCAAATCACTGAATCTTAGAATTTCAGTTGGAAGGGATCTCAGTGGCCATCAAATTCAACCACACCAATACAAAAATCCCATTTCTCCAAGGAAAGTATAAGCTTCTTACACTTCTCAATATGCCACCATATAAGAGGTTGTCCCCAGAAAAGCTCATTGAGTTGAATAGGAAATAGAATATGACACCTATCTTTCTTTTCTATACAGGTTTTATGACAGCGGATGAAAGAAAATTGTTCGATAACCTTAAATCTCCACATCTGAAATACTGGGTTCCATTCATCTGGTTTGGAAATCTGGCATCTAAAGCTCGAAAAGAAGGAAGAATCAGAGACAGTGTTGACCTACAATCATTAATGACTGTAAGTACTTCACAAGCTGAAGACAAAAGCTAGCAGTGGTGGAACAAGAAGACAGAATAGTCATCTCCATTGCACTGGTTGGTAATTTTGCTCTATGCCAAGGAAATGAAAGCCCCATATGAGGCTAAAAGTATCTAGCTCCAAGCCACCCTTGGTCCTGAGCAACACTGATTAGTTCCAGGAAAATTGTAAAACTTCGAATTTGCTCCAGGATACTTTAAGATAACATCTCACTTTACTGGGGATCCTTGAAACATCCAGGGTCAAACCAGTTCACCAGGGACTGCAGTGGGGCAGATCAGGAGCCCTGAGCCCATGCTCAAATCAAATTAGCATCCTAGTATGAGAAGAGAAGATATTACTTGTCTGTAGCATGTTCTTTCTGTTGGGAGAGAAGTAGTCAATCCTTTCAAAATTTGACAACAAATCACAGTCTCCTAAAACTCCCTCCTGAGATGTTCAGAGTGATTTTATTTGAGTTTTTAACCCTTGTCTCTCCATCCAGAGAAGAGTAGAATGGTATAGCAGTTAAGAGCTGGCCTCGGAGTCAGGAAGACCCGGGTTTATGTTCCACATCTGACGCATACTGATTGCGTGACCTTGGGCAAGTCATTAGCACGCCCACAGCAGCTCTCTAAGACTGTAAGTTACAGAGTCAGTGTCAGTCTGCTTTTGTAGAGGGAGTTCCCATTGGAAATCACAGGTCCAGTAAAAAAAATCTTTCCATCATGACCTCTGACCAACATCTGAAATCACAGGGTGATAGACTCATAGGATCCTAGATAGAACATTGATAGTGACCTAAGAGATAATATAATTCAAAGCCCTCATTTTGCAGACAAGGAAACTGAAGTTCACAGAGGCTACTCAACGGTCACACAAGTAGTAAGTAAACAATAGAGTTAGAATTTAAAGCTGGTCCTCTGACTCCCTTTAAAAAATTCTTTTTTACATTTAAAAGTTTTTTTTTTTCACATTTACTTGTTACTTTCATTACAACATCCCTGTGAAGTAGTTCATTCAACTGTCTTTCTCTCCATTTCATAGATGAATAAACAGTCTCATGTTCAAGAGACTCACTCATAGACACACAACTAGGATCAGAGCCAGAGTTTGAACTCAAGTTTCTGATTCCAAGTTCACTGGGTTTTTTGCTCCTGAACCATATTGTCACACTGATGAAAGATGGTATGGGAGGCAGCACGTTATGGCAGAAAGAGCATTGAACTTGGAATCTGATGAAACCTTGGTTCAAATCCTAACTCCAACACTTACTTTGGTGACCATAGCCTCACCACTCTGAACCTCAGTTTCCTCTTCTGTAAAATACCTATGAATAATGCTAGCCCCATAAGGCTGTTTTGAGGTTCAAATGAAATAACGCTTGTAACTTGTTTTACAAACTTTAAAGCTCTATGCATTCATCGGTCATGATGATGATGAGCTAAAAGTACACAATCATGACATTTTCAGATTAATGCTGTACCCTTCAAATCCATCAGCTTGGGAAGTAACATGTTTATGTCACTGGCATTGCCTGACTCAAAGCATTTTTTAAATTCCTTTTGTTAGCTGTTTTTAGAGGTCACTCATATACTCTATAAGAAACCCTATCTAATAAACCTTACAGATCCAGCTTTTAAGTACCATGTCTACACTTTTAATCCATTCTTACCACCCTTACTTCCACCCCTCCCACGGGCATTTTAAGTCACAAAAACTGTATGTTTCTGAATTAGGAGATGAATCGGTACCGATCTTGGTGCAGCCTTTTGTTCGGCTATGACTGGGTTGGGATTCCGCTCGTCTACACCCAGGTACAGAATTATTTCCAAACCTTATCTGGACTCCCATATCCCCATTCTGACTGACTGACTCTCTCTCTTTCTCTTTCTCTCTCTCTCTCTCTCTCTCTCTCTCTCTCTCTCTCTCTCTCTCTCTCTCTCTCCCTCTCCCCTTCCCTCCCTCCCTCACCGAGATTTCTCTTTATTGTAGGTTGTCACTCTTGCTGTTTATACCTTCTTCTTTGCATGCTTGATTGGACGTCAGTTTTTGGATCCCACCAAAGGCTATGCAGGACACGACTTAGATCTCTACATTCCAATCTTCACTCTCTTACAATTCTTCTTCTATGCAGGATGGCTCAAGGTAATCAACAATTTAAGCCCTGACCACTGAGAATTCATTTGTAATTTCTCCCATCAGTTTCATTTTATTTCATTGAGAAATTGAGATTATATATCTGTGCCATGTACCAACATATAAGAGGTTGTCAAAAAAAAAAAGCTTATTGAATTGAAGAGGAAAGGAGTCAGAGGAGAAAGAGAGAGACTAAAGTGATCAGGGAAGGAGGTATAATTTGGGCTGGCCTTCAAAGATGTGTATATAATTTAGAAAACTTTGGCATTTACTAATGTATTAAACTCATTAGACATTTTGAAGGGAAAGCTTCACTGAGTCCTTAGAAGCTCATTGTCTTTTTAAAATTTAAATTAAATTGAATTAACTTATATTTAAATATATTATATATAATTAAAATAATTAGATTTAATTTAAATTTAAATTTAAATTTTTTTTATTTTGTTACATTATAAGTTCTGAACTATCTCCTTCCCTACCCCACACCAGAGAAGGTTTGACATAGATATATGCATGCACGTATGTATGTATGCATATGTATGTAAAACCATACTATGAATCCTTCTATTTATCAATTCTTTCTCTGGAAGTGGATAGTATTCCTTCATAGGTCCTTTCTAGTTGGTTCTAATATTTATGATACTCAGAATAACTTAGTCATTCACAGTTATTATTCAAACAATATTGCTACTACTATAGAGACAACATTCTCGTGGTTCTGCTCATTTCACTCTTCATTATTTCATGCAAGTCTTTCCATGTTTTTCTAAAATTGACATGTTCATCATTTCTTATAGCATAGTGGTATTCCATCACAATCATATACCATGACTTGTTTAGCCATTCCCCAATTGATGGGCATTCCCTCAATTTCCAGTTCTTTGACACCACTAAGGGAGCTATTATAAATATTTTAGAATATATATAGGTTCTTTTCCTTTTTCCCTGATCACCTTGGGAAACAGACTAATAGTGGTATTGCTGAGTCAAAGGCTACACACAGTTCTATAACTCTTTGGGGATAGTTCCAAATTGCTCTCCAAAATGACTGGATCAGTTCACAATTTCACCAACAGTGTACCAGTGTTCCAATTTTTCCACATCCTCTCCAACATCTGTCATTTCCCCCCTTTATCATCTTAGCCAATCTAATTGGTGTGAGATAATAGTTCAAAGTTGTTTTAATTTGTGTTTCTCTAATCAATTTGGAGCATTTTTTCATATGACTATAAATTGCCTTAATTTTTCATCAAAATCCATCCTGTTCATATCCTTTGATCACTTATCAATTGGGAAATGAGAAGTTCCTTCTTTAGGAGAGGAATCAACAAGCATTTATTAAGTGTTATGATGTGCCAAACACTGGAGATAGAAAGACAAAAATGAAACAGTTCCTATGTCAATCAGCGTGGCATACTGCACAGGCCACTGAGTTTGAGTTGGAGGAAGTAGATTTAAGCCCCCTCTGCAGCTTCCTACTCGTCTGAATGACCCTGGGCTAATCATTTAATCTCTCTAGGCTGCAGTTGCCTCATCTCTAAAATGAGGATCTCTAGAATCTCTTCCAACTCTAAATCCTATGAACAAATAGTTCAGAGACGTTATGGTTTTGCAACTGGGGAGTAAATTGGCAGCTGATGCTGAATACAGTATAACAATAGCCCAAGGCAGTTTATAAACAGTAAGTCCTTAAATAAAGATGGGCACTTCTTTGATGGATAATTTTTTTTAAGTTACTAGGCTGAATGGGCCCTCATTAGATTTACAATAATATCATTAAAACATATGCTTACATTGATTCTTGGTGCCCCCGTGCCCAAGGACCACAGAGTAAAAGCTTTGAACTGGGAATATCTCCTCTATTCCATAAGCAGCAAAGAATTAAGCATGAATAGTTCATATGCCAATCATTTGGAGGATGCCACCTTGTTCCTAGTCTACCCTCTGAAAAGTAATTACAAGACAACAAACATCTTTGAGCATATACAATGGGCAGAGGTTGTTCTACAACATTAACCCTGACATGCTTTCAAACAACAAAAATGCTATGACACAAAATAGGATAAATCAGAATGAAGGGGAGAAATTGAAGAGAGATATTGATGCCAGGATCAATATCGATTCTGTATGTGGGAGAATTAAAAATATTTCTGGCTGATTCCCACAGTGACAGAACTCAACCCAATTACTGACATAGGGTATGTTTGTTCTGACCTTCTATGTTTGTGGAAATATTAGTGGCCTGATTCTCCTGCTGCATTATTTCCCCTATATGAACACCCAAAAGGGTGTCCTGTGGTGAGGGAACATGAGATGATGTCGTAATTAAGTTATGTGTAATTCATTATAGAGATAAACCTTGAGAGAAGGTAAGGGAGCACGAGATGGCGTGTTGAACTAGAAATCAAATTCAAATCCCAGCTGTGACACTTCCTGGCTATGTGACCTCAGGAAAGTCATTTAACCTCTACCTATCTGAGGCAACTCTCTAAGACTCGGTTATTATATCACAGAGGGGTTGTGATCTGGCTATGTGTATTCCTACAGTGGGAGTTACAGATGCAGCAAAATTAGAAATCCTTCTATACTAGCTTGTATATTTCCTTCCTAAAACTGAAGTTTGGAAGCTCAGCTTTGCTTTATCCAGCTACCTGTCTAGGAGGCAGCCATGTGGAGAGGGCTATTTGGCATGAAATCTTCCTCAAGAACAGGTTTCTTAGGGAAGCCTCAGTGTAGAAGCATTTTTCCTTGGGTCAATTTAAAGGTATTTATGTCATAAGACATAAAGTCATAAGAAGGAAGAAGGTGGCTCAGTGGCCTTACCTGGAGTCAGGAAGACCCAAGTTCAAATCTGATCTCAGACATTTACTAGCTGTGTGACCCTGAGCAAGTCATTTAACCCCGTTTGCCTTAATTCACTAGAGAAGGAAATGGCAAACCATTCCAGTATCTTTGACAAGAAAATTTCAGAGACAGTGTGGTCCACAGGGTCACAAAGAGTCAGACGGGACTGAACAACATGTCATAAGCCATATCTTATCTACCTATTTAACTTTCCCTTTAGAATATCTAATGAGCTTAATACACTGGTAAATGCCAAAGTTTTCTAAATTATACCACGCCTTTCAAGGCCAGCCCAAATTCCACCTCCTTCCCTGATCACCCTAACCTGAGGTGTTTAATCCCTCTCTTTCTCCTCTGACTCCTTTAGCAACTATCTATCTATCTATCTATCCACCTATCTATCTTTCTATCCATCTATCCATCCATCCATCTATCTATCTATCCATCTATCCATCTATCCACCCAGCTATCTATCTATCTATACATATGTAAATATACATATATACACATGTGTGTATATGTATTATGTGTGTATAGATCTATACCATATATAGCAATGATTACCATATCCATTTTTGCCATTAAGTAGGCAAAATTATGCCTTTTGAAGTCTTTTGTTACAATTGTACTGATCTATAATTTAAAAGTTTTAGTCTTATTTAACTTTTCATATCTTCATTCACAAAATAAAAGAGTTGGACTGACTGATCTCCAAGGCCCCTTCTAACACAAAATTCTAAGATCCTTTTTGTTAATAAATGTCATGGTCCATCCAATCCATGAAACAAGATGCATTTGCTATGTACTTCCTAAGGGTTTGTCACTGTGCTAATCACAAGGGACATAAAGAAAAATTTTGTTTAAATTCCCTGACTTATTACAATATAAGGACACTTACTAGCTGTGTGACTCTGAGCAAATCTCTCAACCCCAATTGCTTCCAAAACATTTTATACATATATATTACATATATATACAGAGAGAGAGAAAGAGAGAGAGAGAGAGAGAGAGAGAGAGAGAGAGAGAGAGAGAGAGAGTTTGTATTTTAATGAAGGAGACAATATGTACAGAAATAGGTATTTGCAAGATACATAAAAAGTAGATGGAGGTAACTTGAGGAGGGAAGGCACCAGTACCTGGAGAGAAAGGCAGAGACCTCCTGAAGTAGGTACCATGTAAATTGGGTCTGGAAGGAAGAGATAGATTTAAAGAAGTAGAGATGAGGAGAGAAAGCATTTCAGTCATGGGAGACAATCCAGTTCAAAGGTATGGACGTGAAGATGGAGCACTGTGTGTAGAGACAAGTTGGCCAGTATGGCTGCACCATATATCATGAAGGAGATTAATATATAAGAAGGTTTGGGCTTACTCCTAGATCAGCATAAATTTTTTCCCCAATAAAATAATTGAACATTCAAAATACCAATCTGCTTGTGTTCCATGCAAACACAAGGCATGAAAAAGGAACAGAAGGAAGGTCAGCAAGAAGGCTGGACAAGCAGGACAGATTTGAAATCTATAGTTAGTTGCTTTTATCAAATACTTAGAATGAAAAGTAACTCATACATAAAAGATTTTTGCAGTTTCATGTACTTTCTCTGTGTGTGTGTGTGTGTTTGTGTGTGTGTGTGTGTGACTAGGAGGGTCAGTAGACAGAGTACAGGAAGACCTGAGTTCAAATTCAGACTCAGAAACTTACTAGCTGTATGACCTTGGGCAAGTCACTTAACTTCTATCTCCCTCAGTTGCCTCATCTATAAAATGAGGATAATAACAGAACCTACTTTCCAAGGTTATTATGAGATTAAAATGAGATAATAATTCTAAAGCACTCTGCAAACCTTCAGGTGATTTATAAATGCCAGCTATGTAAATGCAGGTGCCTATTATATTTGGCACTTGTTAAGTTGAGAATAAAAATAAAAATTAATTTCTAAAAGGTGATGAGTTAATCATTACTACCTGGAACAGCAGGAACAAAAAACTGCTTTCCTGGACTTTGCTTTTGGCCATGATGGATCCCAAAAGGGTCAAGGAGATGGCCTTACCTCAAGCCAAGGCTTGATTCTGGCTTTGTTCTTAACTACAGGTGGCTGAGCAACTTATCAATCCATTTGGTGAAGATGATGACGATTTTGAAACTAACTGGTGTATAGATAGAAATTTACAGGTCAGTGACATTTTTCTCCCATCTAATTTACAAACATTTAGAGTGATAAATTGCTGATAATATGCCAAAATGTTAGTAAAGGCTCTATAATTGTGCCTGTGAATACGGTAAATAAGCTTAGTGGTAAATGGGAGGAAACTAACTCTGCATGTCCTGTATGACCTGCCAAGGCTCATTTCCCCTCTCTGTGTACCTGCTCTTCTCCCATAGGACTGAATCTGGGTTGCAGGGATACTTAGCCCCGCCAACGTTCTTTGTAAGTTTGATCAACCCTTCAGAACCCTCCCCTCCCTTCCAGTGGAGAAGCTGAGGCCTTGTTACTAATTCATTCTTCAATCTCTTTCTCCGGTGCTGCCAGACAGGTCGACAATCATGTAAATGGTTGCCCATCTCAAGATGGTGTAAGACCCCAAGTTCACAGAGGTGACCAGATGTTAAAGATGTCTGATCACTGGGAATCTGGGCCAGGTCAGAATCAGCCAGTTAGTCCCTTCCCCTCACCCCTTGAAGGAAAGCGGCCTGGGAGGAAGCGCTGCAGCATTCACACACCTGGCTAGGGAAGTGTTCCTCCTAGGAAGACCCTACACCAGCTTCCTCTTCCCCCACAGGTTGGCCAGTTGAATAAAGGCCATTCAGTGCTCCAGTTACTACCGCTTTGTATTTGTATGAGCCTTCCCTTAAAGGATCCCAAACATCATAGAGAGGACCACATTGTCTCCCTAATGCAACACAGTCCTTCAGCCTAGGTCCAAGACTAGTCTACTCTTAGCACAAAATGCAGCGCTAAGAAGGTAAGCAACTTCCCCAAGGTCACCTGAAACCTCCAAGGCGGAGTCACAGCTAGAGACTGCTACAGTACCCCAGCACAGCATGGTTGTAGGTGCACCATTGGGTTTATGTTGTTCTGTTCTTAAATCCCAGACCAGTCTGGGGGAACTTCCTACATGGAAAGAGTATGGGGTTGGGGTCAGGAAGAACTGAGTTCAAATTCTGGTTCTGCCAATTAACAACCTGAGTGACCTTGGGCAAGTAACTTGACCTCTCTCCA